>QGSO01000283.1:882076-1027809 GCA_011037825.1 Carya cathayensis | reverse complement strand
TTTTACTGAGTTAATTAAATAATACATATTAAAATTGTTTACTTAATTTTATTTTTACTAACTTAAATATATTTTTACTAACTAATTAATTTTTTTTTTATTGTTTAGAATTATTTATTTATGAGGGAAAATGTTAAACGGCGCCGTTATTAGAAATTTAGAAACTGGGTTGCATCGTTTCACGCAACCCATATAATTTTTTTTCCAATTTCTGATAGTGAAACGACGCTGTTTAGGGTTATTTAGACCCCAAACGACGCCGTTTCACTATCAGAAATTGGTTTCCCCCCCTCCCTCCCCCCGATTCCCTCCCCTCCCCTCCCCTCCCCCCCCTTCACTTCACTCTCTCTCACCTCTCATCTCAAACATCTCTCAAAATCGGAAAACCCTAGTCCCCCTCCGTGCCGTGCGCATCCCCCCCAAATCGGTACCCATTGCCGCGCCGTTGCCCCTCCTTCACATCCTCATTCCCAACCGCTGACCCGTACGCACATCTGGTGAAAGAAATTTCTTGATTGCAATACCGATACAAGGTGCCTCTCTCTCTCTCTCTCTCTCTCTCTCTCTCTCTCTCTCTATCTGTTATATAGATTGTATTGAAGGGATTTGGAGGTCCTGTGGTGTGTGTTGAAGGTAGATTTTTTTTAATAACAATGTTCATTTCGAGTTTAGTTAGATAACTTAGATGTTTGAAATAGTGGATATGGGTATGCCGTATGTGATGTTGGAGCTGTGTAATGTTGTTAGACTAGTGACTACTGAGTCAGTTTGTAATGTTGTTTTATGATTATATTTGTCCCTTGTACATCTGGTGTTTAGTACATATTGGTAGTTAAGTTGATGAATTTTGTTTGAGAATCTGAGATATGGAGATATTTATTGAGATTTTGATTGGATTTTTGTTTGAATAAATTGATGGGGGTTTGCAAAATTTTGAAGATGTGGTTTGTATGGTCCAATCCGTTGGTCCTAATGTGATGGGGTTGTCCAAGTTTTTATTAAATATGTCATTTGTATGTTCAAATTAATGATAAACTAAGTGTGAAAGTTATGGATTTCTTGTTTTATTTTCTAGTGTTTTTGTAACTAATTGGTGTGCATTTAATGGAAGTTGGAACTCAGTCTTTGGAACTGAACCTAAACCTATTATAATAGAAGCTAAACCTATTCAATTTATAATATTCTTTCTCTTATATACCTATAAAAAAAAAATTCTTTCTCCTATCAATATACCAATATATCAATTTATTTACTATCAATATATCAATTTATCACCTATCACCTATCAATTTTCTTTCTCTTAGAAAATTTTTAACATACCAATATTGAGACTTATCACCTATCAATATATCAAAAGAATATATTTATATAAATTTATCAATATACCAAAATATATTGACTATCATTTTATCACCAATCAATATATCAAAAGAAGATATTTATATCAATTTATCAATATACCAAAATATATTGACTATCATTTTATCACCAATCAATATATCAAAAGAATAGATTTATATCAATTTATCAATAAGACCAATATATCAATTTATCCATTTATCACCTATCAATATACCAATATATCAATTTATCACCTATCACCTATCAATATTCTCTCTCTTATCAATTTATCACATATCAATATATCAATTTAGAACCCCAACCTATTCAATTGTTTGAGTAACCAATATATCAAGGGAGAAGACATGAATTAAAGTAGTATTACTAATTTTATCACAACCGGGGTTCATGGAAGAAAACCATTTAATCTCTTCTTTTTTTTTTTTCCTCTTGAAGAAAACAATTAGTGTAGTCTACTCAAGTTATTGGGCTATGGTATTTATCTATTTTTTTTTACTAAAGTCACTAACTCAGAAGGTAATGTAGCACTTTATTGTTCAATTTGTTTTCTTATATTTTTTTTAAAGTATTGTTTTATAGTCTTAAAGTGAAATTGAATGAGTTTTAAATTTTAATTTTAATATTTGTTGTGCTATAGAAATTTATTGGCACTAATTGTTGGTTGTTTATTTTTCTAGATGGATTCTTCAACTTCAACCAATGATGTGCAAGAGTCAATACGGAGTCCAAATATGCCTCCGCCTCCACCCCCATCCAATGTAAGTGATAAATCTAACATTGGTGGGTCACAAAGTGGTAGAGTTAGGTCAATTGTTTGGGATCACTTTACAAGAATAACAAAAGGTGATCCCACTAAACCTAGGGCTGCATGTAATTATTGTGGTGCTTCATATACATGTGACACAAAGATCAATGGTACAAAGTCTATGAAGCATCACATTGAGAGACAATGTAAGAAAGGTCCGTTTAAGAATACGGATAAGTCCCAGACGACTCTAGGTTGGAAGGTGGAGGGAGGTAGTGGTGGTGGGGGACTTGTGCCCATTGCATTTAGTGTTGAGGCTTGCCGACAAGCCTTAGCCGAGATGATTATTGTTGATGAGTTGCCATTTAGGTTTGTTGAATGGGAGGGTTTTAGAAAGTTTATGCTTGTGGTTTGCCCTAAGTGGGTAGGGATTCCATCCCGTTGGACGATTGCTAAGGATTGTTTTAATTTATTTATCAGTGAAAAAAATAAATTAAAAAGTGCTCTTCGAGGGCAACGAATTTCCCTCACCACAGATACATGGACATCCATACAAAATCTTAATTATATGTGTCTCACAGCACATTTTATTGATGATGACTGGAAGCTACATAAGAGGATTCTTTCCTTTTCTTTGGTTGAAAATCACAAGGGGGATACACTTGGTAAAGGCATAGAGTTGTGTTTGCATGATTGGGGAAGACCGAAAATACTTGCAATCACTCTTGATAATGCAAGTTCTAATAATGAGGTCATTTCTTATTTGAAAAAAAAAACCAAGTATAGGAGGGATACGGTCTTGGAACATGAATTCTTGCATGTTCGATGTTGTGCCCACATTCTTAATTTAATTGTACGTGAGGGATTGAAAGAATATGAGGAGTCTATTGCAAAGGTGAGGGGTGTTGTGAAGTATGTTAAATCCTCCCCTCAAAGGTGGAGTACATTTAAGAAATGTGTGGAGTTGGAAGAGATTAAATGCAAGAGTTATGTTTGCCTAGATGTACTGACTAGGTGGAACTCTACCTATCTTATGTTGGAGAGGGCTGGAAAATTTAGAAAGGCTTTTGATCGGTTGGAGGAAGAAGATATGTGTTTTTTGAGTAGTATTGGAGATGATGATGATGACAATGATGAAGGTGATGTGGTAACAAGGAGAAAGGCAAAGAAGTTAGGGCCTCCCAATGCATTCGATTGGGATAAGGTACAGTTGTTTGAAAAATTTCTTGCATTATTTCATGATGCAATTTTACGCTTTTCGGGGGGTGAGTATGTAACTTGCAATACATTTTTTACGGAGTTAGTTAATATTAAAAATGCCATTAACATTGAGTGTGAAGAAGGAAGTCCCGTGGTGGGTTTAATAGCCACAAATATGAAGGAAGTCTTGAAGTAGTTTAAATCCGATGATGGTTGAGGCTCTCATATGTGCACAAAATTGACTTCGTTCTTCCTCTACTCTAATAAGCCTTAGGACTTTAATGGATGAAGTGGAAGAATTTGAGAAGCAAATAGATATGGGTATGTAATCAATTTAGTTTTGATTTATTTTGTAGTATATTTTGTTTTATCTTCTATATTATTTTAACTTTATTTTGCATTGTTTTGTTGGAACATTTTTTTGGATTGAAGGAGAACTTGTTGGGGACTTTGCTGAATCTGCAGAAGGATCAAATTCAATGGCTACCAGCTCTTAACCCAATGTTGATGTAAGACCAAAATTCTGTTTAATAGCTGTAATTTTTTTTTCCCAGTTTTATTTCTTTCTCTTTTACATTTTCTGTTAAAAAAATCTGCTTGTTTTAATTTGATCGCTAATCTACCTTTTTCATGAACCACACTCATCCAACTCTAATGATTTGTAGCATCAAACTATAGTCATTAACTGTGTAGAATACATATGTGAATTTTTTTTTTTTTTTCATTTAGCACTCTTCTTTAAACATTCAGCACTCTTCAGCACTCTTCTTTAAGAGTTACTATAGTCTAACTTTTGCATTCAGCACTCTTCTTTAAGAGTTACTAGCTTTTATTTTTTTGAAGTCCCGATTCTGTTTACACTTACAATCATGGAGCATATTCTGAAACCCTCCCCTTCAAGAGAAAAAAAAGAAGAGATTAAATGGTTTTCTTCCATGAACCCCGGTTGTGATAAAATTAGTAATACTACTTTAATACATGTCTTCTCCCTTGATATATTGGTTACTCAAACAATTGAATAGGTTGGGGTTCTAAATTGATATATTGATATGTGATAAATTGATAAGGGAAAGAATATTGATAGGTGATAGGTGATAAATTGATATATTGGTATATTGATAGGTGATAAATGGATAAATTGATATAAATATCTTCTTTTGATATATTGCTTGGTGATAAAATGATATATTGGTATGTGATAAATTGATAAGAGCAAGAATATTGATAGGTGATAGCACTGATAGGTGATAAATTGATATAATGATAGGTGATAAATTGATATATTAGTATATTGATAGGTGATAAATTGATAAATTGATATATTGGTATATTGATAAATTTATATAAATATCTTTTTTTGATATATTGATAGGTGATAAGTCTCTATATTGGTATGTGATAAATCTGATTGGAAATATTGTTCTAATAAGTTTAGGTTACATGGTTTACCATCCTCTCACTGATTGGAAATATTGCTTTAAGTTTAGGTTACATGGTTTACCATCTTCTCACTAATTTATCAATATATAGCTAGTTGCTGTATTATATTTAAAGGACCTATATATGGCTTTGAAAAGTATGGTGAATTAGAATTTAGAATGCCTTGAAGCAGGTTCTAAGAAATCTACCTTTCTTATATCCTTGAATATACTTTGATGACTGTTTCAATTTATTTAGGTTGAGTAGTTCAAATTATATGCTATTCTTTGTTTCTTATGGGGTTGTTGGATTTTTCCTATTCATGATTCAGTTTCATGGCTAAAGTTCAAGGTATGTAAGACCTATGCAGCTTTTTAGTTTGTGATTATGTTTGGTCGTGTGCAATTGTTTTCTCAAAATATTCAATAATGCTCTTGAAAATATTCAAGAATGCATATGGGTAGTTTTTCAACAAGGGTTCTTAGGTTCTCATTAAATTTATTTTTAGTGTTTTTCCTGCTTATGCACTTGATGGAGATATTCCTGATTTGATCTGGAGTATAAAAATGATATTCATGATCTGGAGTATAAAAATGACATTATATTTCTATAGCTTTCTTTTTATATTTCTAAATTAACTTGACATGTCTCCATAATTAATTACAGGTTAATGCCTTGGTTTTTTTCTTTTTTATCTGCAAATCTGTGATCTCAACCTTGATGGAGAAATTGATCGTGAGGAATTTGCTGATAGTCAGGGACTGATTCTCTCTTTACCTAATTGTATAATTTTTATTTTGTATTGATGTAATTATGNTTTTGTATTGATGTAATTATGTTAACTCTTACATGCATCATTGTACTATTGGTTTATTATTATTTTTTTTACGTAATTTAGGCTACTGTTAGTATGTTAGAGTGCACTGTGCATCAGTGCTTTTGATGTAAATTATTAAATATGACTTCTAGTCTTTGTGGTTCTTTTTTTTTTAAGACTTTTTAATTTTTACTTTTTAAATATGCATGTGAATGGATTTTTATTTTTCTTTCTTTTAGAATGCATATTTGAATAATTTGATGTATCATGTATGATGTATGTAAGATATATGAATGTCGATTTTAGCTGTATTTCTCTCTTTAAAAAAAATACATTTCTTTCTTTTATTAGATAATGCAAGTTGCAAATTGCAATTAAGTTGGTAGTTTGCTATATGATAAATATTAAATAGTATATACTATATATGATTGATCCCCTTGTTTAAATTGTTTGGAATTTGGATGTATATAGGAATTTTTTATTTTTTTAGTAGTAAAATATTTTATTCAAATTTATTGTATATAGATAATTTTTTTTAATTATTATTTTTATTTTTCTTTCTAAGTATATTTTTGGTATTTTCAGCTTCAAATTAAATAAATTGTTAATGGATTTTAATTGTTGAGCCGAAAATGAAGTAAGAAAAAGATTGAACCATTGGCCAATTTGGAGTCCGGTCGGATCGATTGGACTGACCGGACCGAACCGTCCCTAATGGGACCGGACCGCTCGGGATTTATGATGTTCGGTTCAGTCCAGGGTGGAAAAACCCTGGACCGAATAGGTCCGATCCGGTCCAAGAAACTTCCCGAGACCGGACCGGACCAGATCGAACTCCCCCCTAGGAATATATATATTTACATAAACGTTTGGTAGCTAGAAGAAGCTGCATGCCCGTACGATGGCTGTTAATGCCATTCACTCAGTCTAGCACGGTTTGTAAATTTGGAGCTACTCATTAGGTTGTGTTTGATAAGTGGGATAAAAATTTTAAATTTAAGATAAAATATTAATATAATTATTATTTTAAAATTTGATATTATATTTTATATAAAAAAATAAAAAAATTGTAATAATAAGATAAAAATTTTAAATTTAAAATTAAAAAAATTTTGTTACCGCACCGAACCAAGACTTTGCGGCCACCAAAGTAGATACTAGGATCAATAAAAGTCAAAACGTACGGAATCAATTAAAAAGAAAGATGGAAATATCAAACAATATTAAATATATTGTACTAGTAGTAGTACGTACGTAGTGGAAGTCAAACTACTAGTACTTGGATATATTTATATATATATTATATAAAAAAATTCTATTTACGATTTTAAATAAGAGCTTGCGTGTGCAAATTTATTGATGCAAGATGGTGAAAGAGAAAAAAATTATTTTAAAAAATATATTATTATAATTTTTAACATTTTTAAAGAAAATTATATGAATTTGCGTCTCCATTTAATAACTACATATAGACTAACTCTATTATATATATATATATAATATATATACTAGGGTAGTTAATAATTTATAGTTATAAAGCTAGCTAGGTACCTAGGTTGTTAAAATATATTAATGGATTAACAATTAATTAAGGACTTCTTCGATCCTTGCGTACACTGCGTACACTACGACTTTTTTTAATTAGATTTTTTTTTCTCTTTTATGACGTACATCCGATATTAATTATGACATTTATTACAAACAGGTCAAAAAAAGTGGCCATCTCACGAAGTTAATATATATTACAAATTAACCAGTCAAACAAAGTGGCCGGCCGTATGAAGTTAATAAAAATTAACGAAAAATTATAATATCTTCGCACCACACCTAATTATATATATATATATATAATTTGTTTTTACCAAATATATGATATATAGATGATAAATAGAATATTAATTTTAAAAAATAAAACAAAAGAAAATTAACAATAATTAAAATAAGTGTGATATATAAAAATAATGAATAACAAAATTCTTACTATGGTCTACATAAATTGTAGCAAAAAGTGAAAAAACGGTGGCAAAAACCATTTTGCTATGGCTTTTTATTTTTTTATTTTTATTTTTATCACAAGTAGGGGTGATCCAGTTTGGAGAGTCAAAGATAAAAAATTTGAGCGATGCTACTCTGCCGCTCAAAGTGCACCGCTCATTTTGACCGCATGCACACTTTTTTTTTCATTGTTCTTTTCAGATTTTTTTAATATATTTAAGCATTTTTAAAAAATAAAAAAATATTAATACACTTAAAATCACTTCCTTAATCACTAAGTAAATTTTTTTTTTTTTTTGCGGTTACTTTGAGGGGGCATGGGGAAGGGGCATCCTAGCATTTTCCAAAAAATTTTGGTCCACTTTTTTCTAGATCGGAATGGACCGATATTTACCCCTATATAGACTAGACCAGAGTGTTGGTTATCAATTCGGTTGGTAATTTGGATGAGTTAGGAATATTTTTTTCTCTTCTTTTTTTGGCAGATAAATTAATACAAAAAATTAATTAAATTAGTAAAATTAAAATTAAGTCATTGTCCATAGATTACTCATCTTTACTTGCAACTTAGGTATCTTTAAAAAAAAAAAAACTACCTAATAGTTTAATTGGGTGTAAATAGTAGAGTCTATATATACATATAATAACATATATTACCATATAATTGATCATATAATATACTAGTTAATTGATAGAATATATTATCATGAATTTTATATGGTTAATGTTGATAGATTAGATGAAAAATATATCTTATATATAATATATTTATATATAATATATTATTTTATATAGTATTTGTATAAGAAAACAATTCGGTCCAATCTAAAAAAACCCCATCCCAAAACTGAACCAAAAACTGAATTTATGAGACACCATGGACTGAAACTGACCAACACGTACTACAAGGAATTTGGCTTTTCGCAGTGCTCAAAAACGTTGCAGATACTGCTTTAAAAACGCTGCAATATATCAATTACAATGTTTTTTAGTTTCTTGCACGTTCGACACTATAATCCTTTCCTTTTTGATCAACTGCAACGATATAAAAAAAAGGTTGCAAATAGGATCAATTGCAAATTGATCCTATTTGCAAATTATAAAATAGCACGTTGGGAATGAGTTATGAAATTCTCATTAGTATCACTGCTTTTGAGCAATTCCAGCGATTTTAATCATTGCAAAAGCTCTCAATAGCGCTGCAAATACCCAATATCAGAAGCAACGCTTGCTTCCTTCGTTGCATTGAATATTTTTTTCAAGGACTAAAATCGCTGCAAAAGATCAAAAAGCGCTGCAAATACCCATATCAAAAGCAGCGCTTGCTTCCTTTGTTGTATTTAACATTTTTTCAAAGATTAAAATCGCTGCAAAAGATCAAAAAAGCGCTGCAAATACCCCATATCAGAAGCAATACTTGCTTCTTTTGTTGTATTTAACATTTTTTTCAAGGACTAAAATCGCTGTAAAAGGTCAAAAAAGTGCTACGAAATGCCCACATCAGAAGATGCACTTGCTTCCTTTGTTTCATTTAATATTTTTTCCAAAGACTAAAATCGCTGGAATAGAGCAATTGTGACGAATTTTGAACTATTTTCAACGAGTTTTAGTCGCTGGAAATACTCAATTACAAAATTTTTTTTAAAAAAATTACAATTGAAATTGTAGTAATTTTTTTACACTTGCATATAATCTCCTTGACATTCATACATTCATCCAAATTCACTTGCACACTGTTTCAACCCTCAACTGTCCAAGAATAAACACCAACTCTTTTTTCTTTTCTTTTAATCTAAAACTTCTCTTTCTCCTATGAAAAAAACAAAACTAAAGAAGAGAGGAGGCTTCGTTTCTATAGGAAAGTAATTTTTTTTTCATATATTAATAAACATGGAGCTTTCTTCGTGCATATAACTACGCCTCACACCACTTTCCTATCGAGTACATAATATGTATACATGCAAGCTACTAAAGCACTATATAATAGTTACTTCAAAGTATTTTGTTCTTGTAAGTTATAATAGATATATTAGTTCGTTAAACCACTATTAAAGGCATTAGTTTATTAAACCATCACAAGTTTCTTTTTTATACTTCAGTCTATCCAAACCAACCCGCCATCACTATATTCACACACTCATCGATGCCCACAAGCAAAGCTTAATAGTATTTTGCACTGACAAAGAAATAATATAAAACATTTTGCAATTTAATCTACAGTTCAACAACTGCTTTAGAATATGAACATAGCACCACAACCTTCCATGAACCAAAACTTGGAAAGTAAAGACTTCCAATCTCAGATTTACCATATTTACAAAAAGAAAGCAAGAGAGCTTTAGTTTGAAGTGTTTATGACATACCATATGAGCTGGTGTCTTGAATTCACTTGCAAGCTCATAGCCATTCGGGTCCTTACCAGGAGGATGTAGGATTGATATACAATCACAGCCATCAAGATAAACTGCAATTGATGCAGCAACCAAAATAAGTTTCTTTTTCCACAATATGAAAAAAAATATCACTCAACCATATAGCAAACATTTGGTAGATATCTATGTTTTTGGGATCATTAGTTAGATATTTCGAAAGCAGCATTCAAGCAACCAAACCCTTAACCAATGTTATTGGCTTATGCAAGCTATCAAAGTAACCAACTAAACAACCAAAAATAGCAGCAATTGATACATTCCCAGACTTAGAAGCCCTGGGACAAGTTTTGAAAAATATCTACCTTTATAAGTGAAAAAAGTAAGACTCTTTTAATTGCAACACAAAGGATGAATTATCTATCATCCTCTTTGGTGATGAGTCATTTTTATGAGATATCGTATGCTTTGCATAAAAAGAATGTTAGTGGAAACAAGACCTTACACGCTTCCTTACATGTTTAAACTCAAATAATGGCACTCCACTCGCATTTTACTCTTAATTAGCTTTTTCCCTATAATGATCTCACATTCTCTTGCCTTTTTTACCTCAAGAGTTTTCCTACTCAAGTTTTTGAAAAACTAATTGAACTCAATCAAGATAATATAATCTTATTTTATCCAAACTAATAATTAGGTCTAAGAGACAAGAACAAGAGTGTTGCCCAGATGACTAACACAAGAGGGGGGGTGAATTGAGTTGTATTAAAAATAATAACAATTAATATACAATATAAAATATAAATAAAATACGAAACAACAATAAATATAAAGAGTAGGGATAAAAGAGAAACAAACTCAGTATGTTAACGAGGTTCGGCCCCACTGCCTACGTCTTCGCCTCAAGCTACCCCTTGAGGATCCCCGAATTCACTATTCAATCTCCTTCAGGTGGAGATAGAAACCTATTACACCTTTGAACAACACCGCTACAAAGGATCCGTGTAAAACACCCTCTACACTTGCAATCACCTTACACGTGGTGATTCAACTATTTCCTGTGTAGAACACTTTCTACACGCACAAGGGTTATACACACCCTTTTACTGATACAAGAATTGATAGTGGGTAGGTTATCAGAAAACACTCATCAATGAGTGAAATAAGAACAATACAGCGCAAACTATATCTTTCAAAATGAACAAGGGTTAAGGCTCAATACTTAGAGAAGAGATAATGAAAGTTTTGAATGAATATTTTATGCTCTTGATGTTGTGAATGTGAAGCTCTAAAATGATATATTTATAGGCATATGAGACTTCATATTCAAATTTAAAAAGATTCACATGTCAAAGACAACATCATTCACTTATTTTAAAAAATTCAAACCTAATCTTTTTACTTTTTGCATTTGACAAAAGGATCACACTTTACTTTTCAAAAATTTCAAATCTAATCTTTTACTTTTTGCATATGACAAAAGGAGTACACTTTACTTTTCAAAAAATTCAAACCTAATACTTTATTTTTTGCATATGACAAAAAGGGGCACACTTTACTTTTCAAATTTTTCCAACAAAAACATCTACCTTTTGCATAAGTCAAGAAAAGTATCAATCACTTTTTAAAATATTCAAATAAAACATGCACATGTGAAAGATGACAATCAATCATCTTAATATTTTCAAAATTCAAACCTTCAATCATGTCATTCACATGTGAAAGATGACAATCAATCATCGTTCAAAATTTTCAAATTTAATTTTTAAAATATTCATGCACATGTGAAAAATGTATTTTAATGTTTTATGATAAAATATTAATTTTGAATCTTAATCCTAATTTCGAATTTTTAAGAGATTTACAACATTACTCTATGACTTTAATGTGAACTTGTTCCCTTCTTGCTCATGCTTGGTTTTTTGATGTGCTTGACTCCATTGTGTGGATAATTTGAGTTTGAGACTTCTTTATTCTTTGAATTCATTTGTTATCATCAAAATCTATGTGTAAATTTATAATTACACGAAACTTGAAACCTTGGGTTCAACAATCTC
Organism: Carya cathayensis; assembly: GCA_011037825.1. Lineage (NCBI taxonomy): Eukaryota > Viridiplantae > Streptophyta > Magnoliopsida > Fagales > Juglandaceae > Carya > Carya cathayensis. Next base: position 1,015,845 of record QGSO01000283.1, on the reverse strand, counting down.
CCCATTTTTTATGATGACAAATACTTGATATAACCTGAAACCTGTATTAATACTTAAGCTCCTCCTGAGAATGTGCGTTAGTTTTTCAAACAAAAATATAATATAATTTCAAGCATATATAACAAGTTTAGCAATTTAAATAATGTTAATGTTCTAGTTTAAAACTTCTCCCCCTTTTGACATCATTAAAAATGATCCACAGCAAGTAATTGGATTAAAGAAAATGGTGTGTTAGTAAACACTGTAGATAGTTGAAAAAAATAGAGTCGTTCTTGACCCGACAAGTGCTGCAAAGGCTTGAGGCCTAACTCTATGAATTTAGTGCGGCTGGAGATTTAAACAATCGCCTGATGTTGTTGACAAATGGGATTGAAGGCTCTGAGTTTCTATAAAAAAAAATGATCATTTTCACCCATCGGATACAAAAAAAAAAATCACATTGCTCCTTGACCTGAGTTCTACTTTTTATAACGATAGAATGGCCGAGCAATTCTCTTTCATTAATGTTCCAGACTTGAAGAAGGAACCTTTGACGCATCAACCATCAATTTTCTCTCCTGAGGCCGTCAATACCATGATAGGAGTAGAGAACCATTTTTCTAGTAGGGCTGATTTTGAGATTGTTGCAGAATCAAGAATGTTCAGTGGTCAATATGCTGCCTCTGTTACGACCATGTCTCGGAGGTTAATGGCGAGGATGAGTGAGATTGGTCATCTTAACATCCAAATATCTGAGTTACAACAAAAACTTGCTAATAAGGATAGAGAGAATAAAAGGCTAAAACAAGAAAACAAAGAGTTGAAAAAATTTGCAGATTGGTATGCTCATGATCTGTAACCACGAATAGAGGAGCTGGAACGAGAAATGGTTCATATACAAGGTCAACATCGGCAGATAACAACAGAGGTTCATCGTTTACTAGAAAAATAGAGACAACCTACTGTTAATCTCGCTGGCTTAGTAAGAAAACCTTTGACAATATTTGTCCACAATATCTTGTATTTTTTTGGCTGACTAAGATTTGAAGAGATAATATTTTGTCTTATTTTTTATGCTATCTCTATAAAATCAATCTTAAAGTTTATCCAATTTGCATCAAATCTTATTTTCATCTTTATAACTCATCTGCATTCCTTCAACATTCTCGCTTTAAGTTTTCAATTCTTTTCTCAATGGCTCATTTTTCAAACATTTCTCTAGATCCATTCATGAGGTATTTAACACCTCAACCTCCTGTCCTTTCTGCAGCTGTAATTGGTGCCTTGTTGCAGCAAGAAAATAATAGTTTGGCTAATAAGTCAAATTTCGATGCTATCTACGACTTGGTGAGTCTCGGGACTTGCTACTCATCCTCTATTGTTGCTTTTTTCCAGTGGCTATAAGCCAAAAACCATGAGGTTGAAAAGCTTAAAGAACAAATTATTGTACTTCAACGAATTATTCAAGAGTCTCACACAAGGGAAGGAATCCTTCGGCAGAAGAATAAACAGTTGAAATCTCTATTGGATTCTTCATTTCACTTGCCAGTTCTCATGGATAGGGATGCCATGATATTGTATGAAGAGAATGAGCGTCTCAAACATGAGATTAAGAACCTCAAGTTTATGTAAAAGTATTTAAAAAATATATATCTATTTTTATGGATTCTGGTCTATCTTTTAAGATATATTCATAACATGCATCATATCTATTTCTTTTCTAATCATACATAATCTATCTTCTGGTAAAGGTTTTGTAAAAATATCTGCTAACTGATCGTGTGTGTTTGTGAACTCCAGTACTATATCGCCTTTCTGCACATAATCTCGAAGAAAATGATATCTTATTTCAATATGCTTAATTCTAGAATGTTGTATTGGGTACTTTGAAAGATTTATGGATTTCTTCCCTTGTGTGAGACTCTAGGTTAATTGTACCACTAAGATATCTAAGAATGCGCTTAACTGCAATTAACTGAGATTCTTTTGGAGATGATTGAAAGCGTGCACATAAGCACACACTAAACATAATATCTGGTCTACTGTTTGTCAAATATAATAAGCTACCAATCATACCTCGATATACTTTCGAATCAACTGGTTTACCGGTTTCATCTTTACCAAGTTTAGTGGATGGGCTCATTGGTGTTCCAATTTCCTTAGCACCTTCCATCCCAAACTTATTCAGTAATTTCTTAATATATTTTGATTGATTCATGAATGTCTCACTTTTTGCTTGCTTAATTTGCAATCCGAGAAAGAATGTAAGTTCTCCCATCATGCTCATTTCAAATTCTTCCTGCATAGTTTTAGCAAAAACTTGACACATATTTTCATTAGTAGCACCGAATATTATATCATCAACATAAATTTGAATTAAAAGAATATTATCATTTTCGTATTTAATGAAAAGAGTTGTGTCAATTTTTCGTCTTGAAAAACCTTTTTCAATCAAGAAACCACTGACTCTCTCGTACCAAACTCTAGGAGCTTGTTTGAATCCATATAATTCTTTTATGAGTTTGAAAACATTATTTGGAGAAATATGTTTTCAAAACCTGGAGGTTGCTCAACATATACCTCTTCATTTATAAAACCATTTAAGAAAGCACTTTTAACATCAATTTGAAAAAGTTTGAAATCTTTATAACAAGTATATGCAAGTAGCATTCAAATAGCTTCTAATCTTGCGACTGGTGCATATGTCTCATCATAATCGATTTCTTCTTCTTGATTGAAATCTTGGATTACAAGTCGAGTCTTATTTCTAGTAATGACTCCGGACCCATCTTTTTTGTTTCTAAAAACTCATTTTGTTCAAATAATAGTATGATTTTTGGATTTAGGAACAAGTGTCCAAACATCATTTCTTTCAAATTGATTAAGCTCTTCTTGCATAGCTAGAATCCAAGATTCATCAAGAAGTACTTCATTAATATTTTTAGATTCAATCTGAGATAGAAAAGTAATATGATTGCAAATATTTATAAGAGATGATCGAGTGCTTACACCTCCTGAAGGTTCTCCCAAAATTTGTTCCACTGGATGATCTTTCACAAATTTCCACTGTTTGGTTGTATCTTGTATTAAATTTTGATGATCTTTCCTAATGTCTCCATGTTAGACTTCCTCTATTGTGTTCTCTTTGTTGAGATTGAGAATTTCCATATTATTTATACCTCCTGTTTCTTCATCAATGGATTTATTGGAGAGTAGAGAATTAGATTCATTAAATACTAAATGCATAGATTCTTGTACAGTCAAAATCTTTTTATTGAATACTCTATAAGCTTTAATATTAGTAGAATACCCGAGAAAGATACATTCATTAGATTTTGTTTTAAATTTGCCTAAATTATCCCTGTCATTTAAAATAAAACATTTGCATCCAAATACATGAAAGTAACTAATGTTGGGCTTTTTTTCATTCCAAAGCTCATAGGGGGTTTTATCTAATTTAAACCTTAGCATAACTCTATTTATAACATAACATGCAGTACTTACCGCTTCGGCTCAAAAATAACTAGGCAAGTTGTTCTCATTAAGCATTATTCTTGCCATCTCTTTAAGAGATCTATTTTTCCTTTCTACTACCCAATTTTGTTGAGGAGTTCGAGGAGCAGAAAAATTATGCACAAAACCATTTTCATCACAAAATGTTTCAATATTTTTATTAACAAACTCTTTTCCCCTATCACTTCGGATACTTGAAATAGTATAACCCTTTTCATTTTGAATTCTCTTGCATAACTTGATAAAAGCATTATGTGCCTCATCTTTATGAGCAAGAAAGATGACCCAAGTATATCCAGAGAAATCATCAACAATAACAAATGCATAATATTTTCCTCCTAAACTTGTAACTCTATTTGGTCTAAAAAGATCCATGTGTATCAGTTGCAGTGGTCTGGTGGTGGAAATATGTTTCTTGATTTTAAAAGAAGTTTTTGTTTGTTTACCAAATTGGCATGCATCACAAATTTTGTCTTTAAGAAAATTTACCTTTGGTAAACCTCTTACAAGATCATTTTTTGAAAGTTCGAAAATAAGTTCTATATTGGCATGACCTAATTTTCTATGCCATAGCCAATTAGTTTCATTTTGAACTGAAAAACAAATAGAATCTTGTGAGGTAATTTCTTCAAAATCGATTGCATAAACATTTGTTGCTTCTAAAAGCAATAAAATAAATATTACAATTATGATCATTCAAAATAATGCACTTATCCATTTTGAAAGTAACCGTAAATCCTTTATCACATAATTGACTTATGCTCAAAAAATTATGTTTTAGACCTTCAACAAGTAGAACATCTTCAATTATAAGAGAAGATTCATTACCAATTTTACATATTCCCACGATCTTCCCTTCGAATTGTCTCCAAATGTTACGTGTCCTTCTTCTTTATATTTAAGATCAAAAAACTTAGTCTTGTCTCTCATCATATGTCTTGAACATCCACTATCTAAAAACCATTTGTTTTTGCTTGTGGAGGACTTCATGCATACCTATAAAAACAATTAAAATAATTTTTCTTGGTACTCAAGTTATTTGGATCATTTATTTATTAGTATTAAAAGAAACAAGATTTTTAGGTACCCATATGACCATAATAGTCATTGTATGCTTTATTCTAATAGGACAAGCATGATAATTATGACCATTCCTATTACAAAAATTGCAAATAGCATGTGGTATATATGAAGAACTTGAGTGATTATAATAGTATCTTTTTTTGACAAAATTATTTTTATGAAAATAATTTTGAATACTGGATTTTGATGTAAAAGGATTATCAAAGAAGTTTTTATAAGGTTTATATTTTTGTTTTGGCATATATCCTAAACCTGCCTTGTCAAAAACACATCTTTGATTACCAAGAAGTTTTTCAAAAATTTTTTTTCCATTCGTAAAGTTTTCAACAATATTTTCTAAATCAGTTTTCTTCTTTTTCAACTCAAGATTTTCATATTTCAAAACAATACTTTATTTTCTTAAAATATCAATTTTGTTTGTTAAAGACGAATTTTTCTTTTTCAAAACAATATACTTGATACCCAATTTTTCAAATTCCTCATATACCTCTTCTAAAACATTTTGCAATTCTTCATATGAAAGATCTTCAATATTATCAAGATTTGTTACCTCAATGTCATCTTTAGCCATAAGACAAAAATTTGCTGATTCTCCATTGCTTGCTTCACTATTTGAGCTACTTGAATCATCATCCCATGTACCTTTCATTGCTTTCTTCTCTTTGTTTCGATCTTTCTTTAGCAGAAGACAATCTGACTTGATATGACCTGGCTTATTGCATTAATAACAAATTGAAGTATCATTTTTACCTGAACCTTTCTTGAAAAAATTTTTGAACGATTTCCTCGGAAGAGTTTTATTTTTCTTTAAAAACTTCTGAATTCTTCTTGTTATCATCACAACTTCTTCATATTTGTCGTCATTTTTCTCATCTTCATCACTTTCACTTTCATGAGGAACAGCTTTAAGTGTCAAGCTCTTCTTTGGCTTTCCTTCTTATTCTCCTCTTTTCAGTGTGTACTCATGGGTGATAAGTGACTCGATGAGTTCATTCATTTCAAGCTTCTTGAGATCTCTAGCTTTAAGAATCGCTGTCACTTTTGATTTCCAACTTTTTGGTAGAGAGTTGAGAATTTTTCTTACTATCTCCACCTTAGAATAAACTTTGCCAAGAGCTGTCAAGCTGTTTATGATGTTAGTAAAACTAGTGTGCATACTAGAAATAGATTCATCATTATTCACTTTAAACATTTCATATTCATGAGTAAGAATATAAATTTTTGATTCCTTGACTTGCGAAGTTCCTTCATAAGTAACTTCCAAGTTATCCCAAATTTCATTTCCTGTAGCGCAAGTCAGTATTCTATTAAATTCATTTCCATTGAGAACATTATATAATAAATTCATAGTAGTTAAATTCAAAATATAAAGTCTATCATCTTCACGATCAAACTCTTCTTCTTCCTTTTTGACCTTTACTTCATCAACTACTTTTGTTGGAATATAAGATCCATTTACAATGCATTTCCAAATTTCTCGACTTTAAGCCTGAAAGAATATTCTCATTTTAACTTTCCAGAATGAGTAATTGTCTCCACAAAAGAGTGGAGGCTGACTGCTAGATTAACTTTCACCAAATGAAGCTGCAATGTTAGCCATAAGATCTTGACTCAAAAGATAGTTAATCTTATAAAAGAACTCTTGCTCTGATACCAATTGTTGCCCAGACTAACATAAGAGTGGGGTAAATTGAGTTGTATTAAAAAAAATAACAATTATAAATCAAATATATAATATAAAATATAAATAAAATATGAAATAACAATAAATATAAAGAGTAAGGATAAGAGATAAGGAAACTCAGTATGTTAACAAGATTCGGCCCCATTGCCTACGTCCTCACCTCAAGCTACTCCTTGAGGATCCCCGAATTCACTATTCCATCTCTTTCAGGTGGAGATAGAAACCTATTATACATTTGAATAACACCGCTACAAAGGATCCGTGTAAAACACCATCTACACTTGCAATCACCTTACACGTAGTGATTCAATTGTTCCATGTGTAGAACACTTTCTACACGCACAAGGGTTATACATATCCTTTTACTGATATAAGAGTTGATAGTGGGTAGGTTATCAGAAAACACTCATCAATGAGTGAAATAAAAACAATACAGTACAAACTATATCTTTCAAAATGAATAAGAGTTAAGGCTCAATGCTTAGAGAAGAGAGAATGAAAGTTTTGAATGAATATTGTATGCTCTTGGTGTTGTGAATGTGAAGCTCTCAAATGATCTATTTATAGGCATATGAGACTTCATATTCAAATTTAAAAAGATTCACATGTCAAAGACAACATCATTCACTTTTCAAAAAAAATTCAAACTTAATCTTTTTACTTTTTGCATATGATAAAAGGAGCACACTTTACTTTTCAAAAATTTCAAACCTAATCTTTTACTTTTTGCATATGACAAAAGGAGCACACTTTACTTTTCAAAATTTTCAAACAAAAACATCTACCTTTTGCATAAGTCAAGAAAAATATCAATCACTTTTGAAAATATTCAAATAAAACATGCACATGTGAAAGATGACAATCAATCATCTTAATATTTTCAAAATTCAAACCTTTAATCATGTCATGCACATGTGAAAGATGACAATCAATCATCTTTCAAAATTTTCAAATTTAATTTTCAAAATATTCATGCACATGTGGAAAATGTATTTTAATGTTTTATGATAAAATATTAATTTTGAGCCTTAATCCTAATTTCGAATTTTTAAGAGATTTACAACATTATTCTATGACTTTAATGTGAACTTGTTCCCTTCTTGCTCATACTTGGTTCCTTAATGTGCTTGACTTCATTGTGTGGACAATTTGAGTTTGAGACTCTTTGAATTCATTTGTTATCATCAAAATTCATGTGTAAATTTATAATTACACGAAACTTGAAATCTTGAGTTCAACAAAAAGAAACATGGAATGAATAAAATGACAAAAGAATCAAGGAATTGATACAAGGGAAAGAGTAATGATCACAAGACAAGATATCAATTATAATGATATGTATTCAGCCCCTTTGATGATAAGGCATAATCTATTTTTTTTTTCTCTATACTCTTTTTTTTTTCGATTTTCTTTTCTTTTCTTTTCTTTTATTTTCTCACAAATTCAATCACAAACAACAATATTCATTTGTGAGAATAAAAAAATTGAATTCAAACTCATAAAAATTGGTAAGGAAATAGAAGGGAATCAATGCAACCCTAGAAATTTCAAACCCTAGATGGTGCAAATTTTGACAGCCCTCAAATAAGGAATTTAGCTACCCTATGATGATGAATACGAAACCAAAATGATAGAGTAACTTGGCAGCCCTAGGAAAAACGAATTTCTGCACTTTATTTTTTTGCAATCCTAGAACAATGAAGTCCTAGAATTAAAGATGCAATAATTAAAAGATAGAATCAGACTTGAATGGAGACTTTGCTTTGAATACCAAATGATGTGAACCCCAATCGACTCGCTTTGAGATCCAACAACAATATTGAAAAACAAACCCAATAAAGCCAAACCCAACAAAATTTTATGAGTTTACACAGTCGTAAAATGTGTAAGTAAGATGAAATCGTTTTGAGAAAAAGGGGATTCACTATTAAAAAATTAATTTTTTATGTGAGTCTCGTATTTATTTATTTTTTTCAAAATAATGAACGACACTTATACACTCATAACTGTTAGTATCATTTCTTAATTTTATAAGAAAAATATTCTAACCACAAAAAAATTACACAAAAATAATTCCACAAAATGATATTGCTTAATGTGATTTATCATATTATAAAATTACTTTTATTATAAAATAAATCTAATAAATTATATTAAATCATATCAATTTATAAAATTATTTTTATATAATCTTTTTATTTCAGTAGCCATAATACGATCAGATATAGTGCTAACAGCACGTGGCCGACTTTTGAAGCAGAAGTCACAAATAGGCCGTCTTTAATTTTTGGATGGTACTCATGTACGTGTCCAATATATTCATTCCCAATTAATGGGTCAAATTAAAAGCATATATAGCCGAATGACTTCAAAGGCGCTGAATTGTGGGAATTAAGATTGTAGGCTTTGCAGCTCGAACGGACGTTGAAGTAATTAATGCAATATATCAGCAACAACGTATATAGATGAAATTGGAGTACTGCTGCGCGCCTTTGATAAGGACGCCCAGCACACTAATCGGCATGCTTGCAGTATCCGGCCTCTCACATGGCCATACGTACGGACAAATAGTTTTTTCTTTTCTTCTTCCTCCACATTGTCATTGCCATGACCAAACGACGTGTGATAATTTAATACACTGGGATTGAAATTAGGAGCTGGATCGATCGAGGAAAATTAGTACGTACTACTACTTTATTCAGATTAAGATCAACAATTATTTAAGAAAAGAGGTCATGAGATAACAATATTATTGCAAATTAACCAGATTCTTCATATATATATATATTTTATTTGCTTCGAGATCTTCTCAAGATCGAGTTTCTTCACGGACGGAAATTTGAACTTCCAATAATTAAAAAGCATGCACGCACTGGCCAGCTTGCTATGATCGATCGATCTTCATTATTCCCTGAGCCAATTGAGGAAGTTGTTGATATTCTTGGAGGACCGACCACCTTCCGCAGTAGTGATCTGGACCGTGTCCCTAAGTTGTGAAGATCTTGCCCTAATGTTATCATCGCCGAGCAGTAGATCAACCTTCTTCTTAATTTCACTGCGCTGAATGATTCCATGATTGTCATCAGGGTCAAATATTCCTACTCCAACCTTCCACACATCGCAAATGCACTTCTTGTTAGTGATCTGGTCAGCAAAGAAGGGCCAGCACAGAAAAGGCACAGCATTTGATAAACCTTCTATGGTGGAAGTCCAACCACAATGGCTTAGAAAACAGGCGATGGAGGGGTGATTCAAGACTCTTGGTTGAGGTGCCCAAGTTATAATCTTCCCACGAGTGCCTTTGAATTCATCTGGAAATGCACAGCTTGAGCTGTTGATGATATTTGGACGCACCACCCAAAGGAAAGGCCTGTTGGTGAGGTCAAGTCCGAGAGCTAGCTCTCGGAATTGGGTTGGTTCAAGAGTTGCGATGCTGCCAAAAGCAACGTATATGACTGAGCAGGGTGGCTGCTGGTCGAGCCATTCTAGGCAAGAGTAGTCTTCTTGGAAGAACTGTGCCCTCGAGCTCCCACTGATCTCTGTCTGAATTGGGCCGATTGGTAGTAGTCTTGGAACCTTAGCAAACTCATCCGGCTCCAGTTCATATGCTGAATTACAAAGCCACCACTCCGTCTTTTCCATGGCTTTAAGGTTTCGTGCATTATATTCAAATATGATCTTTGGCGTGTCTGAATCTTCTGTTGGGAGACTTAGTATGTTTTCCACCTCTTCCGGCAATTGATCAGTCCCGCGTCCATTGATTCCTGGATTAATATTGCAATATGAAATAAAAAATAGTTGTGTTTTTATCGTTATTTTATAGATCATTAAAGATCAGAATCTTAACATTAAAATATAAAAAAGAAATCACACAAAACTAATAGCTTAATAATTATTAAATGTCAAACATATATAAAAGATATATATATATATATATATATATATATATATATATAGAGAGAGAGAGAGAGAGAGAGAGAGAGAGAGAGAGAGAGAGAGAGAGAGAGCTGATCTTTAATTAATTTACCATCGGAGTTTAGAAAGGCTTCCGCTGACGACGTTGCATTACAAAATGTGGCACACATAGGATGATAGGCAGCTCCTTTAATCCCCATCTTATTGGCGACTTCCAATGCCCACGACATACTAAACTCGATAAGGAAACAAGTAATCTTGTCATTGTCATGAGTAGCAGCATTATTATTAATACCTCGTACGAGCTCCTCAAGCTTCGCAGGCATGGTAAGTAACATGGATTGAAGCAACTTGGGGAATTCAAGTTCGTTTCTCTCGTCCTCAGGATCCAACCCATCTGGGATTGACACAAAATTAATGTTGTTCGAACCCATGCTTAGGCTATCCTTCCCAACCCCTGCTCTCATGATACGCTTGTGGTTGAAGTCTGTGTTCACAAATGTGACTTTGAAACCATATTTTTCTAATACACGACAAAAGGCCATCATAGGGCTCACATGTCCTTGTGCTGGATATGGGAGAGCTAGAATTCGTCCCCTTCCCATGATCTCTCTCTCTCTCTCTGATCGATCTTTAACTTCTAGTTGATCTACTACTTTCGTGTATATATATAAAATACACACAGGCACGAACTTCTGATCAGGAATATATATATTTACGTAAACGTTTGGTAGCTAGAAGAAGCTGCATGCCCGTACGATGGCTACGATGGCTGTTAATGCCATTCACTCAGCCTAGCGCTTGTAAATTTGGAGCTACTCAGTAGGTTGTATTGGTGGAATGAAAATTTTAAATTTAAGATGAAATATTAATATTACTATTATTTAAAAATTTTAAAAAGTTAAAAAAAATTATTTATTATATTTTATATAAAAATTTAAAAAAATTATAATGATAAGATAAAAATTTTAAATTTGAGATAAAAATATTTTGTATTACCGTACCGAACCTAGACTTTGCGGCCACCAAAGTACGATCAATAAAAGTCAAAACGTACGGAATCAATTAAAAAGAAAGATGGAAATATCAAACAATATTAAATATGAAAAACTCTTCAGGCATTGTTGCGCACCGAAGCGCATCCAAGCTGACATGAAATGTGATTTAATGAAACGGTGCGCATGGGTGAGGCGGGAGAGACGAAATTAGAAGTGCTTTGTAGGAAGGGATCGGAACGGTGCATTTTTGATTTTTTAACCCATCATTTGCTCTTTGCTCTGCTTCATCCAGCTTCTTCAACAAGCTCAACCTCCATCTCAATCTTGTCCATACTACAATCAGCCACTCTCTCTACAACAACGTTGCTCGTTGCAGTCTCTCCTCCTATACTTTTCTTTTTCACAGCTTTTGCATTTTTCTTACTTTGACCACCCACTAATTGGTTCCGAGGATACTATTGATATTGATGGATTTAAAAAAAAAAAAAGTGTTTGGTTGCTGAGAAAACACTATGGAAGTATAGAAACCGAAAGCTTTGGTCTTTCTCGCAAAAATGATTTAAGTTTTGATTAGGCAGTATCTTCTAAAAAAAACGAATTTGATTTTGTTCTTTTTTGGGAATATGAGAGAAACTACTTTGCGGGGCCAAATTGCTGTATTAATCTCACTTTAGAGGTTGAAATTCGAATTGCTACTTCATCCTGGATAATTGAAAAGGATAGATGGATTTCAATTTTTTTCTTGTTTTGATCCTTGGAAATAAAATACTCTGCTTAAGTGGACCAAACTGTTGTCTTGGTTTTAGTTTTTTGTTAAAAGCCAGCTGCTATTTCATAGTCCATGCAATCAAGTCTTTTCCTCTGGACATTTTCAAGAGAGCATAATGAGAATTCAACACAAGCATGCGAACTAGTGCATTAGGCTCAATTATATTTGAGTTCATTGCTTTGACATCTGGTCAGAAATGATAAAAATACAAAATTGTGTACCAAGTCTTATTGTTCGTTATTTTCGCAAATTGGGAGTTGCAGGCCACTTGCTGCCATGCGTATTGGAACAATGATCCATAACATTGAGCCGATGGCTGGGTATAAGACCAAAAGTTGGAGGAGTGGCTATGAATCCAATAGATCATCCACACGGTGGAGGTGAGGATAAGAGCAAGAGAAATGGGGGTCATGGGTAGCGTTCGTCAGCTGTTCAGTTCACATCCGTTGATGCAGAGGAGACCGACCGAAAGTTAGAGGAAGAGATTTGGGAGAGGACAGAGATGAAGGGAGATGAAGGGATCTAAAGCCGACGTCTTTTCTCTTTTTTTATTTTTATTTTAAATGGCATCTGACTGCTCAATCCACTACATCATTCGGTATGCGATTGGTGCACTGGACTGCCTGTACCTAAAACGACTCATTAAATATATAGCACTACTAGTAGTATGTACGTAGTCGAAGTCAAACTACTAGTACTTGGATATATTTATATATATTATATAAAAAAATTCTATTTACAATTTTAAATAAGAGCTTGCGTGTGCAAATTTATTGATGCAAGATGGTAAAAGAGAAAAAAATTATTTTAAAAAATATATTATTATAATTTTAAACAATTTTAAAGAAAATTATATGAATTTGCGTCTCCATTTAATAACTACATATAGACTAACTCTATTATATATATATATATAATATATATACTAGGGTAGTTAATAATTTATAGTTATAAAGCTAGCTAGGTACCTAGGTTGTTAAAATATATTAATGGATTAACAATTAATTAACGACTTTTTTTAATTTGATATTTTTTCTCTTTATCAATAAATTAAGGACATACAAATTAAACTATATTCTGAATAAAAACATGATTTACTTGATGAAGTTTTTACAGAATGAGATGATCATCCCCATGCATTCACCAGTACGTATATCCAATATTAATTATGACATTTATTACAAACAGGTCAAAAAAAGTGGCCGTCTCACGAAGTTAATATATATTACAAATTAACCAGTCAAACAAAGTGGCCGGCCGTATGAAGTTAATAAAAATTAACGAAAAATTATAACATATTCGCACCGCACCTAATTTTATATATATATTTTACCAAATATATGATATATAGATGATAAATAGAATATTAATTTTAAAAAATAAAACAAAAGAAAATTAACAATAATTAAAATAAGTGTGATATATAAAAATAATGAATAGCAAAATTCTTACTATGGTCTGCATAAATTGTAGCAAAAAATGAAAAAACGGTGGCAAAAACCATTTTGCTATGGCTTTTTATTTTATTTTATCACAAGTAGGGGTGATCCAGTCTGGAGAGTCAAAGATAAAAAATTTGAGCGATGCTACTCTGCCACTCAAAGTGCACCGCTCATTTTGACCGCATGCACACTTTTTTTTTTCATTGTTCTTTTCAGATTTTTTTAATATATTTAAGTATTTTTAAAAAATAAAAAAATATTAATACACTTAAAATTACTTCCTTAATCACTAAATAAATTTTTTTTTTTTTTTTTTTTTTTTTGTGAACTAGCGGTTACTTTGAGGGGGCATGGGGAAGGGGCATCCTAGCATTTTCCAAAAAATTTTGGTCCACTTTTTTCTAGATCGGAATGGACCGATATTTATCCCTATATAGACTAGACCAGAGTGTTGGTTATCAATCCGGTTGGTAATTTGGATGAGTTAGGAATATTTTTTTCTCTTCTTTTTTTGGCAGATAAATTAATACAAAAAATTAATTAAATTAGTAAAATTAAAATTAAGTCATTGTCCATAGATTACTCATCTTTACTTGCAACTTAGGTATCTTTAAAAAAAAAAAAACTACCTAATAGTTTAATTGGGTGTAAATAGTAGAGTCTATATATACATATAATAACATATATTATCATATAATTGATCATATAATATACTAGTTAATTGACAGAATATATTATGTTGAATTTTATGTGGTTAATGTTGATAGATTAGATGAAAAATATATCGTATATATAATATATTATTTTATATAGTATTTGTATAAGAAAATAATTCGGTTCAGTCTAAAAGAACCACATCCCAAAATTGAACCAAAAACTGAATTTATGAGACACCATGGACTGAAACTGACCAACACTTACTACAAGGAATTTAGCCTTTTGCAATGCTCGAAAACGTTACAAATACTGCTTAAAAACGCTGCAATATATCAATTGCAACGTTCTTTAGTTCCTTGCACGTTCGACACTAAAATCTTTTCTTTTTTGATCAATTGCAACGATATAAAAAAGAGGTTGCAAATAGGATCAATTGATCCTATTTGCAAATTATAAAATAGCACGCTCGGAATGAGTTATGAAATTCCCATTAGGATCACTGCTTTTGAGCAATTACAGTGATTTTAATCTTTGCAAAAGCTCTCAATAGCGCTGCAAATATCCCATATCAGAAGCAACGCTTGCTTCCATCGTTGCATTTATTATTTTTTTCAAGGACTAAAATCGCTGTAAAAGATCAAAAAGCGCTGCAAATACCCATATCAAAAGCAGCGCTTGCTTCCTTTGTTGCATTTAACATTTTTTTCAAGAACTAAAATCGCTGCTAAAGATAAAAAAACGCGCTGCAAATACCCCATATCAGAAGCAACACTTGCTTCTTTTGTTGTATTTAACATTTTTTTCAAGGACTAAAATCATTGCAAAAGGTCAAAAAAGCGTTGCAAAATGCCCACATCAGAAGATGCACTTGCTTCCTTTGTTGCATTTAACATTTTTTCTAAGGACTAAAATCGCTGCAATAGAGCAATTGGACGAATTTTGAACTATTTCCAGCGATTTTTAGTCACTGGAAATACTCAATTACAATTTTTTTTTTAAAATTACAACTGAAATTATAGTAATTTTTTTACACTTGCATATAATCTTCTTGACATTCATACATTCATCTAAATCCACTTGCACACTATTTTAACCCTCAACTGTCCAAGAATAAATTCCAACTCTTTATTTCTTTTCTTTTAATCTAAAACTTCTCTCTATCTCCTATGAAAAAAACAAAACTAAAGAAGAGAGGAGGCTTCGTTTCTACAGGAAAGTAATTTTTTTTTTCATATATTAATAAACATGGAGCTTTTTTCGTGCATATAACTACGCCTCACACCACTTTCCTATCGAGTACATAATATGTATACATGCAATCTACTAAAGCACTATATAATAGTTACTTCAAAGTATTTTGTTCTTGTAAGTTATAATAGAGATATTAGTTCGTTAAACCACTATTAAAGGCATTAGTTTATTGAACCATCACAAGTTTCTTTTTTATACTTCAGTCTATCCAAACCAACCCGCCATCACTATATTCACACACTCATCGATGCCCACAAGCAAAGCTTAATAGTATTTTGCACTGACAAAGAAATAATATAAAACATTTTACAATTTAATCTACAGTTCAACAACTGCTTTAGAATATGAACATAGCACCACAACCTTCCATGAACCAAAACTTGGAAAGTAAAGACTTCCAATCTCAGATTTACCATATTTACCAGGAGGATGTAGGATTGATATGCAAACACAGCTATCAAGATAAACTGCAATTGATGCAGCAACCAAAATAAGTTTCTTTTTCCACAATATGAAAAAAAAATCACTCAACCATATAGCAAACATTTGGTAGATATCTATGTTTTTGGGATCATTAGTTAGATATTTCAAAAGCAACATTCAAGCAACCAAACCCTTAACCAATGTTATTGGCTTATGCAAGCTATCAAAGTAACAAACTAAACAACCAAAAACAGCAGCAATTGATACATTCCCAGACTTAGAAGCCCTGGGACAAGTTTTGAAAAATATCTACCTTTATAAGTGAAAAAAGTAAGACTCTTTTAACTTCTATGGGACATGTTTATGACAATATCAAGACTTAAGGTATTACAACCAAATTAAATGAAGTTAGAAACTAGTTGACTCGGTTTCGAATGTGCTTCCAAGTATAGAAGTGTCAAGTTGTATCAAGGATAACGAGTTATCCTTGAGTTATCCAGGATCGTATTCCACAGGGACAACGAGTTATCAAAGCATTTGTGAGATTTCCTTTGTGTAAAAGATGTATCTATTATGGAAGATGAAAATGGATGTGGATCTATGTTTCTAAAATTACTAAAACTAAGAGACTTAGAGAAAGTTTGTAACAAATGGATTAAACTTGTAAGAAACAATAAAACAAACACTTGGGATGCAATTTTCACTCATTTCTATTTTGAAATTGGACTTACCTCTAATTTCATCTTCTCTCAACCACGATCCCATTCCTAGAAGTCATGGTCGGTTAATAAGACAATAAGCACACTTTTCAATATAGTCAAGGTACTCGACAGATTTTATAACAAGTGTAAAAGTGAAAGAAAGCCATCAAAATCTTGTTACAAGTTCAAGCATCAATCGTGCCTTTACGTCTACGATTGATCAAGTTCAAGAACATAGAACTTTAATCCTTCCTATAGGCAAAATGAAATACAATCTATCAAGTTAATCATTCAAAATTTCATAACCTTGAAGAAAAATCCAACTCAAAATAGTCATGAGTTACTCATTGAATCCCAAGCTAAAAACCTAGCCTATCATTACTAACTTAGCAAAATGCATAATAAATTCTAACATTTTAAGTTACAGTATGAAAATAAATACAGAAGAATAAATAAGACAAGCTGAATGAACTACTAAGAAATAAAGCTAAAAAAACAACAAAAGGTAAAATAAACTAAAACGAGAGAAAAAAAAATAAACTTCTCAACAGAATGTAAATGGAAAGGAATTTAGAAACGTAAAGCAGGAGAATAATAAAATGAAGAGCAAGTCAAGATGCTGAATGGAAGAAAGAAATACAGCAGAAAGAAAGGAAAAAAAAAACTCAAAGACTACTCTACTCTACTCTACGTAAACTGCAAAAAAAAAAAAATAGTCTATCTAAACTAAAACTCTTCCTTCCCTCTCGGTCCAAGTCCCCTTTTATAAACAAAAAAAAGAACCATCCGTGAATGATGCTGAGTTGTTGTCCTGCGTGTGTGCTTGCTGTTTCTGCATGTGCATGGCTTTTTTCTGCATGTGTTTTGTTGCTGCCGAGTGATTCCACTTTCTGCATGTTCGGTGCTTTCATGCATGTGCTGCTAAGTTGCTTCTTCATTCTTTTTTTCTGCATGTGCTTGGCTTCTGCAAGTGTTTTTTGCATGTGCTGCTTTTATGCATGTGCAAGTGAGCTGTTCGTATTTTCCTGCATGAGTGTTGTGAATTTTCTGCAGGTGCTGTGATTTTCTGCAGGTGCTCTTGCTGTTTCTGCATTTCTGGTTTGCCGTGAGTTGCACTGCATTTCTGCATGTGTTTTTTTGATTTTTCTACATGTGTTTTCTTCACTTTCTGCAGGAGGTGCCATGAGTTGCTGTCATGCATATGCTACTGCTGTTTTCTGCATTTAAGGTTTGCTGCATGTGTTGCACTTTCTGCATGTGCATTGCTTTTCCTTTTTGGTTGCTGTTTTGTGTTCTGCATATGCTATCCGTGGGTTGCTTTCACTTTTTTTTTGTTGCTATTTTGTGTTCTGCATATGCTGCATGTGCTTGTTGCTTTGTGTGTTTCATTTCCTCATCATTTTCTGCTTTGTGTTTCTTTATTTTCTGCATGTGTAAGCTGTCCATTTCCTTCATGTGCCGTGAGTTCCAGCTTGCATGTGTTTGTGTTGCCCTCCATGTTTTATGCTTTTGCCGTGGGTTGCTTAATGTGTAAACTGTCCAACTTTTCTACATGTGTGTAAATTATTGACATCAATTAATTTGACATTCAATATTAGAATTTGATGCATAATTAAGTATTTAATCCTTATTTGATAAAATAAATCACTTATTTAAACAACTTAATCATGCAATTCTAACCCTTTATCACTAGTACCACAACTTTCTATACTAGCAAAACTTAGCACTATCTCAAACATCCAACCCAAAATTGTGAAGATATGGTAAAGTGATTGTACCTGGGAACTTTTCCATTACCACAATGAACAGCTTGTTAAACCAGCCCCATTAGCCCAATGCTCCCACCTCCATAGACTAGAACTGATCCAATGCAAACGAACATGATATTGGTTTACAAATTGGAAAAATAAAGGACAAAATCCAAACTACTACAGCCTCCAACAAAATCCAAACTTTTGAGGTAGAACTTAAGAGGAATTAGTAGAAAGAAAAGAGAGGAGCTGTGTGTTGCTGTTCCTCTCAGTTCCAGCTACTTAGATCTGGTTTTGGTCTGAGATTTTAAGGTCCTTTGGAATTCCTAATGTCACATATTGAGGTTGAGTTAAAGAGATGAGATAAAGGCAAACTAAGGGGCTAGAACTTAAGAGGAATTAGAGCTAAAGTCATGTCAATTTTCTGAACTAGCTTGATAAGCTAATAAGTTAGCTGTATACTTGTTTCAAAACCCCCTTCCTTCAACTATAATCCAAACTACACAAGCATTAAACTAACATTTAGAAAAATTAGAAATGAGCATAATTTATGGGTATACATAGCATAAACACAGGAGGAGATAATTCTTGATAAACCATAAAATTCTAATGAAATCCTTAGTTATTAGCTTGAGTAGAAGGTAAAAAAATATATACTGATCTCTACTAGTTTAACACATAAAAATGGAGGCCTAAACATAATTGAAAAGTGATTCAAATAGAGGAAGAAATATTGTTAAAACTATAGCAGAACTTTTTTGTAGAAACTGTCAGCATGGAACAAATTTGTTTGTTCCATGCCTACAGTTAGTTGTTTTCAGTTACAAAACTTCTTTTATTTCTTTTACCTTCATATGATGTCCATGTTGTGCTCGAGTACTAGGATGCATGATCTTTGTACTTTTTTGTTAAGTTCTCTTAATATGAAAAAAAATAAAAATAAAAATTCTTACAAACTTAAACCTGTATTCATATACACTACCAATATACTATCTTTTTTGCCCAAATATAGGGTCCAAAGTTTGATGCAGTGTTGTGGTTTTGATTAGAAAACATGTAGAAATCTGATCCATACATAGACAATCAAATGTAAGCAAACAGGACAAAAGTAAGCTACAAATCACGTCCAACAAGGTCGATGATTTTGCGTGTATTTCCATTGTCATCTTAAATCTTGGGACTAAGTTTTTGCTTTTGAACTTAAGGAAGTTGACAAACAGGTTCCAAAGAAGTGGTGAAATGGAGATCCTAGTAAATACTTTGGTTGCACATGCAGATTCCTGGCTACAATATGATAATTAAGGTGTTGGCCTAAACCTTTATTCAATGACAAAGAGTTTCAACACCAGAACTCTACCAGAAATATCAATTTAATCTCTGATTACAAATCATCACTTATATTAATGAAGAGACAGAATAATGAACTAATGTAATGTTTTAAAATGGATCCTAGAATAAAATGAAAAAAATTTAAAAATGAAACATAATCAGGAATATACATGCATAAGTGACACAAAAAACTTTTAAGGTATCTACTTTGAAATTACAGACACATTTTCTCAGAGAAACCAGTATACAATTCACACTTTACAATGGGGGAGACTTTTACCTTGCAAATTGCAGTATTCAGCACTTAAAATGTAACTGAGATACTACCATAGTAACACTAGCATGTTGATCTTTTTTTATTTATGGGGTGTGTGTATATATATATTTATCTCTTTTCACACAATTTTCATAATGATATAAGTTATATATATATATATGCATTGACTAACTATATCTAATACCAATCAGCAATGCATGCAAATTGCAATAAAAAAATGAATGGGTACTTTGAGCATATGAGGGGATTAAATGGTGGAGTCTTGTGTAAGAAGAAATAAAGAAATTCTTAGTAGAACTTAAGAAAACAGTAAGAGAATTCACAATAGGAATTTGACACTGAGTTGTGTAGATCTTTCTCTTGTGCTTTTGGTTTGTGCCTTCTATTGGTACTTTGATTAGGGTTCATCAAGGGTGTTTAGATGAGGCTACCATAATCTTGCCTTAAAGTTAGGAGTGGTTGTACTTTACATATACAAACATTTTTCACAATCAACACAACTAATTAGAAGCAGAGATTAATTATTTTTAACAATTAAGTTGCTTCACATGAACTTAACACTACATATGTGCATTTCTCTTCCAGTGAATTAGCAAACAATAATCACATTGTAATCTCGTGAGTTAGACCTTATAACCAATTATTCCCCAATAATTCAAGCCCATGCAAAAGCATTAGTAGTGTATACTGTAAAGGCTTTGTACTGAAATATTGATTGAGTTTCCAAGCCAATAAATTACATAAATGGTTTCAGCTTTATATCCTATGGGAGATAAAAGAAATTACTAAAACACAGGAACTCAATCAATGACAAAAGCAGAAGCTCAGTGAAACTAACCCAACAATAAAGGCACAATCATCAACTTGGCATGAAAGAAAAATCTAAGGAAATACATAACATAATGCACAAAACCTCACAATATAAATCCCAAAATATTTAGGCAGCATATTCTGTTGCAACAACTCAACATAATTTATAAAAGACATTCATTCCAGTTGAGCATTTTCAAGACCAATAAGTCTAGTCACATTCTAGAATATTGGCTTGTGAGAGAATGAAGGAATATTAGACAAATGTCATGCAATGAGTGGAGAGTAGATTTGATTCAGATATTAAAAGATGTCTATAAATATGAAAACAGATTGTAATAGCGCAATATGAGAAAATGAGAATAATAGCAAAAATCATCTTCTAATATCAGTGTGGCTTTTATGCAAACAGCTTGAATCCTTTGTGGGCCTTTCAAATGTGCACAAGTTTATATTTATGTCCCATTATATAACAGAGAGAAACATTACAAGTAATTTGATTTTTTAGAACGAATTTCAAAGGGTAATTTGTCGATAACAACAAAGCTAATATTGTTTATTAAGCAGCTTTGGGGAATTCTTTACCCTAAATTTAGTGAAACTTGGACTCAAGATATATAAGAGTTACCCATCAACAAGTATGCAGGCTAGAGTAAATATCAAAAATCTCTATAAAGCCATCTGATCTTCCTTTCATCTCCATTTGCGCTACCTGTTGAACAACTCATAAAGTTAGTGTGCATGCCAATAGGACTTGTAATACGTCATTAAAAAATTAAATGTAGATACTTACATGCTTCTCTTACCAACTTTGTTAATGACGGTACCTCAACTTTCTTAATTAACTTCGAGTCCTAGCTTATATAAGGAGATAAAATTGGGTATTACAATGATAAATTTGTAAAATTACTCAAAACAGAATTCCTTAAAAAATGAACAATCTTATGAAAACAAATCAGTATGATGAGCATAAGGAATAAACACAAAGAATAGTTAGTATCGAATAGAAGAAAGGCTTGTATGATCTATAGAGAACAGAACATGCATGAATCATATGGTGCTTAGGGAATTGAAGAAGAGACAAAAAATCTTGCCTTATGTCCCCTGGTACCATAATTGGCTAGGCTGTCAACTAACATATTACATTCGCTGTAAACATTTCTAATACTAAATGGATAGCCATGTTCTTTAATTTTTTTAAGAAGAGAGATGGTACCTCTAGATTTATTAATAGTCCTCACATTTGGTGAGAGAGTACTATGTACGAAGATAAGAACTTGGGGTTACAGCCAAGTACTAAAACAAATGGAAAATAAACTATACCAGCTAACTATCTATATAACATTGAAAACTAAACTATATTAATAAAACTTCACAATGTCAAACATGATTAAAAACTACAAAGTATGACTAAACTTTGGCAATCCATGTTGAATGATCTAATTTGAATTCAGTCCATGCTAATCTAGGAAAAAGAGATGTAGCTTGAAAGCAAGCTTTAGACAAACCTTTAGCGTGCACCAATTTTTGCTACCTGGTCAGCAATAGAGTTACCTTCTCTATAAGTGTGCTGCATAGAAAAAGTGATTATGTCATCCCAAACCACTCAAGAAGCACTAATAAAGAGCCAACCTTTGGAATTACTCATGAGCTAGCCTTAAAAAAGAAGAACATCTTACCATGCAGATCTTGTTACTCATGGGCTTTTCTATGTGTGGATTTGAACAAGCTAATCTTGAGGCTATTTAATAAATTTCCAAAAATCAGAAAAAGGCAATAAGTTCTATAGTATTTTACAATTTTGGTACTAGTATATTTAGAATTTTGTACATCAATTGAAATAGGGATTTTCTTCACTTTCTGCTTACTCTATACAATGGATGTTCACTTTGAGAAAATTTCTGCATGCACAAGCAAGCAAAAAAAAAAAAAAAACATAAAGCAAAAGTAACTACTATTAATACCTTAAACCAATTCAACTCCATGATTCTTATGAGATAAAAGTCATGTTGAATTTTTTTACATGATTTGGAATTAAGCTTAAAAGATCCTATTGGAGATTCAAAGAGAAGCAGCCATATTTTCAGATATACAAGCTACTCATGTTTACCTTACTTTTGTGGGGTAGGGGGGAAGGGGAGCCTCCCTGAGGAGGGTATTATCTACTCATTCCAAAACAGCACTCTTGTATCCATGATTATAATGTAAGTAAGAACTAAAATAACTCAACTAGAATGGATTATGTAGGTATTTAACAGATAGAAATTGTTTACAAACAATAATAGCTATCATCATGATAGTCTGAGTTCCAAGTACATATCTGCGTAGACGACTTCATTTTTAGGATGGCAAAACATAGTCAAAACATACTAAAAAACAATCCAATATAAAGCACAGTTTCAGTTACTCCCTCAAACAGATGTAAAATTTCCCCAAGTGTAGTGCGAAGGTGTAATAGGTGTCTTGAGTGTACAATGACCATTTTACCCATTTATTCTTTCTTTTTGACTTCATGATGTTGCTTTTGTAAAAGTGATGTGTAAGTGAGTATTTGTAGTGATTTTCAAATCAAAAAGTCTTAAATTTAAATACTCACTTACTACAATTTCCTCACTTAATCAGATTCAACAAGGGTGTGTTCTATGTGCCTAAAATAGTCTCAGTGGTGGAAATGAATGAAATGCAGCAACCATTATCTAATTTATGCTACTACCATGATCAATAATTAAGGAAAAGAAAAGGAGAACATAGTTCTAAGTCGTACAAATATGGTTAAAAAGAATGAGATGGACTAGTGGCAAAACTTGAAAATTATGAAAGAGAGCACTCGGGTTATCATTGTAATAGTAGCAATCAAGTGAGCACTTGGGTTATCATTGGAATGAATTCATAGAATGGCTAGATTTTAGTCCTGCTTGCCCACCAAGATAGCAGAGGGTATTGGGAGCCATATTCTTACGATCTAAAATCTATACCCTTATAAACTATCAAACAAACCAGGGGGATTATATAACTGTGAAATGATCGTTTAACTTCAAGAACAGGATATGGTAGTTTACCTGATACTTTAGGGTAGCTAAAGCTTTTTGTATGCATTGGAGACTGGAATTACACCATTGGCAAGGAAAATAATTCAACAACAAAACTGAAAAGCTTCCTTACGTATAACTTAAAAGAAATGCTTATAGATGGAGCCTTGTGACATAATTACAAGAACTTGCCACAAAACTTGTTCTTTTTTCACACTGAAACAATGATCTTCAAGGAAAGAAATCTAATTTAACTTCTCATTCATTCATCAAAGTTTTAAACTAGCCACATATACATAGTAACAGTTAAATTATGAGGGCAACATCAAGTTAAATATTCATGCTATGCCTAAAGTAGGAGAAGTATATTAAAGAGAAAACCTTTATCAAGAGTTGAGTCAAGGTATGTACACACTCCGCTTTTAGATTTACAACATAGACACCAGATTTAACATCTTCTCTAATCTGGGAGAAGAAGGCAACAAAAGAACAAAGAAGACAAGGTTTATAGTAGCAAAAAAACTTAAAACAATTATACATGAAGATGAAAGGATATAAAATTCCTTTGACCGAAAGAACCAAAATTAGAAAAGAAACAACGAAAACTGAAAAATACCTGTCCATATGCAAATACAGAACTATTGAATCCAGCCAAACAATTTTCAACAAGCGGTGCTCCTACAAGCTCGAACATATCTTGCTGAAAATAAAATAGAATTATTTAGCATTCAACACCAACAGCAGATTAAAAGGTGATTAAAAGGTGTGGGCTAAAAAGGTTAAAACATAGAGGGTAGAGACTGTGTGTGCGTGAGCAAACCAGAACATGGAGGGTGAGATCAGAGAGTGGGAGGGTTGAGAAAAAGCTTACGATCTTGAAGAGAACTACTGGAGATGACACTACACAGATTCAATCAAAGAAGATGAATGAGAGGGTTCTAGGGTTCAAATTGCACAATCACAAAATTAGAAATAGGGTTCAATTTTATCACAAAAAGGGTAGATTTTAGAAGAGAGAGTGTGAGAGAGAATGGCTCACCAAGAGGAGGTGCTCGACGGCTAGAGTCCACGCCCAGCTGAGGTGTTGTTGCATAGCAATGAAAAATAGGAAAAATATGTAAGAACGAAAATTTGAGGGAAAACCGAAATTGTCAGTTGTAGTAAGAACAAAAATGGAGAAGATGAATTTGAGAAGAAAGGGGAATCGAGATATGTGAGTATTGTACGAGGGAAAATCGTGTAGCAACGTTTTTTGAGTGGGTTTTGCTTAATGTGCAGGTAGAGAGAAAATGGAGAAGAAGTTGGGGAAGAAAGTAAACCGGGGATTTGGGAGCGTACAGGAGAAAATCAAGGGCGGGGTGGGAATGGGGGGAATTTAATTTTGTGCATGTTGGCATCTAAAAACGCAATACCAACGAAACTTTTCGATGCAACAAGTTTTACGCTTTTTTGCAACGATTTTTCCGTCGCAATTTGTGTTAAGATCATTGCAAAAACAAAGGTTTCTATTGCAGCAAATATTTCCATTGTAAAAAGTAAATAAATCGCTACAAAAATCCGATTTCAAAAATTGATGTAAAAAGTTTGCAGCAATGTGAAAATCGTTGCAATTAAAGGCTTTTAGTAGCGAATTTATTTCCAACAAACATAAAATCGCTGCAAAAGACCTTATTTCTTGTAGTGACTATTTTCTATCCAATCTGGTCGATTTTCTCTATTAGGTCGAAATTTTTTCACTCTTAATGGCAGGGAAACCGCCGGGAGTACAACATGACAGATGCTCTGATTTTTGCCTCAATGGATTCATCTTAAATACTTGGTTATTTGTGACAAATTTCTTCACCAAAAATAGCCAAAATGTCGTCGCAAAGGTGTGGCAAAAAGTGGTTTAATGGGCAACGTAAAAAGTAGAATTCTTTTTTGGCTATTTTTGTTTTCGGAAAAACTTAGCCACAATACTGAGTGATTTGGTTGCAAATAATTATTTGCAGTGAGATTTATCACTTCAAAATAAGTATTTGTGGCTAAAAATTAATTATCGCTGTAAAAGATTACTTGCGGCAATATCTATTGACGCAAGCAAGGTTTATTAGAGATAATTATCGTTGCAAATAAGCATTTTCAGCGAACAAATATTTCTGGCAACTAAATATAATCGGCAATTGTCTTTAACAAAATAAAAAATATATACTAGTAAAATTGTATGGCTATCATAACCTAAAACACATAAAAAAAAATGTGAACAATATATTATAAATACACTAAACTTGTCGATTAAAAAAGGAAAGGCAAAAATTAGTACAATAACTAGAATCTATGTGACACAAGAAAACACTAAACATATACTTGAAAATTGAAGTATATATTGTAACGGATCAAGGAAATCATCCAAAATAATCTCCTTAATTCTAGGACTTGTATCTTGTATGGAATGTAAATATTCTTTACGTATCTGTCAGCTTAATGTCTAGCGTTATTATCTCCTTCATTTACGTCCTTGTATAGCTTATATAATGTACAAACATGTCATGAATAAGATAGTGCAGAAACCATTTCCATACTGAGTGTAAACTCTTATATGGTATCACGAGCCATTTCTCTCCACCGAGACCAACTCTGTTCCTATGGCTTCCCCTGCAAAAACTTCCACACACACCCCAATCTCCATCAACACTGCAGGCCAACTTCCCCAGAAATTAACTGGTCCTAATTTTCCCTCATGGAGTGCAACCCTTTCCTCTTTACTTCTTGGCTATGACCTTATGGGATTCCTGGATGGCACTCATCCTTGCCCTCCCCAGCCCACTCATCCTGCTGAAGATGCAGACATTGTTGCCTACTCCACCTGGTTTCGGCAATATCAACTCCTTCTCAATGGCATACTTGCCTCTGTTGCTGAATCGATCACGCCACTCATCGCCTCAGCCAAAACTTCCCACGATGCTTGGATTCGACTAAATCATTTATATGCAAACAAGTCTCGATCCCGCGTGATGCAACTCAAGGAGCACCTCACCCTTCTTCAACGAGGTGACCGACCGATTGCTGCATACCTTCAAGATGTTAAAAGCACCATCGATGAACTCGCCATCATCGATACTCCTCTATCCTCCGACGACATCACACTTCATGTTCTTCGTGGCCTTGGTCTTGACTACCATGATCTAGTTGCACCTATCCGCACACGTGAGACCCCACTCACATTTGAGGAATTGCATGATCTTCTGACATCCCATGAAACCTATTTGCAGCGGCTCAACCAGGCAACTCAGCACCTTGTTGCAACAGCCAATCCCACCAACCGTCTACCTTGGAACAAACCCTTCCCTCCTGAGCGACGGTCTGACTCATCTCGGCCTGTTCCACACCACAAACCCAATGGGTCCCGCTCCAAATACAAAGGCAAATGTCAGTTGTGTGGTAAAGTTGGTCACTCAGCTCGCTTCTGCCCCAAACACTCTGTTCAACCCAAAACTGCTACTGCCAATTGTGTCGGCTCCAATCAACCTCAGTCCTCCAAATGGCTTTTCAACTCTGGGGCATCTCACCATATCACCTCCGATTTTTCCAACTTAACCATCAACTCAGAGTATGATGGAACTGATGAAGTAGTTATTGGCAATGGCATAGGTTTGCCGGTTACACACATCGGCTCCTTCACTTTTCAATCGCCGCATCGTGTCTTTAACATGCATGATACTTTATGTGTTCCTGCCATACATAAGAATTTAGTCTCTGTCCATCATTTTACAAAATAGAACAATGTAATACTTGAATTTCACCCAACTTTTTATCTTGTGAAGGATCGGACAACGGGGGCGCTGCTTATTCGAGGACGATGTGAAAACGAGGTCTATCCTCTTCCTCCCGCATCCCACACCTCTCAATCCATTGTTGCAAATGTTGGTGAACGTACAACTGGATCTATTTGGCAAAGTCGGCTTGGCCATCCCAGCAATAAAATTGTTTTGCATATTATTTCCAGATTTCATTTACCTTAGCTCACGATAAGTCTCCATTTGTTCTTCTTGTCATTCTGATAAAAGTCATCAACTTCCATTTGGTACCAGCTCTATTACAAGCAACTCACCCCTTGAATATATTTTTTCTGATGTTTGGGGTCCCACGCAAATTTCCTCCACTGATGGCCATCGCTACTATGTCATTTTTATTGACCATTTCACACATTATTGCTGGTTGTTTCCCATGCATAACAAATCTGATGTATCCGCCATTTTTCCTCAACTTAGTTCTCTCTTAGAAAAAAAATTTGGTTGTCCCATAAAAAATTTATACACTGACAATGGAGGCGAATACGTTAAACTTCGATCATATCTCACCTCTCATGGCATCGGCCATCTTACCACTTCTCCTCACACTCCACAATTAAATGGACTTTCTGAACGACGACATCGTCAAATCGTCGAAACCGGCATGACTCTACTCACTCAATCCCATATGCCCACAAAATATTGGCATCTTGCATTTCAAACAGTCGTGTACCTTATGAATCGGCTTCCCACTCCCAGTTTACAACATCAATCCCCCTTTGAGAAATTATTTGGCATCTCACCCAATTATCTTAAATTACGGACCTTCGGTTGTTTGTGTTTTCCTTGGCTTAAACCATACAATTCCCATAAACTTCAACCCAAATCTTCTGCGTGTGTTTTTATCGGATACTCCACCTCTCAACATGCTTATAAGTGCCTTCATATTCACACTAACAGAACCTATGTATCTCGTCATGTTACGTTTGAAAAAAGTCACTTTCCTTTTCATGATCACTCTGCAGCTTCACCCCTTCCCACCCAGACCGAGACACATACTCAGCCTCCTCTTCACTTAGTATGTTCTCCCAGTCCTCCACCCTTACTCTTGGACCCACCGAATTTACCTTCTTCCTCTCCTACCATCCCCAATAACTCTCGCTCGATCTCACAACGTCCTCCAGAAGTCCTTGCACCTCCGGTCACTACCAGTGAACACCCTGGTCCGTCTGTTGCTCCACTCTCTGGTAGGACTCACAGCATGACAACTCGAGCCATGAATAACATTCACAAGCCCAAACAGCTCTACACGGTCACCAAGCATCCACTTCCAACATCTCTAGAGCCTCAAAATGTCACTCAAGCTCTCAAAGATCCTCAGTGGAGACGGGCCATGAGTGAGGAGTTCACGGCTTTGCTACGCCACAGCACATGGGAGTTAGTTCCTCCGTCCACTCACATTCAACCTGTTGGCTGCAAATGGATCTTTTGAGTCAAACGTAAGCCTGATGGAAGTATCGATCGCTACAAAGCCCGCTTGGTGGCTAAAGGCTTTCATCAACAATATGGACTCGATTATAAAGAGACGTTCTCTCCCGTGATCAAACTAGTCACCATCCGAGCAATTCTTTCACAAGCATTAACCAAAGGGTGGTCTCTACGGCAACTTGACATTAATAATGCGTTTCTCCATGGCACCCTCACGGAAGACGTCTACATGAAACAACCCATTGGATTTGTTGATCCTCAGTTTCCAGCACATATTTGCAAGCTTCGACAGTCTTTATATGGGTTAAAACAGGCTCCCCGTGCATGGTACACGAGCACTTATCTCACTCGAATGGGCTTCTCTCAGTCTAAAGCCGATCCCTCTCTGTTTATCTACCACAAAGATTTGGTTCAGGCATATTTATTGATCTATGTTGATGATCTTATCTTAACCAGCAACTCTTCTTTGTTTGATAAGCAGGTTATTCATCAACTCGGCCAACATTTTTCACTCAAAGATCTTGGCTCCCTTCATTACTTTCTGGGTGTTGAAGTCATTCCCACAGCAACTGGTCTGTTACTTACTCAACAAAAATACATTCGGGATCTCTTAACCAAGCATCACCTTGATGGAGCAAAAGTTGTGCAGACGCCACTCTCCACCTCGGAAACACTCCAACTGAATGATGGCACTCCAGCCATGGACAGTACCATCTATCGGAAACTTATTGGCGCTCTCCAATACCTTTCATTTACTAGACCAGATGTGGCTTATCCGGTGAATAAGCTAGCTCACTTTATGCATAAACCCACTCAAACGTACTGGACTGCTCTCAAACGTCTCCTGCGGTATCTGAAAGGGACAATCAATTTTGGGTTGCAGTTTCATCGCTCCTCCAATCTCCACGTCTCTGCCTTCACTGATGCCGATTGGGCACGCAATGCTGATGATCGCACTTCAACTAGCGCCTATGTAATCTTCCTAGGCAACAACCCTATCTCCTGGTGCACCAAAAAGCAACGTGCCGTTGCTCGTTCCTCTACCGAAGCAGAATACCGTGCACTTGCCACCACCACTTCCGAGCTTGCATGGCTCATGGGGCTCTTCAAAGAGCTAGGTCTTCAACCGCCAACTCCTCCAAAAATTTTCTGTGACAACATTGGCGCCACGCAGCTCAGCATAAATCCCGTGCATCATAGTCGCATGAAACACATTGCCATTGATCTACATTTTGTCCGAGATTATGTGAACAAAGGCCTCCTTACAATTAATCATGTGTCTACTCATGACCAGTTAGCAGATGCTCTCACCAAACCTCTCGCACGGTCCCAATTTCACACTTTGCGTTCCAAGATTGGCGTTATCGACGGCACCGCCATCTTGTGGGGGCGTGTAACGGATCAAGGAAATCATCCAAAATAATCTCCTTAATTCTAGGACTTGTATCTTGTATGGAATGTAAATATTCTTTACGTATCTGTCAGCTTAATGTCTAGCGTTATTATCTCCTTCATTTACGTCCTTGTATAGCTTATATAATGTACAAACATGTCATGAATAAGATAGTGCAGAAACCATTTCCATACTGAGTGTAAACTCTTATATATATGACACTAGGTCTATCAACTCATGACAACCCTAGCTACAAGGTATATTAAGGGGATGTTTAGAAATATATCTCATCTCATTTTTTTCTCAAACATCACTCAAATCCAAACACTTTCAAACTAATCATTACAACCTTTTCAAACTAATCATTACAACTTTTACAAAATTTTAAATAAAAAACAATTCAACTTTTTTAAATTCTAAAGTAAAGATAATATTAAAAAAATTATATTTTAACAATATTTTAATTTTATAATATTTGTTATTCAACTTTTTTTTTCTCTCATTCACAATGGCGAACCCATGTTATACTTAAAGGGGGCATGGCCCCCCCAAAACTGTTTAAAAACACAACATACCCGTGAGATTTTCGACATAATTATATAGATATAGAAAATAGCCCCCTAAAAAATTTATAATCTCTACATGCTCTCTAAAATTTTTTAAAATTTCAATATATTTAGAAATGTCTCTCTCCAATTTTTTTTCTTATAGTCTTAAAATTTTGTTTAATTTCTATATATTATTTATTTTCAAGAATGTGACCTCTCTAAAATTAAAATTAAAACTAAGTTTAGGAGAAAAAATAAGCTTTTTTATTATATATATATATACACAATATTGGACTTCTTAATATGGAATCCAATGTGAAAATATAAGAAAAATTATTTAAGATCGATGATCTATATGAAAAATAGTTGAGAGATTTTATCCTCTAAACTTTATTAAGCAAGAAAAGAATTTATTTAAACTCTCAATTATAATATTATATGTCTAATGTGATACAAAAATATCTAGATTTTGCATGAAATATGATAAAGTAGCTTACATACTAGACCAAAAGATGACATTCTAAAAGATCCCTTAATAGTTTATATGAATAAAATAAATTCAAAATATTTTATTACAAAAAATAATAATGGATGAATATTATTCCATGAGATATTTTCGGTAGAATCTAAAATATATATTAAGTTGTGTTTAGAGTTTTATTCTACATGTATATAGCAAATTACCGAGATATAATTTTATATGTAATTATGTTTTTATGATTTTTTAATCTTTTTTTTTATTTAAAAAATTACATAAGAAAAATGATGTAGCAGTTTTAGGACGTGCAAGATTAATCATCCGCTCCCTTTGAAAAAAGTAGATAAATTTAGGACCCTGGACCCACATGAAAAAAATATTTTTTAATAGTAAACCCTACCTTTTTTTTTTTAAATAGAGTGCGCAGAGCTTGCACATCCTATGACTGTATCTAGCATTATTATTTACATAAATGTATCGCATAGTAAAAAAGTTGGCCCCCCTCAACACAATTGTTGGTTTCTCCATTGCACCTTCCAAAAATCTAATAAATACTTAAACTCAAATTATCTTACTACTATTCACAAACTATTTTACTATTATTCACATAATTTTAATCTCATCTTATTCTCCAAATATCTTCTAAGAAGAAACTATTGATCTAATAGCTCATAACAACCCGCAAGTAAACAAGTAATCTTAATTTAAAAGGCAAGAGTAAACAAAAAGTAATATTAAGAATTGATCCTCAAGGTATACTAAATTAAAGTACTTTCATAAAGGGTTGTATGGTCGACCACCAAATTTAATGTTCAAATATTTTTCTGTCTCAATAAGTTTGAACAAATTTATTTCAATTAACCACTCAACCCAATGTGTTTGAACATATATACATTTACAGTCGATGTAATGATTTGACTGATTGACCGTTTATTTGGGATGAAATTAATCGTCCAAAAAAAAAACTTTCCACTCGAATGCTATCAAATGATTTTGTTGAATTTCGCCCCAAAAATCCTCTTTTATTGTAGTGAATAATATATATATATATATATATATAGTATAATATCTGTACATGCATGCAATATACTTCTTGATATATATATATAGTATTCATACTCTTATATACTAAATTTCAAATCTAAATTTATTAAGTTAAAAATCCTGATATTTATAATCACATAAATAGTACTCTATGTGTGATATAGTCATATAGTATATGTATATACATATATGAATTTAAACATCAAAATTTATGAATTTAAAAAACAAACAATATTTCTATGAATTTAAAAATAGTGATATGAATAATCACAAAAATTTTAAAATCTAAATTTATGATATTAAAAATATTATAATGAACATCGGAAGATCACACCATACGAACCATTACTATCGGTTTGATATCGGTTTTGTTGGGTTTGAAGTGAGTTCTTGTTAATTTATAAATACGTAATTAGCTATTAAGTCTTGTTAATTTATAAATATTTGTTGAAATATAAGTTGATCGATCACCTTGACTTTGTCATTGAATTATAATTTATATTCACAAACAATTCATTTATTATTTGAGCGAGTTTGAATTTTTTAATAAAATAAATAAATTTATTTATATTATACGCATTGTATAAATTTCTTGTACAAACTAAAACAAAAAATTTTTGAACTTTATAAATATCTTTGTATAATATATATATATATATACCTATATCAATAATTATATTTATAAGGATTCAAGTAATATATATATATATATATAAAGTATTCTAATTATAAAGTTAAAGATAATAGTATAAAAATCATAAATTTTAAAAGAGTTTTACAATTTAATTTTATCATATTTACAATTAATGGCTCGTTTAATAAATGAAATGAATCAAACTTGGATTTGACCGAGTCGTTGATCTGAAATATCTTGTCGATCGAGCGGTCTTATTTATTTATAGTTCAATATATATCCCAGGAACTCAGTCAGACAGCTTGCTATAATTAAATATTAATGCAAAACTCCCTCTACACGTCTATATATATATATATATATATATATAATTATATATCTCTATACTGTCACATTTTAAGCCATAAAATCCGGATGTATATAGGAATGTAAACAGGTTACCTACCGTGTAACCGTGGAATGAGTCCTCGAAAAGAGCAGCAAGATCCAAAACCGTGGACTCAATTACGTACCGATCGAGTGAATGACACAGATTATAAACAGCCATCGATCGATCGTCCAAATCCTGTTTGTTCTTCCCGAAAATCGAATCAGAATAGAATGCCCAAGTAAGCTCCCTATAAACGTTGTTGATCGCATCGGAACGAAATGCATAAACAAACATTTACGTACGTAAATGTTGCTCAAAGATCATTCGTAAACGCATCATGTACGATCTCTGATCTTTAATATCTAGCCGCGGGTGCCCGGTTCTCAAAATCAGATCGAATATGCAAGAAGAAAGACAGATCTCGAGCTAGAGATCAGAGATCATGGGAAGAAGGGGACATATTCTAGCTCTCCCTTATCCGGCAAAAGACCATGTGAGCCGTATGATGGCATTATGTCGTGTAATAGAAAATCATGGTTTCAAAATCACATTTGTGAACACAGAATTCATTCACAAGCGAGTGGTGAGCGCCCAATCTCTGATGGATTCGAACATTGATTTGGTGTCAATCCCAGATGGGTTGGATCCTGAGGATGAGAGAAAGGGCTCTGATTACCCCAAGTTATGCGAAGCCATGCTACTTCACATGCCTGCAAAGCTTGAGCAGCTCGTACGACGTGTTAATGCAACAAGTTTCGATGATGAGGACCAGATTACTTGTTTCATTACCGAATTTGGAATGTCATGGGCTCTGGAAGTCGCCTATAAGATGGGGATTAGAGGAGCTACCTACTGGCCTTTGTCAGCCACTTATTGGACTGCAATAAGTCTTGCACAAAACCAGGCAATGGAGAAGATTATGAGCGTTGTCGATGGTATTGTTTATAAATTTTATATGTTTGCTTGAGATTTCATATATATTAGATATTTTTTTTGTGTTATTCAATTTCTAGAATTTCTAATTTGTCTATATCGATAACCAAAAAATGGGTAAATCCAACAATACCGAACAATATTCAAGTCTTACAATTTTCATCTGATGTAGGACTTCATTTAAGTGATACGTAATTAATGGATGCCTTGACGACTGAGAAAGTAGCTACCTAGGCATAATGCTCGAGGTATAAAGAGAATGATTAGTTGCTAAATAAAGAACTTCAAGGCTACTGATTATTAAGCCTTTTGAGAATTGCTATATATACGAAGAGATTATACAAAATAAACTCACAAACTAATGTGGTTTCATTAAATCCATTAAATCTAATACTTTATAATAAAATTAACTTTACAATCTGACGTACTACATCAAACTACATCAATTTGTGGGTTTACTTTTGTGTAATCCCTTTATGGCTAAAGTATTTTTTTTCTTTTTCTTAATTAATGGCAGCTAGCTTTATATATAGAGTAATGCTATACACCATACTCTCATCCTACCAAGTAAGATGTAGCAAATTCATACCATTGAATGATAAATAAGTATATAATAGTGACGAATTTGTCACATCTTACTTAATAGAATGAAACTGGGATAATAGTATAATATATAGAATTTTCCTTATATATATACATAGCTGAACAATGAAAAGAATGGGGTTGGTTATATGTGAGCTCCAATCAAACATGCACATATAATACAAAAACTTCATGTACAATTATTTTTGTGTATTCATTAATGGATACTTCATTAATGTGATTAGTTGTCTCATATTTTTTAATATAAAATAATTGCTTTAATATTGTTTTAATTAGTAAGCTAGCTATTATCTTGTACGTTATATAATATTGTGGGTGTTTAATTTGCCTTTCTGCATAAAGTAAAGCAGAAAAGTCCCATTGTCATTATAATGGTTGACTGAATATATATTTACCATTAATTGTACGTGTGTAATTCAATTGTCATTCCAGAAACCGAAGGAGGAGGCCGAACTCAAATCTCTAAAGACTTGGAAAGCTTGTTGGGGCTCCCAAACTGCGACTTGGAGACAATGAAGCGTGCACTTGAATATGTCATGCGAAACATTAGAGCCATGGATACGACAGACTGGTGGCTTTGTAATTCAGCGTATGAACTGGAGGCAGATGAGTTTGCCAGGATTCCAAAACTCCTACCAATTGGCCCATTTCCGCCAGAGTGTGGGGACTCAAGGTCATTGTTCTTTCCAGAAGACGACTCTTGCATAGATTGGCTCGACCAGCACCCACCCTGCTCGGTCATATATGTTGCTTTTAGTAGCGTCGGAACTTTGGAACCAACCCAATTCGTAGAGCTAGCTCTTGGACTAGACCTATCTAACAGGCCTTTCCTTTGGGTGGGGCGTCGGAAAATCGCCGACTCCGAACGCCGGTCATGCCTTGCATACCCAAATGAATTCAGAGGCACTCGTGGGAAGATTGTAACTTGGGCACCTCAACCCAAAGTCTTGAATCATCCCTCCATTGCCTGTTTTCTAAGCAATTGTGATTGGCCTTCCACCACAGAAGGTTTATGCAGTGCTGTACCTTTCTTGTGCTTGCCATTCATCTCTCATGACCAACCCTTTAACATGAGCTACATTTGCGATGTGTGGAAGGTTGGTGTAAGACTTGACCCTGATGAGAATGGTATCATTCCGCGCAGCGAGATTAAGAACAAGGTTGAGCAACTGCTTGACGATGAAAGCATTAGAGCAAGATCTTCACAACTTAGGACCAAGATTTTTGATACTATTGCAGGAGGTGGTCGTTCCTCAAAGAATTTCGACAGCTTTATCAATTGGCTCAAGTTGCATAGATGAAATACTTGCCTGTGCTTAATTATAAGTTTTATGCATGGAAAGTTTAGAAATGCTTGCAGATCGGAATTAGAAACAAATAAACCATGATTATGGTTAATTTGTAATGTGATCTGACCTCTTAAAAACATATATATAATTTGTTATTTAAATAAAGCTTTCCTCCAATTCGATCCTAATTAATTAATTAATTTCAAACCCAGTTTATTAGTTTATCTATGTAAGGCAGAAGGACTAAGGGACACCAAATACATTTTTATCTTTGGTGTGGACGGCAGGCATCGATTAGAGGTTCCTATTCCTGCGACTTGTTTTAAAAATTGCATCCATGGTAGATCGAGAAGCCGCTTTAGAGGGAAATTAAACGAGCTTTTGGGGATGGAGGTGGCTTAAGTGATCAAAGATGTCAGAAGTTTGGGTGATGGCATCCTGAGCGAGCGGGGCTGAAAATTAACTGGCTGCATGCAATGAATATTCTCTGTATATAAAGACTGTTGTGCCTCTAGCTTGTCTAAAATCACACAAGACGATATTTTAGTAGTTCAGCAAATTGCCTACGTCCACTAGAACCAAATTCACTAAGTTTGTATGAGATTACGACACTCAACAATTTTTCTCTCACGTCTTCTTTTTCTCTGATTTTTACCCACACCTCTTACATATCAGAACTCTCCTATTTATAGGAGAAGTTCCACTAAACATGTTCCTAACTATCACCTGTAATTAATGGCTAACCTCCAGCTGCATCAGCTATAATTGAAAATCAACATATAGGACGGTGCTGCAGTACCTATAGTTTCAACATACGATGCTGTAGAATGGTGCATGTGATAGCAACTATTTAATTATTGCATTCACACTTAGGTGGTTTGTCCAACAATCACCCCCTCCACCAAAGTGTGCCATATTAAGCTGCTTACAAACTAATTTATTCTTCAAATGAATGCGCATCCATCTTTGACATGAGAGACTTCCGTTATCAAATGTGCTCCAAAGCACCCGAGGGTGCTCAGCAGTGTACAATATTGATCAAGTCTAAACAATGTTGGAATTTGATCTCTGTGACGACTTTCGTCAACATATTTGCTGGATTATTTTCAGTGCCAATCTTCTTAAATTTGATGTCATTTTCTTATAATATTTCACGTACAAAGTGAAATCAAATATATATATGTTTTATTCGAGAGTGATACACTTGATTCTTGACCAAATGAATTGCACTTTGACTGACACAGTAAACGGTAACCTCTTGCTGCTTAAAGCCCAAGTCTATTACCAATCCCTGTAACCAAATGGCTTTTTTCACGGCTTCTGTTACAGCCATGAATTCAACCTCAGTGGATA
The DNA here is from genome assembly GCA_011037825.1 of Carya cathayensis. Taxonomy (NCBI): domain Eukaryota; kingdom Viridiplantae; phylum Streptophyta; class Magnoliopsida; order Fagales; family Juglandaceae; genus Carya; species Carya cathayensis. The sequence goes on along the minus strand of QGSO01000283.1, from coordinate 978,331 downwards.
ATAGTGCAATTGTAGACTGCAAAGTTGATCGCCAACTAACTGATCCTCCAACCATAGTGAACACATATCCAGTTGTTGATCGGCATTTGTTAAGATCACCTTCATAGTCTGAGTCAACATATCCAGTTACTAGACTATCTTCACTCTTCTCGAGCTTCAAACCAATATCTACAGTCTCTAAAATATACTGTAGAATCCATTTAGCCGCATGTCAATGAGCATTTCCAGGATTATGCATATAGCGATTAACTAAGCTAACGGTCTAGGAGATATCAGGTCGTGTACACACCATGACATACATTAAGTTTCCAACAATATTTGCATATGGGACATTCCTCATGTAGTCTCACTCTTCATCATCTTTAGGAGACTGCAATGCACTGAGCTTGAAATATAAGGTTATATAATGTGAACCTGCGAGAATCTAAATTTTGTATCCAGCGCTACTTCTGGGTAAGGTTTTGAAAGTATACACTCAGGACAGATAACGTTTGAGCTAGTCAAATGGGCCTCTTCCCATAATATCCATGGAAGCATTCCCATCCAAACCATCCCCAGTCACCTGATTGACCCAAACTTTATTTTCAACCCCCCCGACCAGTTTTTTAACTTGCTGCTGTTTGTTAGATTTTATGCATAGAAAAAAAAATGTTTGAGCTAGTTGATGCTAGTCCCATATGAAATCACCATTAGGTGAATATACTGTCTGATGGGCATTATATAAAAATCCATCTATTGCATATTGGTTATAAAAAGTTGCTGATGATGGGTTATTGTATCAATCTAGGAAAGAGTACTTCAGCTTCTGGCCTCTCCTTGGGCTCTCTTTTGCTGTAATTTCGGACGCATTTTTTGTCCTGGTACTTTAGAGATCGGAAAGGTGCTGCTTCCTCTAGGGTTATGATGACTGAGATTGGTGCTAAATGGGCATCTCCTATTTTAGTTTGGCCTGATAATTATTTCCAAATATCTGGGTTTGGGTATTTAAGTAAATAGTTATCATTGCTTGAGCCAAAGCATCTTTGAGCAGTTTGAGTCATGCTTTTTTTCCTTCTCTTTAGATTTTTGGAGGGGTAATAAAGAATGCAACTCCGGTAACCTTCCCCAATTGGAGTTAAAAGGTGATAGTTTCATAGGTTACCTGTGAACAAAAGGCCCTGGGCGTTTTTTCTTTCTTTTGACTTGGACTTGGAGAGATAGGTAATGGTTCTTTTTTTTTAAAGTGAAGATAGGTAATGGTTCTTGAGTTTGACTGTTTCGTTTATTCACCCAAATCCTGGAACTGGTAGTTTGGACAGGGATTTTCCTTCCAAGAAGGCTGCCATCTCTGTGATTTATTGTGGTGGGATTCCCACATCCATATTTTTGTCCCTTTTCATCTTCATATGTTTTCTTTCCTCTCTTTCTTTAGGGGTACACTTCTTTTTTTAACTTATTCAATTCATTCTAAAATATTTTAATTTCTTCATTTATTTCTGCTCATATATGCTTAATTGGTATTTTGGGATGGCTTCGGAGTAGTTTCTTAAATGGAAAAGGATATCACAAATATCCTGTTAATTTGCGGGCATTTTCTTTTTCTTCTGGAAGTCGGGTTATGCAGATTTGCAAACTCTCTTCTCCACCCACTACAATCAAATAGGGATTAAATTGACTTTCTTCTTTCAAGTTATTCACAAATTCATGCAGTTTGACACTTGATGCAACATGCATTGAGGTTTTTGAATGGTTCATCGTCAGGCAATCTTAGCGCAATGTGCTCAAGGCAGATACGTTCATAAGTGTTTCTAAATTTTAATGTGTTTTTAGCTAAACTTTCATTCATGAGGGGGAAATCACTATTTAAAGTATCTGACAAACTCGATGTGTCATCATAGGTCTACACTACTGCTCATTAAATCAAGTGGGTGAAGGAAACTGATTCGGAAAATATGCCTTAGTGACTTTCTCGTTCAATAAAAATGATATTATCACTAATACCGTGGGCAAAAATATGAAAAATATTGGGTAGCATATATAGGTTCAACTTGATTTATATTGTTTCCATGCTTGATCGATGATACAAGATGAAAGCTATGAGGTTTTGGTTGAAGAGAGTGCAAATGGGATGAGTTGGCGGATGGGATAGAAGCAAGAGTTAAGCTCTTTTCTAAGTTGCTAAGTTGCTTGATGGAGCAATACAATGCATTTCATGTGCTTAGTGGAGTTCTAATGTGGCTCAAGAAAGGTCAAGTACTACTTGTACAAACATTTGGTTCTAAGCATTACTGCCATTACCAGCCTTGATATTTTAAAATGTTTTGTATTTCCTTTTTTTTTTTTTTTGGGGTGTGGGGGCGGATGTGGGTGTTTAATTGTAAAAACTCTCACCCTCAGCAAATCGATTAAATTCTTAAATGCAAATCTTGCACATTCATGACATGCTATTCCTTCTTGATATGCTATTTCTGTTGTTTTTGCACTGAAGCTTATGATGTGAATGGTTCCTGCTTTTGCGGGGCAAACCTGGTTCGCGTCTTCATCATCATAGATCTGAGGTTTCTTATTTGTACACATGGAAAAGAAACTTCTCCTTGAAGTGGATGTTGGATATATGGCCCATGATTCTGTGAATATAAAAAATAAGGATCCATTTTCATGAACAGTAATCAATGAGCAAAGGAACTCGGTGAGGCTGCCAAGGAGGCTGTCTTGGAGAGGAGAGGAGAGGAGATGAGGGGAGAGAGTTTCTCTATAAAAAAAAAAAAAAAAATCAGTGAAAGAGGGCTGTATACCTCTTCCTTTTTAGCATTAAGTAATTAAGATAAGAAGGTGAGTGGATAAAATTCATAACCTCGTAACGATTACCATTTAATAGAAGAGAGGTTGATTACCTACATCTTAGCCAAGTTTCAAAGATGCAAGAAACAATCACAAGCTTTATAACACACTTTGCAAAGCTCTTATATTCTATAGCTTTGTCTTTTTCGTAAATGGCAAGTAGCAAACTATAATGCCAAAAGAGAAAATCCATAGTCAACCATTATTAAGCTAAAATTACAGATTAAAAGAAACTTTAATATAGTGTGAAAATTCAATGAAAACTAAATTCAAGACAGACTACCACCATGAAGTTTGAAGGAGGCCCTCTCTTAGTGACTCACGGTACAATGACAAAAAGAGGCTGCAAGGAGAAAGAAAGGGAATTCAGATAAATGCATGAAGTAAAAATTATGGCATTTATGCATGTGTTACACACACACACAGAGAGAGAGAGAGAGAGAGAGAGAGAGAGAGAGAGAGAGAGAGAGATCACCGTATCTACACTAACTGGCTTTGTATCCTCTACAAGAATCTCTGTTATTGTTCCAGACTGATCAGCCTGCGCAATATTGAACATTAGTAATCACAAATGTCAGGCATTAAGTCATTTTGGGCCTCAAGGTGAAATGCAGCATGGTCTTGAATCTCAATTGGGATAAAAGGACTGAATAATTAATCATATTAGCACCACAATGTATATGTGAAAATTATGGTCATTTAAAAATATTTTCCAACGAGACAATGTTCTCTGATTCAAGCAACAAGAATGATTCTCCATAGCCACGATGAAGATTGACATAATTTATCCTTCTAGACATGACAACAGCAGGAGGGGCCAATAAGGATGAAACTTAGGGGTTAGTTTGGGAACACAAATGTTTTAAGTACTTTCAGATATTTCTTTCCCAAACATCACTTAAAACACAAAACATTTTCAAATTCAAAATCTTCAACCTTTTCATCTAATCATTACCTAATCATTACAACATTCACAAACTCTCAAACAAAATACAAAAATTATTACCACTTTTCAAATTTTAAAAAAATAATATTAAAATAATTTTTTTATTTTATAATATTTTTATTCAATTTTTCTCTCTCTCATTTCCCAAAACCCAATAAAACATCTTAACTCAAACATTTTCACTACTATTCACAGATATATTAAGATATTCTAAGTATCCAAATGGGCCCTTAAAGAAATATGTAGGGATCAACCCACTTCAATTTTGAACAGTCAAGGAAAGAGATACCTCAATTTCATTCATTAGTTTCATTGCCTCGATGATGCAGACAATCTGACCTTTCTGGACTTTATCTCCTACCTGGAAAATGGTAAAATTATGAGTATATTGTTTTGATAATATACCTTATAGTGAATTACAGAGTATATATACAGATTGAGTTGTTCAAGACATGATTTCCCATCTGCCATGTCCTTTGGGAGACAAGCCCTTGAGTGGTCACCAAAACTGAATTACCTTGACAAATGGTGGTTCACCAGGTGCAGGACAGCGATATAAGGTTCCAGCCATGGGGCATTTCAGTGGTGGATGTGACGAAGTGTTTGCCTTTGCAGGGGCGGGTAACGCAGGTGCTGCTGCTGAAGGAGGGTTTGCAGAAGCAGGAGCAGCTGCTGTGGCTGTTGGCGGAGGAGATGGAAGCATCAGGGTAAGGGGTGGTGGCATACTAACAACAGGAGCTGCCTGCTGTAGAGCTTCCTTTCTTCTGATTAAGATCTCACAGCCCAATTGCTTCAGTTGCAGCTCCGCAATATCTCTCGAATCAACAAGTCTGCTCATAAAAAAAATACAAATTTCAGCAAGAACGATGTGTCTTGCATGTATGAAAAAGTGAATAATACTGGCTAGCATGCGAGTGCCAAAGAAGTTTCTACTTACTTGATAAGATCTGATACTTGAGCCATGAATGCTGAGATTGATGATTCATTAGGAACAGTGTCTCGAACAGGATGTGACGAGTCAACTTTCCCTTCTGATGATGGGGCTCCATACTTTGTGGAAAGTGCAGGTGCAGAATTTGAAGATTTTTTGGCCGTAACCTGGATTGAAAGTCGATTTGTAGTAGGTGCTCATACCGAATATCTCATTCAAGTAAGTATTTTTTTTCTTGCCTACTGAGAACAATCTTACCTCATTCAGCTTTGCGCACATCTTCCAGTCCCTGGATGGCTTCAAGTTATGGCTCTACAAAACAAAATCATACAGCAAAAGAATAAAAGTTTTGCAGAAAAAAACAGTATCACAAACGAAACTAGGCATGATTAATCTTTGTGTAGAGTGCATTCGCATTCGCATTAGTCAAAAACCATACAGAAAATCGAGAATTTCAAAGCTGAAAAGTTTGTTTCACAGTAGGTACCACAAACTGCATTCAATTTACAGTCTTCAATTATCCTACAAACAAAATTATTCACTCCATTAATACTCTCTCCTCTCGAGTCAAGGTCGACGACCCACAACAAATTTTACCAGTGACGCCCACTGTTTTTCTTACTGAATAATAAGTAATGGCACATAAAGAACATGGCTCATATTAAGTGTACATAAATAAAAAATAAAAATAAAAATAAAAAGAGCAAAACTCGGAAAGAATCATCAAATAATAAGCCTTTTTTCAAAAGATAAAAATCCTAGTTTTCTTTAGTTTTTATAATGAAAATTACCTATACAAACAATAAAGAAACTTGAGATTCATATAAATTGAAGTGTTAGAAGAAACAAAAAAACTAAAATGATCTAAAATATCATGGATGGAGAATAACAAATATAAACAAAATAAAGACAAAAAACCACAAATCACGTACAGGGTCATGGAGGAAAGATCCGTGTAAGGCAGACGGTCTGGGACTGGAACCACGATGAAGTGAGGCCTTCTTGTGTTGGTGCGAATTAGAATCTTTCACCCCGGATCGGAGGTAGGGGAGCGAGAGAGTCTTGGGGCACGGCACCGAAAAGGACGCCATTTCTGGAAACAGAGAGTTTAGGAAACAAGAGAATTGGTGGTCTGTGGTTTTGTTTTATGTTTTCTTCTGCACTCTCCCAGTTTCCTTAGAAATGGGTCGGGGGGGGGGGGGGGGGGGGGGGGGGGGGGGGAAGCAGTGAAAATGGAACAAAGGTGACGGATTCGGTTAAAAAAAAGAAAAGGAAAGTTGGCGATGAGATCGAAGAAACAGACAATCTGAGAAATCTGACGGATCAAAATAAATGAAAATAGTGGGACTTCGAAGCTGGGAGAGTGAGAGGGGGGGTAGGAGGGTTCGATGTTTACGAGGCGGACATTAATATCGCCCTTAAACTAACCACAACAACAATGTTTTGTCCACAAACACAACACACAGCGAGAGAGAGAGAGAGAGAGAGAGAGAGGTTTCCCTCCAAGGATGAGGGAACAATCGGACGGCCAGCGTTTTAACTTTAGTTATAATCGGCCGATTTTGTAGGTATCTGATTTTGTACGTTCAATATCATGCCAACATTAATTTCTGGATCGCTTCCCTCCCCCATCTATACTCTCTCAACTATTGAAACTTCAGCCAAATTGCTGCCATTAATTTTGTTCTCTCTCTCTCTCTCTCTCTCTCTAAATGCTTACTGTAGTTACTTTGTATTTTTCAGAGTTTATGGAATAGGCAATCCTTCATTTTATTTTATTTTTTTATAATGGTATTTTCCTCAATTTTACAATTTCACATGTGACATTGTAATCCTTTCGGGTTTTGCTGGTGACTCTAATAGTCTCTTGTCGTGATCAAGAGCTTTTAAAGCGTGTGAAAATTAGATATATAAAATGAGTTCGATAATATTTTATTAAACATTTATTTAATACTACTAGAATCTAAGACTTGCCATGTTAGGCTTTAGGCATGGATAGATGATTCTGATTTCCATCCCTTTCATACGGTGCTGATTATCGACATGACCAGCAGTAGTACTAAATTCTGCAGTATAAACAGGCCTTAATTTACTCCCTTCTTTTGCATATTTGTAAATTCTGGGATAATCTTATCAATTCAAAATGCATTGCACCACTTAAAAATATCTTCCACTTTTCAAAAGGATATGCTTCTTTCAATCTACAGTTACATAATTCCACATATATACTTAATTTGGAGAATAATTAACTGTACTTCCATTACTGGAAGTATGCTGTGATTCCGGCATAATGCTTGAAAACCTTTATTTTGCTTCCATCAGAGAGATCTGCTGCTTTAGATCATTTACAAACCATTCCGTTTCATTATCATGTTGCTATGGAGTCTTGAATAATGAGGTAGAATTTTCCAGAGGCGCTAGCTGCCACTGTTGCAGCAGTTTATTTTATTTCAACATTACAGTATTGATCTGCATGCACTCTATGTTTTAGATCATCCTATGTAGTTGTTTTCTTTCCATCCTGTCATATTGGCATGCATCTTCCATGATGAGGTAGATTCTATTTCTGGCTTCTTCGACCCTTGATTTGTTCATGATACATGTTCTCCACCCGCTTGTACATTCTTTTATTCATCCGACCTGCAAACCATGCATGAATGATATATATGTTAGTCCCATGAATTAGGAACATATATATACATATAATTGTTTTTCTAAAGTCATCCAACAAAGGACATTTATTGGGAACATACCTGGCTTATAATAAGTTCTGGATTTGACAATCTGAGGGATGAAAACTCCTGTTCCATTGCCATTTTTCCACAGGTTCAGGAGCCACGCAGGTACTGAATTAGCATCCTCATTTTCCCACCAGTTGAAATAGCTTCCAGGTTGTAATATAGCAGGGTAACTACAAGCAGAAGTTAAGCTGTTTTTTGAGCTTCTTCCTTTGGCAACACCAGAGGAGTTTCTCCGTCTGGTTTTCTGAAAATCTTCATCCTCATCTGCTGTCAAAAGCAAAATCTGTCTCCTGATTTCTGCATAGAGAATATCATTACTATCATGCTCACCATCTTCAACTACTTCAAGATAGTGGTGACGATCATCTGTGTTCATGGCCATATTGGATTGAAGAGTACTGCAATCAAACTCCATGAAAGGCTCTTAAAGTAGGAGATGGTGAATTGGGTTTCTTATGGAACTGGTTTGGGATTATTATATAGAATAATACTTGGTTTCGAGGTCAATGTTATCGGTTCAGGGACGTTGGAATATTGGTTAAACGCTTCCAAATGGCAAATGGATTTCAATTCAAAAATAATATGTCTACTTTTTTGTACTTTAGTTCATGTACATATCAGAAATGGCGTCATGACTAGGAGTCTAGGATATGCTTCAAGCCTAATTCCTAGCAAACCAAATGGATGAGAATGATTTCTTCTATAAAATAATTGCCAACCTCTCCAATAGAAGTGCTCATACCTGCTCAACTTATTATAAATTATGGATTTTAATCCATGAATTAGGATTATTTTTGCATGAATAATAGGTTAAAAAGGGACAGATTAGAGAATCAAGGTGCAGGTAGACCACCTGAGAATTGGGTTTTACAAATTTAAAGGTCAAATGTCATTCAATATTTAGGTTTTCCAAATTATGGAACATGTTGACTAAAAAAGCAATAATTAAGAATTTATGGGCGACCAAATTGGCAACCACTTGGGAGATCCTGAGTATTATTTTAGTGACCATTAATGCTGTAGAAAGGCCAAAATTCAGTTGTTTGAAAGAAAAAGGTTAAAAAGAGCATCGGTATAGAAAGCAGAGATGAGAAGACCTGTGCCAGGAGTTGGGTTGTCAAAACTACCGACCATGTTGACCAAAATACTTTAAGCAAATAAAAGAAACGTGATGCATCATGCCTCCTCCACTTGACGAGCAGATGTAGAATCATTATCATTGTTTTCCCTTGCTTTTCTATTTCATTATCATTTAAAGACAGTTCGAAATTCCAAATCCCACCTTGTTTTTCCATTTCAGGAATCAGGACGTTCTCTTTTGAGATAATTGTCGAGATTATATATATATATATATATTTATCTAGACTTTATGTCTTGTTTTGTTTTTTCAGACAGGATTTAGTGAGAGAGTTCGTTTTATTTTTCTCAATAATTTGGAAGGATATAGAAAAGCTGTTGTGAGGCAAGGCCATTATTATGTTTGAACATAATTTACAGATTACAGGGTACATAGAAGACATTCACGTGGCAGTTCCAAGGAATGAGGAATTACTCGGAGTTGCTTATGTGAGTATGAGACTGTGATGGCATGTTGGAGAAGCAGACGGAAATGACAAGAAAAATGGTATTGGCTCAAACATTAAGAGCAAATGTGGGAGGAATTCAGTGTCCCCTAATTCACAATCACAAACTGTGATAGTAGCTTCCTTATTTCTGTATATGAATATTACAAAAACAAAGACCTAAAACAAATAAATTACGATGCCAGGCCCTGACAGCTCTCGGAGGGCATTGGCCGCTTAGAGTGCAAGAAATTATCCGAGTGAGACCAGACCACCCAACAAAGGCAAGGATCAAGGGCAAAAAGAAAACTTCAAACGCAAACTAATAGCGGTTCAAGTAAGTCCTGCGTCTGAACCGGTTGTAGTCGGGCAAGCCCTGGATGGGCCCCATCGCGGCAATTGCAATGTCCTGCAAAACCAAGCACTCGATGAAGACAGCTTACATCATTTTGATCATCGGACAGGTGAAAAAGTTGCAAAAAATTAAACTTCATTTTCTATGCCTGGTAACTTGGTACATTCTAGTCCTTACCTGATCCCAGATAAATCGGTTTGCAACGCGTTTGACAGTGCTAGCATCAACAGCGTCAATTCTGGCAAACAACTCTGCGAATGGAATTCTTCGTCCATATGTAAGTAGCTGCATGCACAAGCATACCACGGAAAAAATTAGGAACTAAGAATGGGAAAATAACAGATTTTTAGAGTGTGAGGAGGATCAATTTCATCTTGCCAAGATGTGATTATGGGGGAGCCTAAATGGTTTAAATTTAAAAAAAAAAAAATTAATCAAATTTGACATTTATAGCGGTTACCATAAATCTGAAACATATAGAAAGCACATATATCATCTTGCAAGCACATACATAAACTTTACAATAGATGTTTCAAACCAGGGTTTGACAAAAGCAAACATAAAAAGCAGCAAACAAGATGCATGTTGCACTAACCTATCAAAAATTAAAGATGCATGATGCACTAAGAAAGCAACCAGTGAAAGGAAAGGATCAGAGTGACCCACTGAGTCCAATTAGCTGGTCAAATGATATTATTTGAATCAACAACACGGAAAAAGCATGAAAATGTTCAGTTATTTCCCTGCTTGCAGAGCTTTAATGGTAGTTCTCACACAGTAGCTTAAAAAGAACATGCATAAAAAACATAAATCAATTATTTCTTGACTCATTGTTTTAGTATAGAAAGAAGTCACACCTGCCGGCCAATATCTTCAGCTACAGGACTTGTTCCATCTATGTGAAGCAGCAGAGAAGATTTCAACTGCAACAAAAGATACCAGTAAGTGGGAAAAACTGTAGGCATAAATTTTTCAAATGTGATGAATTACATAAACCTAACTATATGTGGACATAATTTTGGACAAATGACAACCGAAACTTTTCAATTGCCATAGGTCACGATTGGTATTATGTCAACACGCCAGGACAATGCCCCACCTTATGAAGCTTCTTATTTAACCAATATTTCGTTTGACTACAACAAATAAGAAAAAGTAAATGCAGCATAAATCGCTTTTTATATTCGCTAAAACAGTCTTGATTTAAAAAAGTCCCCTTGTATCTGACATCAATGTCCAATTCAGATTGTTAAGTCATAGAATCCCAAAAAATCTCATTCTAAGAGCTTGACCCAGTTCAGAAAGAAATAATTTTTTTTCCCGATAAAAAACTAACCATGTATCTGATATCGCTCAATGTAAAACTAAAGCATTAGTGGCTACCTGATTACGCGCACGAATAACATCTTCTTCCAGAACTCGGCAGCATAACTTGGTGGTCTCATTCATTATTGCATATGCTAAATCGTCTAAAGCATCCGGCTGAAAGATAAGTCAGAAGACAAGTAAATAAGTAAATCAATGACAGGTGTGTCTAAGAATCCATTTGGATATACAACTTGAATGAAATAAAAAACTTAAGTAATCATGACTACTAATGTGTTCGATCATCATATAGACATACACAAAGGTATGTTCATGCACATATCCTAGAGAGGAAGAGGTGAAGATATCATTTTGGTTGTCATACATCATATGGAAATATCCAAACCCAGGCCAGAAATGGAAATGAAGAAGCTATTTGCTTCTTAGCTCACATGTTAATGGTGGTTTGGGGGTACGTAACTTGAGTTTTTTTAATAAGGCATTATTAGGGAAGTGGTTGTGGAGATATCATCAGGAAGGGGATTCTTTGTGGAGAGTGGTGATTTATCGGAAGTACGGGAGTGAGTGGTGGTGTTTTTTTTTTTTTGGTTTGGGGGGGGATGATGTTCTAAGGAGGAGGGGGGGGGGCCTTATGGTGTTAGTTTATGGAAATATATTAGAAAGGGGCGGAGCTTTTTTGTAAAACAGATTAAGGTTGGAGAAGGTGTTTGCATTCAGTTTTGGCAAGATGAATGGTGTAGTGAGAGACCTCTTAAAATTGTTTTTCTGTCTGTTTTCAGCTTGGCTGGAAACCAGCAGGCTGCTGTTTCAAAAGTGTTGTGTTGTGACAATAGGACTGTGCACTGGAATATTTGTTTCACTAGAAATGCTCAAGACTGGGCACTTGATGAGTTTGCAGATTTCTTCAGTTTTCTGTATTCAGTGAAGGCAGCTGGGGTTGGGACAGATCGTATGCTGTGGAAGCATAAGGGGAGTAATAAGTTTTCAGTTAGCTCCTTCTATAAGGTGCTGAATGCCCAACAGCAAGTTTTTTTTCCGTGTAAGAGCATTTGGAGGGTCCTTGTTCCTTCTAAAGTGGTTTTTTTTATTTGGACTGCTGCACTTGGGAAGATTTTGACGGTTGATAATCTAAGGAAATGTGGTATGATTGTTTTGGAGTGGTGTTGTATGTGTAAGAAGAATGGGGAATCAGTTGACCATTTACTTTTACATTGTGAAGTGGCTAGGGAGTTATAGATTGGCATTTTCAGAAAAGCTGGGTTGTGTTGGGTTATGCATAAGAGTTTGGTGGATTTATTAGCATGTTGGAATAGTCATCATAATAGCTCTCAACTGGCTGAGGTGTGGAGAATGATACCTTTGTGCTTAATGTGGTGCATTTGGATGGAAAGGAATGATAGGTGCTTAATAAGGAGCGAGCAGTGGAGGAAATCTGGAATTTCTCTTATTCAGTGGTTTTCTGCTGTTGTTCTTAAGGGAGGGCATGTAAATGAGTTTTTGTCTTTTTTTCAGCTTTCTAGAATGTAATTAGGTGTCTCATTTTGTATACTTCATGTGTACATGGGCTTTGCCTAGTTTCATTCTCTTCAATAAAGTTTCTTACTTTTATAAAAAAAAAAAATCCCAAATTTTGCAAATGAACAAGCCATTTTAACTTATCAAAAAACCACTTATAAGAGAAGAAACAGGCCCACAACCCCCCAAAAAAACCACTTATAGGGCACCGTGTCTACATTTATTCATCAATTTAAAGAAGAAAAATGCATTCATTATATTCTGTTGAATGAAAGAGAAATTTCACGGTATCAATAGTGCCAAAAAAAAAACAGTTAGCGACCTCACCTTAGCAATAGCATAAACACCAAATAACCCAGTGTCTTTATAGTTTGTGTTAAAAGACATCATGCTTTCTGCAATTTCATTAATGCCAATCCTCTGTGCCAAGTAGGAACTGTGTAAAGATTTTCCAAATTATCAATGCATGCGCTTGAAGAAGAAAATGTCTTAACGAAAAACTTGAGTGGCTCAAGTTAGACCTAACATGCCACAACGGTTATTGGTTTCTTAAAGAGCTCACCCCATGTGCTTTCCACCACTAGCACTCTTATTCCATGAACCCAGCATAGCCTGCATGACCATCAGAGCAATGGAATCTGGATCTGTCCAAGATGCTCCATTAAAAGCAACCGCAAATTGTGCCAAAGGGACATCATCATCAATTATTCTAACCTGGTTTTTACAACATCAACATTTAAATTATCAGTGGCACATTTTGTGCAGTAGAAGAAATCGTGAAGTACTCAGACATATTCCCACCTCAGAACCCGTAAAAGCTGCTGGTTCTTTTGCAACCAGCTGGGTAGCTGTGGTTGGATCCGATGACAACTTTGTGAACAATTTTTTTACTTGCTCAACAACATCCTCATGCTTCACAGCTCCAGAAGCAGCAATGACCTGAGACAAGGTCCCCGAAAAAATCCATAAAAATTCCTTCCCAAAGCAAGTCTTGCACATCAATGTAAAATGCTATAAAACTAAACACAGGATGAGATCTTCACCAATTTCAAGGATCTACAATGAAATAATAGAAATTTGAAGAAGAAACTCGTTAGTTTGTGCCTACCATTCTGGGGGCCGTGTAGTGCGTTTGTATGTAGTTCTGGAGATGATCTTTTGTAATTGTCCTAATATTCTGAGCAGGTCCAAGAATAGTTCGGCCCAATGGAGTGTACTGGAAGGCAGTTGCGTGCAAATGGTCAAAAATAACTTCCTCAGTTTGCCCCTCAACCTACAGAGATTTCATGAGATAAAACCTTTAAACATACGAAGCAAGATAGAAAAACCTACAAGCAAGTTTAACACAAATAAATCCATGTTTAACCATACCATCATCACGAATGTAGTACAATTATTTGATATTAGGGCTCAAATACCGAACTTAAATTCGCAATTCTAAAATCTAAACTAGATAATTTTTTTTTATAGGTAAACGATAGTATTAATACGAATAGGCATAGCCCATGGAAAACAAGAAGTTATACAAGAGATAAAACCTATCTAAGTTGCTAAAGAAGACAAAAGAAAATTGTGCATATTTTGACCATTAAAGTCTACAGCATTGGCCCAAAGGACTATAGAAGTGAAAAAAAGGGAGCGAAGCTCCACTAGTGTCCGCTCGTTGTCTTCGAAAATCCGCTCATTACGCTCTCACCATATGCACCACATAACACAGATTGGAACCATTTTCCACATGGCTTTGATCTGTGGTAATCCACCCGGCATCCCCCAACTGGCCAATAGCTCAATCACCATAGCAGGCATCACCTAGTTTAACCCGATTCTGTTGAACACTTCACACCATAAGGCTCTCGCTGTCTCATAATGGAGAAGCAGATGATCCACGGCCTCTCCATCTTTCTTACACATACAGCACCAATCTACAATAATTACCCGGCGTTTTCGCAGATTATCTGTCGTCAGGATCTTACCCAGAGCCGCTGACCAGACGAAAAAAAAAAAGCACTTTGGGAGGTGCCTTATTCCTCCACAATCTTTTCCAAGAGAACTGACTATTTGGTGTGGTTATAAGGGATTTATAGAATGAGCGAACCGAGAAGTTCTCCTTACTTGCAGGTGTCCACCACAACTTATCTTCTCGCATACCATTCAGCTTCGTGGAATACACTAAGCTGAAAAAAGCCTCAAAACTGTCTACTTCCCAATCTTGAGCTGCCCTACTAAAGGTAAACATTCCATTAGACTTGATCCCCTAAACGAACTAGAAAATCTGCCACCGAAGCTTCTGGCTCACATGCCACACAGAACACGGTCGAAAAAGCATCCTTCAGTGCTGTCTCCCCACACCAGATGTCCCTCCAGAATTTTCTACCGGTCCCTTCCCCACCAAGAATCTTGTGCGGTTAGCAAACACTCCCCATCCTCGTCTGATGTGTTTCCAAATCCCCACCCCATAAGGGGCATTCCCATCTCTAGTACACCAACCACCCCAAGTTCTCCCATGTCTGCGATCAACGACTAATTTCCATAAACTTCCGGTTCCATATTGTATCTCCAAAGCCATTTACCAAGAAGAGCTCGGTTAAACGTCTTCAAGTTCTTTATTCCCAATCCACCTGATGATAGTGGTCTGCATACCTTGTCCCACTTAACTAAGTGAAATTTGAATTCGTTCCCCAAACGCTCCATAAGAAATCCCGGTAAAGTTTTTCAATGCGTGAAGCCACAGAGTTTGGGATTGGGAATAAAGACAAGAAATAAGTTGGTAGATTAGAGAGAGTACTTTTGATAAGAGTCACACGTCCTCCTTTTGACAAGTATAGTCTCTTCCAACCTGCCAGTCTTTTTTCCACTTTCTCAATAACTGAATCCCAGATTTGTAGAGATCGTGAAGTAACCCCCAACGGTAACCCCAAATAAGTCATAGGGAGAGAACCAACCTTACAGCCCAAAGTGTTAGCCAATTGCTGAGTGATACTGATTCTACCGACTGGCACTAATTCTGATTTATCAAAATTCACTCTTAAACCAGACGCTGCTTCAAAGCATAGAAGAAGGGCTTTAATGCCCTAAGTTGTTCTTTATCTGCTTCACAAAAAATTAGTGTGTTGTTTGCAAAAAGCAAGTGAGAGATAGAAATAAAGCCCCTATTCGAGTCGCCCACTGAGAAACCAGCCATAAAACCATTGGTGACCAAATCAGTTAACATCCTACTCAAAGCCTCCATGATGATAACAAATAGGAGTGGGGACAAAGGATCTCCCTGTCTTAAACCTCGGGAGCTGTCGAAGAAACCCTCCGGGTTGCCATTAATAAGAACTGAAAATTTTGCCGTGGAGATGCACCATCTAATCCACATACACCATTTCTCCTCGAAGCCACATCTCTGCAAAAGATATAGGAGAAAGTTCCAGTTTACATGGTCGTAAGCTTTTTCCATGTTTAGTTTGCAAATGATCCCAGCAATACCATATTTTATTCTACTATCCAGACATTCATTGGCTATTAACACGGAATCCAAAATTTGACGACCCCTTACAAAAGCATTTTAAGGCTTAGAAATAATTTTTCCTAAAACCTCCCCTAATCTGTTAGCCAACACCTTGGCCAAAATTTTGTAGATTCCGTTGATAAGGCTTATGGGCCTAAAGTCCTTTACTTCCGAGGCCCCAGATTTCTTCGGAATAAGAGTGATAAACGTAGCATTCAGGCTTTTCTTGAATTTCCCAGCATGGAAAAATTCTTGAAACACCTTCATGATGTCTTCTTTCACAACCTCCCAACACGTTTGAAAAAACCCCATCGAAAAACCATCTGGTCCTGGCGCTTTATCTTTCTCCATTTTCCTAATCACATCATGTACTTCATCTTCTTCAAAGGCTCTTTCTAACCATGATGCTAATTGTGGTTCAATAGAATCAAAGTCAAGCCCATCCACTGTTGGCCTCCATCCCTCTCGTTTTGAGAAAAGATTTTCAAAATAACTCACCACATGTTCCCTGATCACTGGAGCCTCTGTGCAGTCTCTGCCATTGATATTCAACAACTCAATGGTATTATTTCTCCTATGTGAGTTGGTCATGCTATGGAAAAATTTCGTGCTTCGATCCCCCTCTTTTAACCAAAGGGCTCTTGACTTCTGACGCCACGAGATCTCTTCTAAAGATAAGATTCTTTCTAATTCTGAAACCAGCTCTGTCTTACGTGATAGTTACTCTGGGGTAAGGACTCTATCTTCGGTGATTCTATCAAAATTTTGAATCTCCTCGGTCATGGTTTGCTTTTGTTCTCCCACATCTCCAAAACTTTGAGAATTCCAAAGCTTTTAATCATTCTTTAGAGCTTTTAATTTACCTGCAAGAATAAAAGAGGAAGTGCCATGGAACTGATAAGAAGACCACCATTGTCTTACCTTGTCCACAAAGCCTTCACTTTTAAGCCACAAGTTTTCAAACTTAAAAGAACGCCAACCACCTTGAATACCACCTCCATCCAATAAAATGGGAAAGTGATCCAAACATAGACGTGGTAATCTCTTTTGAGATACCTCCGGGTAATGGCATTCCCAGTCCGGCGAAATTAGGAATCTGTCAAGCCAAGAGTACGTCTGGTTGTTGGACCAGGTGAAAGGGCCACCTACAAGTGGGAGATCCACCAAATTCAAGTCAAAAATACAGTCTGAGAACTCAGTCATGGTTGGGCTTAAGCGCCTATCTCCCGATCTTTCGCTAGGGAATCTGTAATGTTAAAGTCACCACCTATGCACCAAGGGAGGTCCCACCAGCTCCTAATTCCAGCTATTTCCTCCCATAAATGTTTTTTGATGTTGTCATCATTGGGCCCATATATACCTGCAAATGCCCACATAATATTATCTTCCGCCATCTTAAAGGATACAGCCACTGAAAATTCCCCTACAAACTCCTCCATTTTCTCCATCACCCTCTTATCCCACATCACAAGAATTCCACCCAAGGCCCCATTCGAGGCTAAATAAATCCAGTCTACATACGGACAATGCCACACACTTCTCACTAATTTTCTGGTCACTAATTTCAATTTAGTTTCTTGTAAACAAACGACATCCACCCTCCATTCTTGAAGTAAATTTTTTATGCGAAGGCGTTTATTGATCTCATTCAGCCCCCGAACGTTCCATGTTAAAATTTTTGGCTTCATAACAAAACCGCATTACCCTTCCCTTTTATTCTATCACGGCTTGAGCTCCCCTCGTTCAACGACCAGTCAAGTCTCTTGAGTTCCCTTTGTTTCTTGGAGCCATTTTTTTTCGTATGCACATGACCCGCCTCTATTGTCGTGAGAAGTGCCATGAATTGTTCTTCATAACCCACACACTTTATTCCCACGACATGTTGTATATCCTCTACCTTTTTGAGGACCCAATCCGACATCTCAAAGTCTCTGGGTAATAAGCAGTTCAACGGGTACGGGATCTTGTCACCAACCTCGTTATCTTCCCCAGATAAATTATTTCTTCCCCATTCAGTCATGGTGTCCACGTTAGCAGCAACCATTTGAGTATTCGGGACCATAACGAAGTCTGTGTGATTTTGCGAGCTCCCTTCCGACCTATCCTCCCCAGTTTCCAAGTTTCTATCGTCGCCACCTTCTAAAAAAAGATCCAGATGTTCACCCGAAACTAAGGGGGCCTCCACTTGGGTTGACGTTGACTCCTTACCCATATTCGGCGTGCTCTGTGTGTCAAGGAACTCCTCCGAAGCCATGGGATCCTCCATCTGGCCTGGACGAAGATCAAAGCACCCTGTCGTTACATTTTGTGCGTGAAAATCAGGGAGAAACGTGTCAAGGATCTCGCTCGAAGCCACTGGAGCCTCCATCTGGCCTGAACGAAGATCGATACCCCCTGTCGTTACGTTCTGTGCGTGAAAATCCAGGATAAACGAAGAAAAATGCCTACTATCCTCTTGTTCGACATCCCTAGACGGCAAAATCTGCTCCACTGTGAGCGCTAGCGTTGTCTGTTCCATCTGGGTTGGGTTCACCATCGGTGTCAGTACAACCGATAATTTCTTCTTTGGAGCAAGTCCGGTCAAAGCTAGCGGGTCGCCGTTTCGGATTCTCCATGTGGGAGCCTGCCCGCTAGGCCGAGATGTAAGGTTGGGCTGGGAATGGCATAAGGTGAGGTTGGGCTGGGATGGGCCTATAATGGGGCTGGGTTGGAGGGAAATCATGTGTTCTGGTGTGGGTTTTTCCAGATGCAAGTCCAATTCCCCATTCGGGCCCAAGGAAGGCCCATAACCCTTCGGCCCCTTTTCTTTCCTTATTAAAAAGTCAACTTTAGCCTACAAATCACATAACTGAACCTTAGCTTCCAGAAGAAGCCTCAACGTCTCCCCTTCTGTCACGCAACCTTCATTTCTGCACCTACTACCCTGGCAAATTGCTGGACGTCTTTCACTGTCAAAGGGTTGTCCCGTGTTCAGACCGTTGTATCCTTTCTTGCCTTTGCTTTCAAACTAATGTTCAGTGGGTTGCACCACCATCAGTGCTTCCCGGTAGGAACGAGACTGTGGCTGAGCTGCCGTATGTGTCCTCTTCACTCCTCCATTACTGTGAAAATTTCTGTTGACAACTAAAGACTCCCGCAACGCCTCACCCATTCTCCTCCATCCATCATCCTCTGGGACAAAGATAAAATTCCTCCTCCCTCCACCACTAAATTCCACCACCGCCAAGAAGCGGCCTCTTTCATTCGAGCATCGTTGGGCAATGTAGCTTCGGTTACCTTCCCTCATTGTGGTGTAGAAATCATTTTTCTCAAACTTTGAACAAGAATCCATGGCCTTGGCCAGCCATTGTATCGCAGCAGGTCCCAGTGTAACCGTAGCCACCACCTTCCAAGATCTTTCTGCGATAACTAAGTTGACCCCCTCTTTTGCAATTGTAAACTGCTTAGAGTCAATAACTAAAACTTGAATGGAACCCATGATGTGTGTTGAAACCAGAAAACAAAACAACCGTGCAAACCGTCGCTAACCACCCAAACTCAGAGGTGAGATTGAGTAAGTGATATCATCGCCGATAAAAGAAAAGGTACGGAGAGAATAATGTAAAAGGAAGGCTAAACCAGATAATTTGCCGAATATCTTTACCTCAAATGCAAAAAATTAGAAAAGAAAGACGCATAAAGTGTAACCACATATAATTACCAATAAAATACGTATCAGACAAATCAAACTACACTCGCTAAACTTCTAAAAAAAAACACTACATTCGTTAAACTTAATAACAACGATTTACCAATTAAAAAGCTTCAAAAATCTACTTATCCAAACAAACAGAGCCAAACCAACAACAAAATCCAACAAATATAACCCTTTAATCTAATGAAATCCTTAACTTACCTCCTCCATTTCCCGGAGAATCACATCGCGCTCGCGGCTAATGCGGTTCTCGTCGAACTTGGAGTTCTGCAAGATATCAGCCAAGATATCGAGCGCCCTAGGCACATCCTTCTCCATAACCCTGGCATAGTATGTGGTCTGCTCCCTAGACGTGTAGGCGTTCAGATGTCCCCCCATGTTCTCGATCTCCTCCTCCAACGACCTGGCCGTCCTCTTCTCCGTGCCCTTGAATATCATGTGCTCCAGGAAATGCGCGGTGCCGTTGGTCTCTTCGGTCTCGAACCTCGACCCGGCGTCGATCCAGACCCCGACGGTGGCGGTGCCTACGGCGAGGTTGGACTCAGTGGCAACGCGGAGGCCGTTGGGGAGGGTGGTCACGCGAGTCTCCGGGGCGGAGAGTATTCGGGTATGGTCCGCGACGGCGGGATGAGGCGAACCGTACTTGAGGAAACGCGGGTCGGGGTTTTCGAGCTGCTTGATCTTGGATTTAACGGCCTCCGCAAGTCGGTCGTAGATCATGGCGTCAGGAGGAGGAGGGGAAGAGGAAGGCAGGGATGAAGGCGTGGCGATCGCGGGGGAGGTCGACGCCGATCGGACGGTCTGTGTGAAGGCGGACGCGGCCGCCCTGTGGGATCGGCGAGACAAGGCTAGAAGTTGTTTGAATGCCATTTTTTCTCTATCTCCGTCTCCGTCTAGGGTTTTTGACAGAATGGGGTGGGGGAAGAAGTGGGAGGAGCTGCCTTTTTTTTAGTGTATTTTGTAGAGTAAAAGTGAAAGCGAGTCTGGACTCACTCTGTCGCCATTGTCGAATAACTCGAATAGGCCCAATCGGTGTGTGTTTCTCCTGCCCAAGTAACAATAATAATAATAATATATATTAGTATTTTAATTTTTTTTACACCATTATCAACCAATTTAATAAATAATAATTTAAAAATTTTACCTATAATTATTTTTATGTATTTTTTTTATATTTTATTAATATAATTAGTTATATTATTTTTTTAATATAAAATAATTTTTTTAAACAATTATATTAATAAAATATATAAAAATAATTATATATAACAAAAATTCATAATAGTTTATTTAATTTTCTCTCTTATGGAACAGTTGGTGATTAATCCTTAAATAATTTTAGCAATGGAATGAATCTCACGAAAATGTTCATACTAGTTCGGCCCATATTTGCATAACTTTGACCCAAACTGCAAGCCCGTTTTCTGCGCTCAGCCCAATACAAAAACCCCTTACTGGGTCGGGTAAACAAACCCGAAACCAAGCCATCACCGAGGCAACGAATGGAAACCCTAATCTAACGTGGCCGCTATATATAAAAGCCGATCCTACTGAAATCAGAAACCCTTGCGAGAGAGAGAGAGAGAGGAGTCATCTGCTTCGGCACCCCCCAGCGATCAAGCCTCCCTCACCTGTGTGACCCAAGCCTCTCACCTTGCTTCGGCTATGGCGACCGCGACGACTGTCAAGGACGTCTCACCTCACGAGTTCGTGAAGGCCTACTCGGCTCATCTCAAGCGATCCGGCAAGGTATGTGTCCATATCGATATTCCTCTCTCTTAATTTCGCCCACTTTATCTGTTATTGTTCACACAAATCTCGCCCTTTATCTGGTGACTATCGATGCTTCTGTGAAGTTCATAAGTTTCTTTTCTGATTCAGTTCCGATTTCTTTAGCTGTAATAAACAAATAAATTATGAATTGATTATCTGTAAGAAGGAATTGTGACTGAAAGTGAAAAGAGATGGTATTTCAAAATATTTCTATGCGCAATGAGCGATGCACTTGGGTCAATATCTTCTTTCGGTAGAGTGCTTTGGCATTATCGAGTTAGATGCGGCTAGGTATTATTTTGTCAACGACATCTTGCAACTTGGATGTTGCTGAAATGAGTGGAAATTTAAGGATGTTACTGCTTCCTATTAATTTAGTCGGTTTTGATATTATTTTTCATGAGCTATGAATATGAGGTAATTGGCATCTCGAATGGTTTGGTTCTTTAAAATTAAAATTTGAGTTGCTTTTCATTCTGAAAAGTTGGCTGAAATAATGTTTCTGTAGTAGAATGTTAGGACCCGTTGAGAAACAATGAAGAAGACAGAATGGGAATTAAGAACACGATAGAGACAGTAATTGAGATGAATTGTAGAGGATGGAATTCAATAAAATGGCTATGGTTTGGGGATGTTCGAGGCTCCCCAATTCCTCCAGTAATTTCAGACAAAACACATTCCAGACTATCCTCCCCCCCCTCTACAACAATTCCCTTATGTACTGACACTCACTCATAGACTCCACGTGGAAGACTATAATTTGTAATTGAAATAACAAACACAACAGACTTTATACTGCTAAACGCAACCTACAGACTCAATACTAAATGCAGCGCACAAATCCATACTAAATGCAGCATATACCCCCTTTATTGGAACGACACTGTTGCTTCCACTCCTTTAGTTTTACTGAAACAACACTGTGGCCCCTTTTGTCCTCTTGATCATGCGAATCCTTCCTTTCATCTTCTCAGACCCTTCTTTCTTCTTCTTCAACCTTCCTTCTTCCATTCTCCTTCTACCCGTAGCCAGCTTCATATAAGAATACGATAAGCAGTTGAAACTGAGTCTAAAATGCATGCCGTTTTGATGTACAATATTGTGTAGTATTGTTGCCACGCACTTCTATCTTTCATAGTTTTGTTTGATAAGTGAATTGTAGCTGTATTCTACGATGTGATGTGGTGGTTTTATTTATGTTATTTTATTGCATGTGGATCTTGATTTAATTTTGCTGTCATTCATTTCTTGTGAACAGATGGAGCTGCCTGAGTGGTCGGATATTGTCAAGACTGCCAAGTTCAAGGAGCTGGCTCCCTATGACCCTGACTGGTATTATGTGAGAGCTGGTAAGCAGCCTCTCTCTTTCTTTAATCTTGATCTGCATCCTGAACAGATTCTCTTATGTCTGTGATCTGAAAATGTGCTGATTTCTGTGCATGTTATATGCCTCCCAATCTTGTGCAGCCTCCATGGCAAGGAAGATATACTTGCGGGGAGGTCTTGGTGTTGGCTCTTTCCGAAGGATTTATGGTGGGAGTCAGAGAAATGGAAGTCGCCCTCCACATTTCTGCAAGAGTAGTGGTGCTGTTGCTCGCCACATTCTACAACAGTTGCAGAAAATGAACATTATTGATGTTGACCCAAAAGGGTGAGCTTAACATTACTTAAATGATGATTCTTTTTTATTTATAAATAATTATCCTATTGCGAGGATCAAGGTGAATGCACTTGGTTTTGACAATTCCATGAAGACTATTCATTATTAAACATAGGTGGAGCTATTTAACAGACATGTTCCCTCATCTTCTATTAGATTTTCCCTTTCTCTTGTAATCACCCATCCTCTTCTTTTTGTCTCAATCCTCTATCTTCTTGTCATGGCTATTGGGCGGGTCTTTTCCTATATTTGGTAGAATTTTCTTCTACCCCGTCTCTCACAATCACTATTCTCTTTTTTGTGCTCCCATCCGTTCTCCTCTTTATTTGCATTAAACTGCCAAAGTTATAGTTTTGTCTTGTTATGGCTATTATGCCGGATTGTTTTCTGTTTGGCAGGATTACGTTTTGACCCTTATCTTGTAACTTCCTCTACCCACCCCATTTCATTTATGCAATTATGAAATTTATTTATGTTATGGAATTGTGCTAAGGAGATGATATCGCTAACTGAATTTTGTAATCTTCTTTGCTGATACTTTTTTTCTTTGTGGTGTTCTCTTAGTGGGAGGAGAATCACTTCAACTGGCCAGCGGGATCTCGACCAAGTTGCTGGGCGGATCGTGGTTGCCCCTTGATCAATTGACGCTGTCTGGTGGGAGCACTTTTTGTTTATTGGAGAAATGTGGCAACGTCTGAGTTAAGACAATTTTTTGTTCCTGCTGCTGAGTGTTTCATTAGGATAGGAAATGGGTGATGTTTTCTTTTCAAGTTTGGTGCTTTGACATTTAGCGACTCTAAATTTATCTAGATGTCGAGGTTTAAAAGGGTATTAGAGTGGATCATGTCTTTTGACAATCATTTCTTACAATTTTATTAACTATTCAACGTTTCTCAAACTCCCAAGGATATCAATCTTTCTTTGTTCAATATATATATATATATGTGTGTGTGTGTGTGGGGGGGGGGGGGGGGGGGGGGGGGGGTTGTAGTCCTATTTCGATCAACAATGAAAAAATAATTAACCAACTTAACTTATGAACATTCCATCCTACCCACCATAACTTCAATCATGTTTGTTAAATTAATATGGATGAATACTAGAGAGGAAAGCTGCACCCATGCTTCTCTCCATTAATGACCTTTGCCATTTATACGTTCTTGCTATTTCTTTCCGTCGTTTATGCATCCTCGGGTAAGTGATTCTGAACGACTCTCGAAAGGGCTATGCCGTCGCCCGTCCATACCTCGTTAATAATTCTGTTTTATTATGCCCTTCATCATACTTTGTACTAGAAGCCCGAACCAACCATTTTTCAAAATTAAAAATTATTTACTTTTGGATTAAATATAAACTCTAGATTTTCAATTTCATCTTATTTCTTTTTTTTTTTTTTTTGAAACAATACCTCAGAATATCATTGAGGAATCTCATTACTACAAAGCTTGTCATTTTCCAGATCATTCATAACAAAGGCTGGCATATCTTCCATCCACCCTCTTTGTTCTAACAAGCCTAAAGCATTCCTAGCTAAAGAATGTGCTACTGTATTGCTTTCCCTATATGTTAAATGCAACTTCCAATTTCTACATTTTTTAAAGAAGAACTTTACATCTTCAACCAATGAACCAATACCAGACATATCCTCTTCGTCCCTATTTACTGCCATAACAACCGTTTTTGCATCTCCTTCAAAGATTGCTTTCTCAATGTTTAGATCAATACATAATTCCAAAGCCTTTCGCACAGCCATGCACTCTGCCACCATAGGATCTTCAACATGATTCTGTTAGTCACATACAGCAACCATCGGTTCTCCCTCTTCATCCCTTATGATAATTCTCACTCCTATTTGTTTCTTTTTCTTATCGAGGGAAGCATCCCAATTTACTTTCACAAATCCACAGGCTGGTTTTTCCCACTTATGAATCCCTCGTGTAGACCCTTGGGTCTGTTTTTCATGATTTTGAGTGACCTGGGCATTCTGATACTCTAATAAAACTTCCTTTGCTGTTCTTATAACTCCTTTGGGACATAGCATCTTTTTTTCAAAAACCCAAGCATTTCTGCGCAGCCATACTCTTCTAAAGATCATTGCTACCTCTTCCATCTGATTCTTATTTAAACTCTGCATCATTCTCTCCCATAGCCCCATAAAGTCTTCTTCTTTCCTACTCCATTTTTGAACTATACTTCCTGCTTCTGCCCATAGATCATTTGCTGCAGGACATATCCAAAGCACATGCATGATAGTTTCAATCTCAGCATTGCACACTGGACAGGACCTATCTTCCTTTTCAACAAGTTTTCCTTTGTAGGCAGAAGATCATTCCCTGCTTTCCATAAAAAGAATTTTGTTACACTCGGCACTGTGAGGTCCCAAATATATCTCCACCTTCCATCCATATTGTCTCTCAAAGAACTTTCACTCTTACACCTCTTCCTTTTTTCCAGTTGCAGATAATATGCACTACCCATAGAAAACACTCCCTTCTTTGAAGGCCCCCAATAAATTTTATCTTGTGCTGCCCCTCTGCTAAGTGGAATTCTCAAAATCTGCTCAGCTTCCTCTTATTTAAAGATAGTACGAATTATGTTTTCATTCCACTCCCCCTTTTGCTTGTTAATAAGTTCTTCAACTTTGGCATCGGCCTGCAAAACAGAAACTGGTGACTGTATAGAAAAAGATGTTGGAGAATACAGCCACTTTGTACCCCATATTTTTATCTTGCTACCATCCCCCACTCTCCACCTTATCCCTTCTTTCACAAGACTTCTAGCTTCCCAAACACTTTTCCAGATAAGAAAGGGCTTATAACTCAGCTTTGCTTCCAAGAAACTGGAATCCCTATAATACTTCTCTTTGTAAATCACACTAGCTAGAGAAGATGGGCATTTAATCAACCTCCACCCTTGTTTTGCTAGAAGGGCCATATTGAATGTCTCCAAATCCCTGAATTCTAACCCTCCCTTCCTTTTCTGCTCACCCAATCTCTCCCATTTCCTCTAATGTATACATTTGCCTTCCTGCTGATTACCCCACCAGAATCTCGAGAAAAGCATATTTATCTCATAGCATAGCTTTCTTGGGAGTTTGAAAACTGACATGGTATAAGTTGGTATGGCCTGTAAAACTGCCTTAATCATTCTTTCTTTCCCAGCTTGGGATAAAAAAGTGTTTTTCCAACTTGTAATCTTCTGCCATATTCTCTCTTTTAAAACTCTAAAAGTGTTGAAACTTGATTTTCCTGCCATAGTAGGAAGGCCCAAATATTTCTCATAACTACCACAAGCCACAGACAAACCTGCTTCAACTATCTTCTTTTTATCCCCTTCCCTTGTATTGCTGCTAAAAAACACAGAAGTTTTTTCTTTATTAAGAAACTGCCTAGATGCTTTTTCATATTTTTTCAACACCTCTTGAAGTTTAAACCACTCTTCTATCTTAGCTCTCCCAAATAGGATGCAGTCATTAGCAAATAATAGGTGGTTTATGCTAGTTCCTCCTCGAGCTACTTGTACACCCCTTGTCAACTTTTGGCTTTCATATGAGTTTAGTAAAGTACTTAACCCCTCAACACACAAAATAAACAGGGAGGGTGACATAGGGTCCCCCTGCCTCAAACCCCTTTTTGGCCAAAACTTGATCACAGGACAACCATTTATGAGAACTGAAAAAGAAATTGAATTTACACAGCTCATAACCATTTTCCCCCATTTCTCATGAAAGCCTAGCTTCCTCATAACAGCCTCCAAGAAAAGTCACTTCACCCTATCATATGCTTTTGACATGTCTAGTTTTAAAGCCATACTTCATTCCCTCCCCTTCTTTCTGAATTTCATAGAATGCAGTAACTCATAAGCCACCATTATATTATCAATTATCAATCTCCCTGGCAGGAAGGCACTTTGTGTAGGGGATATAATCACTGAAAGAATTTTTTTAAGCCTATTTGAGATAGCTTTGGAAACTATTTTATACATTACATTACATAGGCTTATTGGTCTATAATCACTGGCTTTCTTTGGGTCTTTACACTTGAGAATCAAAGCTATATGTGTGTGACTAAGAGCCGGCTCCATAGGATTACCATTTAAAAAAGCCAAGGCAGAAGCACAAACCTCCTCTGAAACCACCTCCCAATGGTTTTGATAGAAACATGGTCCAAAGCCATATGGACCAGGGGCTTTTAAGGGTGCCATCTGTTTTACTGTTGTTCTACTTCCAGCCTAGAGTAACTCTTCATAAGGGTAGCATTCATTTCAGGGGTCACTCTTGCTGTCAAGCTTTCCAAACATGCTTCAATATCCTCTCCACTAGGTTCTGAAGATTGAAACAGTTTCTCAAAATATGCTCTGAATTTAGCTTCAATATCTTTATGCCCCTCCCACTTCCTGTTATCTTCATCATACACAGAATTTATGAAATTTCTTTTCCTTCTCTGATTAGCACAAGCATGAAAATATTTGGTGTTTCTATCTCCATGCCTATACCAGTTGCATTTGGCCCTTTGTTTCCATCTAATATTCTCTTTCTCCAATAACAGGTTCAGCTCCTCTCTAACTTGCCTTATTTCACAAATATTACAGCTATTCTCCTCTTGTTGTAATCTTTTCAAGAGTTTGGTTTTTTCTTCTATCTCCCTGTCCCCTCCCAACCTCTTCTGTTTGCTCCATCTGAGCACTGCATCTCCACTTCTGTTCAACAAATTCACCACTGAGTTGGTTCTCGACCCTTCAGAAGCTTTCTTTTCCCATATCATTTTTAGCACCTTCTGGCAATCATCTTCAAGTTCCCAACATGCCTTATATTTAAAGCTCCTCTTCCTCCCCCACCTATTATTTTCTTTTTTCATTATATGCATCAGAAGTGGCTTGTGATCTGAAGTTCTTGCAACCAAAACCTCCACTCATGTCTCTTTATAAGTCTCTATCCATTCATTGTTTGCAATTGCTCTGTCTAGTCTCTCCTTAGTAAAGGATTCATCCCCATGAGAATTACTCCATGTGAATTTCTGCCCTTTCCACCCAAGATCATGCAGATTACCTGCCTGCAGCACCTCCCTAAACAGCTCCATTTGGCTTTCTGGTCTTGCTCTTCCCCCCCATTTTTCATCATTAGTAAGAATTTCGTTAAAGTCCCCTACTATGCACCAACCAACACTGCTTGATGGTTTGAAAGACTTCAACAAATCCCAACTCTCTTTTCTTTTTACAGTTTCTGGTTGCCCATAAAAGCATGTCAATAACCAGCTTTTCTCTTCTACCTCCTCAACCCAAACATTGATATGTCTTTGAGAGTAATTCACTATCTCCACTCTCATTTGTGAATTCCAAAACATGACCATACCCCCTCCTTTGCCCACTGCTCTACCACAAAACAACCTTCACACTTTAACCTCTTTTTTAAATTTTCAAAATTTTTTCTCATAGACTTAGTTTCCATAATGAAAACTAAGTTGGGATTATTCTTCTCTGCCATATTGCAGAGATCTTGAACTGTCTGAGGGTTCCCCAACCCTCGACAGTTCCAACTCAAGAGTTTCATAATACTTGGCGGGATTGAGAATCAGCCTCCGCCACTATGATTGAATTTCCCATCTCTTCCTTCCTCTCTCCCTCCTTACTACCCCATCTCCCCTTCTTTTTCGTGGTTGTATCCTCTTCTTGCTCAATCTCTCCACAATTCCTTTTTTTCTGCACATCTATTACAGAATCACTTTCCATCTTTTTCCCTTTTGCTCTTGCCTTTCTTTTCCACCCTCCTTTCTTTGCTAGCTGTATTTCCACCTCTGGACACTCTCCCCCTTCTACCATGCTCCCCTTACCCTCCATTTTTTTATTTTCATAATCTTCTCCCCCCTTCAACAGGTTCTCTTCCACCATACTTATCTCTTCCCCCATCTCCTTCCCCTTATTGTTTTTTTCCACCTCTTCCTTTCTTATCTCCACTCTCTCTTCTTGCCTTCTTTCTTCCATAATATTTGCACTCTCATCTTCATCTATCCCTGACCAGCCCTCCCCCCTCTCATTCTTTTCTTTATTTTTGAGACACTCCACCCCACCTTGATTCATTTTTTCTTCCTCCTTTCTCCACCAGCTAACCTCCTCCCTCCTCCTCATACTTCCACTAGCCCCCCTGGATCTAATTGATTGCTTTGCCCTCAACCATGAACCATACTATTCAGTATCACCCTCCCTCTGATTCTTTTCCCCAACACAACCCTCCTCTCCGTGCACAATGCATCCACAAGAGAAACAAATTTTAGGTAGTTTCTTATAGGTGAAATGAACCCAATAACTACATCCTCTGATCTTAATTGTTCTTCCTCTTGCAATTGGTTTGTTTAAATCCAAATGCACATGTACTCTTATAAAATTCCCCCATCCACTTCCATCCTCCTGCACCTCAACATCTTCTACCTTCCCCACCGAACCTCCTATATGCTCAGCTCTGCCTTTTGTCATACACGAGAGAGGCAGTTCATGGATTCTCATCCAAAAACTCTCAGATTCAAAATTCACTCAGTTCAAAGGAGTATATCCTTCAAACTCCTTGAGGACTAACAACTAGTTGTCAAACAATCAGGGTCTCCCTAACCACACTCTCTCTTTATCCGAAATAGTTTCAAACATTAGGACAAAAACATTAGTTTTTACCTCTGCTAACTTCACGGCTTTACTCAGTCTTCATATCTTTGCTAGAGTTGCTTCCAGCACCTCCTTGTTAATCGATCTTGGTGAGCATAATTTTCCCAGCAGACTTTGTTGTTCTTTGTGAACTAGCTCAGTCGAATGCTCCTTGTCGATCTCTATGTCCACTTTCTCCTCCTCCCTCAGCCTAAGACGCTTCCATTTTTCCTCCAGAGACTCCATTCTCCCTCACCGAATCGAATCCCCACTCTGTTCTCACTCACAACTCCTCCCGTCACTCCTTGACCATCGTGATTCTACCAGAAAATCCCCCTGTCGCGTCTGTTACCGCCAAGAATTCTCTCTCTTCAGCCTCCTAACAACCACGAAGACCGTTATAACAACCTTCAGTGCCTATAGCACTACTCACACACCACCTCTTCTTTTCGAGAGAAAAAAAGAGAGGAGACTCCCAATTTCATCTTATTTCTTGGTTTTGAACAATTAGGTCCTTTCATTCACATAATCACATTCCATCAAATAGGCTGACAGCAAAATTCATGATCTAATATATCCGATTACCAAGAAAAATAATAAAAAACAATAAAACAAAATATAGACAGGGGGAGGTGAAGCGGATGGGGAAGGCCAAAAGAAGTGCCACCTCTTCACAGGTGTGGTTTGTCCCTAGGGTGCCTTAGCTTCTTGATGGAGATGCAAGAAGGACCAACCACTTGCCACATAGAGGTTGATCGAGTTGTTGGCAAATCTCTTGATTTTATAGACGAGACTTGTTGGCAAATTCATTAATTTTAGAGGATGAGTCAAATCCATTGATTGTAGGGGATGAGGCAGATTGGAGGAAGTGACTTGAGTTGTTACTTCTAAAAATTATGGATTTTACTAATTTGTTAATTAGTAGATTTATTTAATTAATTTTAGGGATTGTTTCCCTTAGATTTAGGAGTTTGAATTATTTTAGATTGAGATCTAAATTGGGAAGGGCTAGCCGAACCTTAGCTCTATTTATCTCGATTTTGCATTATATTTTCATTATACTATTTTTTAATAAAAGTTTAAACCATTGTTGCCGAGAATTAAGTGCTATTTCCAACCAATTCAAATCATGGTGTTGCCCTGAGGTAACCCTTGATTCGTCCATCCAATACGACTGTAAACACCTAAGCACAAGCGAGGCTTCCATCACCCCTCTCTCGCCCATCCATTCTCCATATTCCCCGTGAAGGTTTCTTTATTTATTATGTGACAATATTATATTTGTTAATTTCAGTACATTCTAATTTTCTGTTGCCATCGTCTTCCATTTTGAAGTTTAGAATTTTAAAAATAAAAATAAAAAAACAAGAAGTACACAGGGACATAAAAAATTGCAACTAAATTGGTTGCTTCATATAAAAACTTGAGAAAGAATAAAGAATGCTTATTGAGCGACTGGTCACAATAGAATACTGATATTTACTAAGAAAAAAAAAGAAAGAGAAAAGAAACAGAATAATGAATATTCAGAGTTTCTTTTCTAATATTCTTTTTACTTTCAATCATGGTAGGTGTAGGTACTGGTGTCATTCCATGACTGGCAGCACTTGATCTTCTTTTGTTGAGGAATGTGGAACTTTGGTTCTCTAGGTAGAGTGGGATGCTTCATTGACCTTAAACAAACAAAAACAACAAGATGAGACATTTATATCCCTTATATATATCGAAGATTACAAGGGAAGAAACAAGGATTTTAATAGCTTCTTCAGGCCTGAAAATCTCTAGTTAGCAGTCTGACTCAGTTAATCGAATGCAAATGACTCCGAAATAATGCAGCGTATCATGGTTGGATAATGCAGCGCATCATGGTTGGATAAACCATATTTTGTAGGCAGTGCTCCAGGATGAGCAGATTTCTAATAACCCATGCCTCTTTGGCTACGATTTATGATCTATATTGACTCAAGTCCTCTTACTCTCTGAAAGTTGCATCCAGATGGTAAAGAGGATCATAGCTCGTCTCAAGCAACTATAGCTTTGGTTGAGCTATTACATTGAATGATTTGTTTGGCCATCATGTGCAGCCTACAATTTTGGTGAGCAAAATTATATATATGTATCCTATATACACAAGATCCCTCACATGAAAAGTGTGTGAATGAGAGATCCTTTATTATTGTTGCTGTGATTTCACACAGGTGAATATGGTTGAAATCATCCAACCAAAAAAAAAAGAGAACTGAAATGAAATCATGTTCTCTTCTAGAACCTGGTGAATTAAACCAGATCACCTTCTGGGAATGAAAGGCCGGTCAAAATAGGGCATAGGCTGTGCTTTTGGAACGAGCTCCTTTCTTAACCTTCTTATTTCTTCTTCGTCCGCCAACTGCAAGAGTAGTACGGGCACATACATATGGTAAAGATACAATTAATGATATTTGGCTCAACAATCATTCTTTTCATATCATGTATGTACCTTCTCCCATCTCTCTCTTTCCATCTTGTATTGCTCAATCAGGTTCATCTTCTCTGCTACCTAGTTATGCACATAAACCGGCAAAAGCATGCAAATCAAAGGTTATAATAATTCAAGCTTTGAGTCTCTAGCTCAATCTATTCTTGTAACAGGAAAACAAGAATAGGTATCAATCATTGCTCAAATTTCTAGTTATCAAACCCAAAAATTGGGAAATTGGGATTGTTTTTTACTAAAGAATAGGGAAAGGCATATGGCCTCTAACCTATTTAACATCTCTCTATACTGTTTCTTAAAACTACTTCTTCCATGAAATTAATCCAAGTTGCCCCCTTGGTAAGCGAGACATTGGACAGTTCAGCATAGAATTTTATTTTCTATAATATATTTCAAATTATTCGTTGCTCTGATTATACATCTTTCCTTGCTGCAGTAGAACTTTTTAACATGTTAGCCAGCTACTTGGAAAAAAAAAAACACTAAGCAGAGTAAGAAAGAAACAAAACATAAAAACGCATATGCTAACAATTGAGATCATTAGAAAAGAACCTGATGGTCAAACTCAGCACGTTCTACTGCTCGCAGATCACTGCGAAGCTTCAGGTCTACAGGCCTTGTGTTCTCCTTCGCAAGAGGCTTTATCAAGCACTGAGATGACAAGCAACCAATTGATGCAAATAAGATCATAAACATATACAACTAATACTTGACCTATAACTCCCTTGACTGCATATATATGGTAGTAAAGACAAAACCTTATAGAATTTTTGCCTCCTGACGGCAATCAAGTACTTTAACTAAAAACTCAAGCCATAAAAATTTAATCTTTTCATGCGGTTTTGAACATTGGTCTGCAAACTACCTCCAGACATTATGGTGCTAATAAAATTGAGGCCAGATTACCTACTGGCTTAAAGCTTATTACCAAATTGGCCTCACCTCTGGTTCATCTGTTGTCCATGGTAGGCCT
This sequence comes from Carya cathayensis, assembly GCA_011037825.1. Lineage (NCBI taxonomy): Eukaryota > Viridiplantae > Streptophyta > Magnoliopsida > Fagales > Juglandaceae > Carya > Carya cathayensis. Next base: position 945,439 of record QGSO01000283.1, on the reverse strand, counting down.
TGTGCAATTGGTATCCGCTGCCTATCCTCCTCTATCACCATTTCTTGTAATTTCTTCATAAATTCCTCCTCCTTTGCTCTTCCTCTTTGCTACAATGCAATGCAGTTGACAAAGTTATGACGCAGATCCATTAAAAGTTAAGCTGAAGCCTTCACAATCAATTCACTTTCATTAGACTTACCTCTGTCCTTAGCTTGAACGGTTTTTGGCTAGTGACCTTAAGCTGCTTCTTCTTCCATCTCCTTCCACCCATTGTTCCAGAAGATTCGGAGCTCTGAAACCCAAAAAGAAAAGATTGTATTAGATAATAAAGTCAATCGACCTTCATCTTCAATAGCTCTTGACAAAGTTCATAAATCTTACATTTCTTCGGCTCCGACAGCCCACACTAGAAGTCCTGTCTGAAACACTGAAGCACCAAAAGATTCCAACGCAAATTGAATCAGAACATGCTAGTATATGGAACTCAAAATGGTCAAATCTAAAGCTACATAGAATAAAGCAGGCTGTTTGCTACCCACCTTCCCTGGCTACTATCCCACGAAGAAGAAACCGAAATTGGCGAATCTAGACCAAGATTCTCTGATGTCAAGAACAACTCTGATGGACAGAAAGAAGAAGACGAAACCTGCGTCTCAGGAACCTTGGGAGCCTGCAATCCTGGTAAAGCCCATTTCATTGCCTTCTTTTTAGTCTCTTCTTCTTCTTTCTCATCCTTCTCATCCAAGTCCTTTGAGCTCGGTATAGAAAGAAGCTTCTCAAAGGCCTTTACCAAATGCATCACTCTCCCAGACCCAGGGTCAGGCACACTTTTCCTTGCTTCTTCCAACAACTTGTCCCTCCTCCTCTTAATCGATGAACTACCTATTTGACTCTCTGTGTCGTTGGCCGGTGAAAATTCATTTTCCTCCTCCTGCCCTTCATACCCATCTTCTATTTTCAGGTCTTGTAACATCAAGCCGTTCTCTATTTCCACTTCAAGTTCACTCTCAGAGATATCGGAACCCTTCAACTGGTCCGGTTCCCAAACTTCTTCGATTCTATTCTTGAAAAACTCTTCCTGTGACACCCTCAGATTCTCATAGGCCGTACACAAGCACTTCGTGATATTACCACCACGAGCCTTCTCTTTGCACTTACACTCGACCTTCGACCCAAAATTCTCGTTCTTCGAATTCCTTTTCGCCACAACGAATTTTCTCTCCCGAATCTTGTTACGCCGTGAGTAGAGGACCGGGTTGGGATTCTTCGCTGCTGGTTTCTGGGCCTTGGCTGATTTAATTACTGGGGAGCTCCCGAGTTTCGGACCAGGGCTTGAATGAGAGACATTGGGGTTCAAATTCTCCGCAAGTTTAAGATTTTCTTGAATCTTGGATCGAGAACTATATGATTCCTTCACTGGTGTCACCGGAACAGCCCCGGCGTTCTTGCCGATCAAGTTCATCGGTAAGTGACCAGAAAAACGAAAAGACTCGCCGTAAAAGAACTGGGTTTTGGGGTTTTCTTTAATTTGAGAGAGCTGTACCGTTAGAGGGATTGTGTGTGTGTGTGTGGGTGGGTGTGTGAGCAAGCGAGAAAGAGAGATCTTACTGGAATCGATGACAACAATGAAGGAAAATACCGGGTTTAGAGGGGAGGAAAAGAAGGAACGTTGAGATTACAGGGGCGCTCCTGTAACGGCTAGTTTCTTGGTAGGGTTTGGGCCCGTGGCATTTGACGGGGAATTTGGAATTTTTGTTTTAAGTTTGGACCGTTTGATTCGGTGATCAGGATTATCCAAGGGACGGTGATTGGATTTGATTGACAACACACAACGGTACCAATTTTTTGAAATTACACAAATATCCCTATTTCTTATAAAGTAAAGTAAAATAGAAAGGAGGTGTTCAATGTACCTTGTGACAAATGGTTAAAATATAAAAGTCACAATGTAATTATCACTCTAATTTATTGATGTTAGGAAAATATTATTTGAATAAAGAATCTTAAAGCACTCTCAATAAATTAGTCAAAGTTAAAAGAACACTTTTAGTTAATATAAGAAGAATTTAGCTTTAGATATTCCAATCTCTACGTCGAAATATCTATTTTTTTACTATATAACAGTAAAATAATATAAGATGAATTTAACTTTATTTATTCCACTCGCATCAAATTCTCAAATTAAATTATTTATTTATTCATTATATAGTAATAAAACAATATTACTTTAAAAAATATTTTTTTAAAAATTACTAATTAATTTAATTTTATCATATTTTTTATTCTATATATTATATGTGAATTAGTAATCATATTCTAATTAAATTAATGATGTTTCCTATTAAGTAAATAAAATTTTGTAACGTACCAAAATGAGATTAAATATGTATTTGATGAGAAAGAGGAAAGAGATATAATCGATAAAATATATATTTGATCTGTTTACAGTGATCTTCAAATTTGAAAAATATTTTGAAAGTCACTGTAGCTAAAGTTCAATTATTTTAAATTTAGTTAATCTATTGTAATATTTTGTTCTCTAATAACTAAATATTCAATGGATTTAACTTTTAACTAATCCATTGGGAATGTTTAGGAACAAAATTGACCAATTGTTTTAATATTAAGATAATAGTGTGTTAAGGTCTTTGATGTGGGTTATGTAATTGAGAGTCAAGGAAAAATATTTGTACCGAAAGATCTATGGAAATTTCATTTACAAGAAGGAAAAATACTGAGACTAATTCGACATGTGTGTAAGAGATTCTTAAATTCTCTAACGGATAGGCCTGTTCATCCGGGTTCCGACTCGGGAATCCGGATAGACCAAACTGAAACTCGGATTTCAAATCTAAGCCGGAACCTGGACAAGGTTAGCCAAGGTTAGAAATGGGCCGAAATTTGGATGAATCCGGATTTGAACCCGGTTTTTTTTTTTTTTATAACCTCATATATCTTTTTGTATCATTTGTATGTGCGGCTAATTTCCCATGACGTAATTGTATGATTTTCAAGGTAAAAGAGGACCTAATCAATTCAAAACAAAAATAAATAGAAACAAAGTTTCTGATTTTCCTACCCCAGGAAGGCCCTTCCCAGCTTGTTGGCCCACAACAGGAGGAATTGGAACCCATACACCATGGTAATTCGTGGCCATGTGCTCTAATGGGGGAGACAAAGGTTTTTCAAAAACATATAGGCTATCAAACAAGCAGCATTATTATCAAATATTGGCTGTTTATTGCGATGAATTACACCCTTTCTCATAAAAACTACTTACACGTACTACGGAAATGTCAGCTCCTTGCTCATTTATTTGACAAAAGCTTTCACGTTACCTGCTTACCAGATTTCTATATACACAACCTTTCCTTTGAAAAAAACATCCGGTGATCTACAGCTCCCGAGGAATAAAAATCACGCTCAACAACAACTAAAGATGGAGATAACCCGCAATCAAAATATTAAAATAGAAAAAATATTTCTAATCGATTTTGAACCTAAAAATGAACATATCAAATACAAATACAATAACGTCTAAAATAAGAAGATAGATTAAGATAAAAATATAACTTAATCAAAAAATATTAAAAAGGCAAATGGTCCATGCAAGCAGACAGGATGTACACTAGAAAATACCTAATTAGATAGAGAAAAAGATACAAGAAAATCATTGAAATTAAACCCATTAAAGCCACTATTGCTGAACCAAACATCATGTAATATATTTAATTATTTATTGAAAACGAGTACTCTAAAAAATATGGACTATGGATGTAACAGCCCGCTAAAATTATCAGTTTTGGATTATTTCCCGACAGCAATCACATCTCTCTCGTCTTTACCCTCATCTGGAATCACGCGTATAGATTATCTTTTCCGTAAATCACGTAATTTGTTCTTCACCGACAGCTGTAAAATCATGAGTCTTCCAAGACCACGCCTAGCCTTTCTCAAGCCCAAACTACCACTTTATGTGGTGGACAGCCACCGTACGCCGCCACGTACGTTCCTCCGACGCATGTTCGTGACGAACAACGAGCGACGCACGGGTTATCCCGTCGATGGTATAACCTTCTATCTCTAGTTATTTTACGTTTAAAATAGTTAGTTGGTTGGTTTGTGGATTGTGTAGTTGTATTTGTGGAATTCGTTGCGTAGTTGTGAAGCGAAGTGTGGTTGTGAAGTGTTGCGTTTGATTGTGTATTTTGTGGACTTGCTGTGAAGTATAGGCGTGAGATGGATGCCGTAGATGTGATACGGCGGGTTGTGTGAAGAGAATACGCGTGTAGCGTATTCTGTGTAATGCAGCGACGCGCCGCGCGACGTGCACTGTAGTGATGTGTGTCGTAGAAGGAAGGGAGTACGCATGTAGTGTACTCCGTGTTGTATGGCGATGCATCGTGTGATGTGCATCGTGTTGATGAGAGTTGTAGCGAAGGAAGTACGCGTAGCGCGTACTCCGTGTCGCGTAGCGATGCACCGTGAGACGTGTATCGCAGTGATGGGTATTGTAGTATGGATGGAAGAGAGTTCACGTGAGTGTACTCTGTATTAAGTCGTGATACACCGGATGGCGTGTCACGAAGGGTTGGATGGCGTAGCAGAGAAGTATGGAGCGTATGGTGTAGTGTTGGGAAACTGTATAACAGTGTCCCGAAGCAGTGGTGTTATGGATTATAGTCCGGGGTGACTGGTGTCATCTTGGGGTTGACTATGGCTAAGAGTATATGGATTGAGAAAGGAATTGTTTGTTTGGTTATTATTGATAATTTTAATGAACTTGTTTTAGTGCAAATGGCTTTCTGAAGTCAAATTATCTCTTCAGATGTATAGTAAAACCTCAAGTTGCCGTGGTGTTGCAAGTGCTTACAATATGACAATTGAGTTCAGAAGTGAAAATCTTAAGGACTTGAGTGTTCCTCTTCCAACTGTTGTGCAGTTCCTCGTGTTTCGCACTCTATTCTCATAGAACGCGACGATCGAGGTAAGTTAGCTTCTAACTTACTATCAGTTTATTGTGTATGTATGATGGGTAAGGGAACTACAATTTATGTATGTATGTTATCATATATGCCATGTCATTACATGTTTATCTGTTACGCATGATTTATTCTTTATGAATATTTATCTATTACAAAATCTTTTATGTCATGCAATGTTGTATGTTATAAGTATGCCATGTTAAGTATGCCATATGTTACATGTATGTCATGGAATGTTTATGATTAAATCATATTGTGCCATTACGTATATTAAAAGTTCATGATTAATATCAGCATTAAAGATACTAGATATGTATATACGTGGGCACACAACGTGATAGTAATAGAGTTATATTGTGGGGACACCTTAGTAGTATATATTTATTATATAAGTGGCCAACTGTTCATGCATTAAGATACGATATTATGTACTTATCGTGGACTTATGATATGTATAATACGTGGGGCCACAACAACTGTGGAGTACGTACTATTTATATTATATGCGTGGGGACATGTATACGAATATTTATGTTTATAATGCGTGGGGCCACAACAACTGTGGAGTACTTTTTGTATGTATTATAATGGCAAACTTATGTTATGTTACTTATAATGCGTGGGGCCACAACAACTGTGGAGTACGTATTATATTTATGTTACTTATAATGCGTGGGGCCACAACAACTGTGGAGTACGTATTATATTTATGTTATGTTACTTATAATGCGTGGGGCCACAACAACTGTGGAGTACGTAATTAGTACTTATATGCGTGCAAACTTGAGTAGTTTATGTTATGTTACTTATAATGCGTGGGGCCACAACAACTGTGGAGTACGTATTATATTTATGTTATGTTACTTATAATGCGTGGGGCCACAACAACTGTGGAGTACGTATTATATTATGTTATGTTACTTATAATGCGTGGGGCCACAACAACTGTGGAGTACGATATTATGTACTTAAGCGTGGCACACTGTGGAGTCGTATATATTTTATGTTACTTATAATGCGTGGGGCCACAACAACTGTGGAGTACGTATTATATTTATGTTACTTATAATGCGTGGGGCCACAACAACTGTGGAGTACGTATTATATTTTATGTTACGAAGTATGGGGCCACAACAACTGTGGAGCATACACTACATGAGACACAGCAATTGTGACATGTAGAATACGTGGGGCCACAACAACTGTGGAGTACGTATTATGTTTTATGTTACTTATAATGCGTGGGGCCACAACAACTGTGGAGTACGTATTATATTTTATGTTACATGAAGTATGGGGCCACAACAACTGTGGAGCATACACTACATGAGACACAGCAATTGTGACATGTAGAATACGTGGGGCCACAACAACTGTGGAGTACGTATTATGTTTTATGTTACTTGAATACGTGGGGCCACAACAATCTGTGGAGTACGTATTAACGCATGTTATTAATCAAGACAATTGAATAATATTCCAAGTTTATGTTAAGTCAGTTTCAGATCAAGTTCATGTTATATTATGCTCACGTACATGTTATGTTCATGTTCATGTTATGTTCCAAGTTCATGTTCATATCATGTTATGTTCACGTTTATGATATGTTCAAGCTCACGTTCATGCTATGTTATGTTCATGTCCATGTTATGTTTCACGTTCATGTTATGTTGATTGTTCATGTTATGTGTTAAGCTTAAGTTCATGCCAAGTTAAGTCAAGTTCAGTTCACGCTTAAGTTCTGGTTAAGTCATGCTATATGTCAAGTTATACTATGTTTATGTATGACTATAATTATGCATTTATGCTTTTACTGCCATGCATGCATTTTTAACCTGTGTGTGAGTTTTATGTTAACTTACTGAGATTTGTAATCAAATCTCACTGTGGTAGTCCCAACTACCATTCCCCCCGAATGGTAGATCTTGTTACAGGACCCAAAGGAGAATTGGAATCTGACCAACTGAATACGGTCGACTAGGCCACGGTGCGATGTTGATGATGGTATAGTATTTAACTTAGGTTAATACTTGTACTTTTGGAGTTGTATCTCAAGTATTCTTTTGATCACAACCATTTTAGACTAGTGTGGTGATCACGGCTTTTTAGTATGCCTTTATGTATGAAATATGTTTCAAGTATTTGGGATATTTTTGGTTTGGTGCATAGTTTTGCTAAAGAGAAAAATTATCCGCTGCGAATATTGCATAATGCTAGATGCATGTTAGGAACATTGCATCTTATCTGTCATGAACGGGGGCAGGTAACCTTGTGTTGCATGTCTCGACGCTTCAAATGTCCGTTTAATCCCAAGCGGAATTTGGGGGCGTCACAGGTGATCCCAAACGGAAATCTGAGGGCGTCACAATGGATACTTCCAGTGGATAATAGTGTATACTGTCTTAGTTTAATATAGAAAAGCATCCAAATATAAGGGTCACTTAAAAATTTACAAACTAGAAGAATTGCAACCCAGTCCAGCTAGTCTTGAGTAGGAGATATAACACTGTTGCCCAGATGACTAACACAAGAGAGGGGGTGAATTGAGTTGTATTTAAAAAAATAAAATTATAAATCAAATATACAATATAAAATATAAACAAAATATGAAACAACAATAAATATAAAGAGTAAGGGTAAGAGAGAAGCAAACTCAGTATGTTAACGAGGTTCGGCCCCACTGCCTACGTCCTCGCCTCAAGCTACCCCTTGAGGATCCCCGAATTCACTATTCAATCTCCTTCAGGTGGAGATAGAAACCTATTACACCTTTGAACAACACCGCTACAAAGGATCCGTGTAGAACACCCTCTACACTTGCAATCACCTTACACGTGTGATTCAACGATTCCCTGTGTAGAACACTTTCTACACGCACAAGGGTTGTACACACTCTTTTACTGATACAAGAATTGATACTGGGTAGAATATCAGAAAACACTCTTCAATGAGTGAAATAAGAATAATACAGCACAAACTATATCTCTCAAAATGAACAAGGGTTAAGGCTCAATGCTTAGAGAAGAGAGAATGAAAGCTTTGAATGAATATTGTATGCTCTTGGTGTTGTAATGTGAAGCTCTCAAATGATCTATTTATAGGCATATGAGACTTCATATTCAAATTTAAAAAGATTCACATGTCAAAAACATCATCATTCATTTTTCAAAAATTTCAAACCTAATCTTTTTACTTTTTGCATATGACAAAAGGAGCACACTTTGCTTTTCAAAAATTTCAAACCTAATTTTTTACTTTTTGCATATGACAAAAGGAGCACACTTTACTTTTCAAAATATTCAAACAAAGGCATCTTCCTTTTGCATAAGTCAAGAAAAGCATCAATCACTTTTGAAAATATTCAAATAAAACATGCACATGTGAAAGATGACAATCAATCATCTTTAATATTTTCAAAGTTCAAACCTTTAATCATGGCATGCACATGTGAAAGATGACAATCAATTATCTTTCAAAATTTTCAAATTTAATTTTCAAAATATTCATGCACATGTGGAAAATGTATTTTAATGCTTTATGATAAAATATTAATTTTTGAGCCTTAATCCTAATTTCGAATTTTAAGAGATTTACAACATTTCTCTATGACTTTAATGTGAACTTGTTTCCTTCTTGCTCATGCTTGGTTCCTTGATGTGCTTGACTCCATTGTGTAGACAAATTGAGCTTGAGACTCCTTCATTCTTTGAATTCATTTGTTATCATCAAAATCCATGTGTAAATATATAATTACACAAAACTTGAAACCTTAGGTTCAACAAACACTGATAACTCGAAGAAGCAAACTGCATTTGTATATGAGTGATCCAAAATAAACAACCAAAGATCAATCAATGCTCACATTTTGTTCCTCTCGGCCTCATGAGATTATTAGTACTGCAAGTAGTAGCTGATCCGAAAAGCAAGAGATACCCGCAGTTAATTTATAATTGCATATATGCTCGATGATCATCTTCCTTTCATCAAGTTCTCCTCAACTTTGTATCGTGTATCAATCATCTCTCACCACCATTTTTCCCAAGTTAGATGCAAGGTCATGATAAAGCATAAATTTACAAACTTGTAATATGTCAAATCTAACTCCAAAAAAATAAAAAGAATTAAGCAAACCTAATTTACAATATTATATGTATAACCACGTAGTAAGTTTACAATATTAGATGCAGGGTCATGACATATCATTTTGTATGATATGTCAACTTCTGCAAACCATGATCTCTTTGATTTTATTCAAGGTCAATCAATTGCAAGTTCCAACCTTCTTGGTTTATACAAGCTTTAGTCAACATAAAAATTGTGCTACAAAAAGTCACACCGATCATGTATATATATAGGCTCAAGTTGGCAGTGATTCTAGAAAGCGATTTAATACTCAAAGAATTTAGAGATGGAAACATATATAAATAGAGATCACCGATTTAATACCCATATTCATATGTTCTTAAACTATGTTTTTTTGTTAGAAAAGCAGATCTCCGAGAAACCCAGATCTACCAAAGATTCTTTCCCTTTTCATTTTCTACACAAATGTTACAAAGAAATATTTGATGCTACAGCTACCTATTTCTATCTGGGTTTGGCTTCTTCTTTTTTGTCTCTTTTTTTTTTTCTGGTTCAAAGAGTTCGATTTTGTCACAAGGATGACAGCTAGTTGGCGATGACGATGATGGGTCACGAGATGACAGGATTTCTTCGATCGGCATTGAGGGAGGAAAGGGAGGCTATCTTCTTCGATCGGCAGTGAGGGAGGGAGGCTAGGGTTTCTTTGGAGAGAGAGAGAGAGGTATCCATCAACTCTTGGTACAACAAGCTCTGGGTCACGAGGCCCAAGAGTCCAGACGTAAGACACTGAAAAACAAGCCCTTACCAGAGAAGAAGAAAGGGGCGGGCTGATTGTATGTTCACGCAGTTCTTCTACTATCAATGAAACCGAAAGAAACACAAAAACCCAATGATATTCAACGATCAAAACTATCGCAGAGCACAGAGAGAGGGGGAGCAGATGAGAGAGAGAGAGAGAGAGAGAGAGAGAGAGAGAGAGAGAGAGAGAGAGATTTCGGGGGGAGGGGGGCGGCTAGGGCATTTACAAATTACAGGTAGTTAAAGGTTTTAATAAACCCAGGTATCGGGTTTTAGATCCGGGTTTTGGGTTTAAATCCGAAACTCGGCCTGCATTCATCCGGATTATCCGGGCCGAAACCCATAACCGGAATCCGGTTATCCCGGGTTCTGGCCCGGATGGATAGTCCTACTAACAAATTCCTTCTTACCCTCACTACATGACACGTGTCCAGAGCAAAAGACAAAATAAAAGCAATGTTTTTTTTGAAATAATAAATCACATTCCATTCATTAAAGAAGACATATAACTTTAACTTAAACAACAAGTCAATTACAAATGTTAATAGCTTCTAAACATACTACTGTGATTGACATGGTCTAGTCCAGACGGCCAACCTCTAAAGACCTAAGTTTAAGAAATAGCACAACTTTATCCACGATAGAGTTACCAAATCCCTATAACCGACTAAGGCGGATATGGAACACCAACCCCACCATAAGCACCACCAAGCGGAGGGGGGACCACTCCATTCGAACTAAAGTCCAAAGGTACTATTTTTTTGGATTTTTATTTTTTGAAAAGTAAAGACAGACAAAAAATAAACTACAAAGGAAATACTGTACACGAAAAACCAATGTAACCAGTATGTACTATAGCATGTGCAGAACGCGTGTTGGTCTGTGAGGGAACCGACGGCTGATCTTGGAAATCCCCGACTCACAAGCTCTAGAAACGCCGCTCGTGGAATCGGCAGAGGGCTTCCCGGTGGTGCGTGAGGGCCACGCGTCGAAACTTCATGAACTTTCAACCTGCACGTGCAGGCCATTCGCCGCTTCGTTTGGTGCCGTATTCGGTGGTCTTGAAAATCGGTGGCTAGGCAACGCCATGGAGGGGTGCGTGTTGGTCTGTGGTCGTTAGATTTTTCCAGATCTACGATTCTCCCTTATTTGGCCTAAAAAACAAAAAACACAAAAACTAGAGGAGGGGGGGAGGGGGAGGCAAGGAGATGGAGGGAGGGGGAATGGAGCCGAAGCTCCCACCCCCTCTAACCGAAAACTGTGGTGGGTGTTTAGAGAGAAAAGAGAGTTTTAAATCCTCCTCAGGACCAATGGAAATAAAAGCAATTGAAATTACAAAGTGGTAGAATAGAAACGTTGCATTCAACGTAAATAAAACATTGCATTCAGCTAAACGACCCCGTTTTAACGTTAGACATTACTTGACTTCAAAACCTCATCTCCAACTCTGCTTTCTTTGTCCTCCCTAAGAGCATTAGCATTGTACTCATCAAATTCATTTTTAAAATTTAATAAAAAGTACAAGTTTTTCATAAATCCAAAACCTTCCTAACTATAATTCTACATTGGATTAGTTATTAGATTCATCAAAATAATAATATAATATTATTTTTTTAATAATAATCTTTTAATTTTTCTTTTCATATTTTATAATTATAATAACCATATGTACATTAATAATTTAATTTGGTAATTAAATAACTGATTCCCAACTAATTTAGAATAAAATAAAATAAAACTATTGCATATTAAAAGTAGAATAAAATATTAGTTTGAAGGAAGAGCAACAAATACTGTAACTCAAATTTTTCCAAAGACCCATTTACTGAATTCAATATAGGGTCATTTTAAGTAAATTCATCAAAATTTAAAGATATATTAACTTTTGATAAAACCAATACTAATGCTCTTAGATTCTTGATCAGAGTTTCATCCTGATTCCTAACTCCCCTTTCCTTTATTCTCCCGCGAGATCCATAACAATATATTTTATTGTTAAAATATTTTTTTAAAAAGGAAGACATTTATTCGATACTCTTGACTTATCCCAACACGATCTGGAGATGCTTTTTAATTGTTTGCTTGAAAATATCTTGTTTACTTTTAGAAAACTCTCAGTTCATTTTAATCATTATAACTTTTTAAAATTTTCATACAAAATAAAATAAATTATTCAACTTTTTTAAATCTCAATACAAAAATAAAATAAATAATTTAACTTTTTAAAATTCCTATACAAAAATAATATTAAAAAAATATATTATAATAATATTTCATTTAACTTTCAATTTTAATCTTAACTTATTTCATCTCATCTCTGAAAACAAATCAGGAATTATATTTAAAAAAAAAACTTTTAAAAAAACTTATTTATCTACGTATCAATTGTTGATATGCTGAAAATTATAAAATCTGAAATTTAAATTTCATATAAACTGACAAAATGAGTTTTGTAAATATACGTAGCACTACTCTAAATATAATATTAAATATCTAAGCAAATATCGTGTTGTACGTATTAAATATTGTAAAACTTGCTTTGCTAGTCTAAAACTTAGGATCTGAACCATCATATTGTTACTCTTAATCAGAGGAACAATGCTTTTTTTTTTTTTTTTTGGTCCAATGCGTTTTGAGCAAATTGACCAGGGAACAATAGTCTTGATAACTCTTTTAATGTCCTTATTTTCTACAATTTTGAATTAGTATAGACAATGAATCTCGTCGTAATTGAAACTCATATGGTTAATGTTGTAGAGTCTATAAATGATATTGATCTCTCTTTAAATTATAAAAAATATAGACTCAAAAGTTTATATATACCTAGTTTGTTACAAAAATGGGTGTTCTGATGAGGGATGGCAACTATTGATTTCGAGTTAAGTGGATAGACTCATTATTGATTGTTTATAAATTATGTCTTAATAGGTTAATCTGTTTTGATCCAAATTTGTTAACATCAAACTCAAATCAACTAATTTCGTATCGTATTCTTTCAGTTTATGGGCTTTGTCACATATTGACATCCCTGCTTTCTTTAGTTTTCTGGCTTAGTACTTATGGGGCAATTGAAGAAAGGAGTAATAATATGACTTATTCATGAGTGATCTACAGTGAAGGAATAGATTGATCACCCACCAATCAGTTTTATAACAAAGGAACTGAACAAACCTGTTAGGTGAAAGCCAAAAGAAATACACACCGACACCATTAACAAACATCATTCAAAACGTGTCTCTCATAAATTCATAAACATCTTTGGCATTGTTGCTCCAAAGAAAATTACTCGTTGCACCCCCTCTTCCATCGCCTGCACTATTCTCTTAAAAATAAAAATTATATATCTATATGAAGAATATAATACTAACAAGAACGTCAAATCCAACTTTAAAAAAAGAATGAGAAAACTACTTAAAAAAAAACCACAGCACCTTAATTTCTTCAATGAAAGCCATGGTTTTGTCATAATTCTTGGCTGACCTTGTTACATATTTTAATGCTAAAGTTGTTGATGGGGGGCATTCATGAACAGCAGGACCATGATCTAGATCATCGACTTCATTCTTCCCCTTTTTCCACGTCTTTAAAAGTGCTTCCTATTTTTAATGTTGGCGTCGAAAACACTCCTTGCCATTTTCCTGCTCCTGAAGCAAAGGGTTATTCTTGAATCTTGGTTTTGAAGTTTTGCCCTAATCCCTACTTTACCAAAATAGGGTTTAAGTCAATCGTTATTTAATAGTGTTGTCAATATCACGACCTTAATGCACATGAAATCAATGCTAATTTTATACATAAATGATAAATACACTGAAGTGAACAGAAACAATTTTGATCTATATTGAGGGTGTACTTTACACGCTGACCTATATATAAATCAAATGTGCGTGGCCTAATTGGCATAACCCACAGCCACCAAAAGGAAGGTTTGGAATTCGTAACCCCCCTCCTTCAAATGTATTTAAAAAAAGAGTATATTTGGATTAAGAAATGATAGTTGCAGTTTTAAGTGTGTAAGTGTCGTGTAATCATTTTGAAAAAAGTAAATAAATACGGAACTCACAAGAAAAAAATTAACTTTTTAATATTGGACCATATTTTTTTAAAACGACTGCACGGTACTTGCATAGTCTACGATTGCATGTAGCATTACTTATTTTGATATACCCACGTATTTCATGTATTTAAAAAAAGAGTATATTTGGATTAAGAAATGATAGTTGCAGTTTTAAGTGNAAATGATAAATACACTGAAGTGAACAGAAACAATTTTGATATGTATGGAAGGTGTACTTTACACGCTGACCTATACATAAATCAAATATGTGTGGCCTGATTGGTATAACCCACAGCCACCAAAAGGAAGGTTTGGAATTCGTAACCCCCCTCCTCCAAATATATTAAAAAAAGAGTAATACTACATACAGTCACTTTTGCGTATTCCTCGCGCACTCCACTGATATGATTGGTTGGATTAATTTTTTTTTTTAACACACAACCAATCATATAACTAGAATGCATAAAAGAGTACGCAAAATTGACTGTACATAGAATTTTTGTTAAAAAAAAGAGTATATTTGGATTAAGAAATGATAGTTGCAGTCTTAAGTGTGTAAGTGTCATGCAATCATTTTGAAAAAAGTAAATAAATACGGAACTAACATGAAAAAAATTAACTTTTTAATATTTGATCATATTTTTTTAAAAACAACTACACGGTGCTTGCATAGTCTACGACTGCATGTAGCATTACTTATTTTGATTTTATACTTACGTATTTCATAAAATTAAAAGTATTATTTCAATTTTAATTTTAGTTTTTGATGAATATATAAAATAAAATTTGGAGAACCCAACGTCACTATCTAATAATGATACTTATCATTTTAATTCTCATCATCATTTTATTATACTATGATATGGTATTAAATGATTATAGACTATTTATTATATTTTATTTATCATAAAATAATAAAAAAAGAGATGTTGAATAAATTTATTCACTCTCCAATAGATGATAGATCTCTACATCCTTCTGCGGTCAAATCTTTTTAACACATTAGTTCAGTTGACTTTTCGATTCTATGAGAATTATGGGTACTTTCACTTCTGTGCCCTTGCAGGGATACGGTATTTGTCGAGCAGCGAGTTTACATTTCTATCCCTCCCTCCCCTCCCACCGGCCACTGCAACTGCCAAACGGTAAAACGTGTTTGAAGAAGAGTGCGCCCCAGTTTGGACAAGCCAGGGGCAGTCTTGGGCGTGCGTTGCGTATATAAGAGTCCCACCCCCGCTCTTCCTCATTCACAAACAAAACTCACCTACTCTGAGAAAACCGGAGGGTCCAAACTAGGTTCACCAGGTAACTCTGAACGAATGAACCCCTAATTTGTCTTAGTTTCGACTTTTCTGTTCCTAATCCCCAGATCTGTTGCGGTTTTTCACATTTCTATTCTTTGATCCATAATCCGTTTGCCTGTGTTTAATTTTATGCGTGATTGGGTTTACTTCTGTTTTTTATACGTGCATTGAGGATATAAATAGAACCAATTGGCCGTCTGGTGGAATCTATGATTTGCAATATTGAATTGTTAGCAATTCAATACTTTTCTTTGGTTATATTGTTCTTTAATATGTCCCTTGCATTTCTTTTCTAAGCGGATCGTGGGTAATTCTGAATTTGGGTCAGATCTTATTTTGTCTTAGCTCTCATAATCGCGTTCTTCCATAATTGCTAAAGTTACAACAATAATGCTTACTTTACCGTTACATGCATGTGCTCCCTATATGGTCTTTGCTTCATTCAACCTGAAAAACCAGCTTTGATATTCCTGGAAGTTTAGCAAATTCATCATTGCAAAGTTTCCCTCCTTTTAAGACTCGTGGTACTAGGAGATGAATCCCATTTATACCCTCCTTACCTTACACTTATCCTTCTCGAGATCCATAAGGAGCCAAAATGTGTAGATCGGGAACGAGGTTTGAAAAAGAATTTGTTTCTGTTTCAATTGTAATGCAAAAGTGCTTGATATGAGATCTTAAGGAGCTTTCAGTTTGCACATACATATCTGGAAAACCAACTTTCGCTCCAGAAATTTATACATGAAGGTGAAAGGGAAGGCATTTCCCTCTGTTATTTTCTCTCTCGCCTTCTCTCGGTCTTTTTTTTACCATCTTTTAACGAACTAGTGATTGTAAACATTTTGTTCAGTCGTTCGGTCAATGAATTTTTTCTTTCCTACCTGTAAGTGTCATGCAATCATTTTGAAAAAAGTAAATAAATACGGAACTAACATGAAAAAAATTAACTTTTTAATATTTGATCATATTTTTTTAAAAACAACTACACGGTGCTTGCATAGTCTACGACTGCATGTAGCATTACTTATTTTGATTTTATACTTACGTATTTCATAAAATTAAAAGTATTATTTCAATTTTAATTTTAGTTTTTGATGAATATATAAAATAAAATTTGGAGAACCCAACGTCACTATCTAATAATGATACTTATCATTTTAATTCTCATCATCATTTTATTATACTATGATATGGTATTAAATGATTATAGACTATTTATTATATTTTATTTATCATAAAATAATAAAAAAAGAGATGTTGAATAAATTTATTCACTCTCCAATAGATGATAGATCTCTACATCCTTCTGCGGTCAAATCTTTTTAACACATTAGTTCAGTTGACTTTTCGATTCTATGAGAATTATGGGTACTTTCACTTCTGTGCCCTTGCAGGGATACGGTATTTGTCGAGCAGCGAGTTTACATTTCTATCCCTCCCTCCCCTCCCACCGGCCACTGCAACTGCCAAACGGTAAAACGTGTTTGAAGAAGAGTGCGCCCCAGTTTGGACAAGCCAGGGGCAGTCTTGGGCGTGCGTTGCGTATATAAGAGTCCCACCCCCGCTCTTCCTCATTCACAAACAAAACTCACCTACTCTGAGAAAACCGGAGGGTCCAAACTAGGTTCACCAGGTAACTCTGAACGAATGAACCCCTAATTTGTCTTAGTTTCGACTTTTCTGTTCCTAATCCCCAGATCTGTTGCGGTTTTTCATATTTCTATTCTTTGATCCATTATCCGTTTGCCTGTGTTTAATTTTATGCGTGATTGGGTTTACTTCTGTTTTTTATACGTGCATTGAGGATATAAATAGAACCAATTGGCCGTCTGGTGGAATCTATGATTTGCAATATTGAATTGTTAGCAATTCAATACTTTTCTTTGGTTATATTGTTCTTTAATATGTCCCTTGCATTTCTTTTCTAAGCGGATCGTGGGTAATTCTGAATTTGGGTCAGATCTTATTTTGTCTTAGCTCTCATAATCGCGTTCTTCCATAATTGCTAAAGTTACAACAATAATGCTTACTTTACCGTTACATGCATGTGCTCCCTATATGGTCTTTGCTTCATTCAACCTGAAAAACCAGCTTTGATATTCCTGGAAGTTTAGCAAATTCATCATTGCAAAGTTTCCCTCCTTTTAAGACTCGTGGTACTAGGAGATGAATCCCATTTATACCCTCCTTACCTTACACTTATCCTTCTCGAGATCCATAAGGAGCCAAAATGTGTAGATCGGGAACGAGGTTTGAAAAAGAATTTGTTTCTGTTTCAATTGTAATGCAAAAGTGCTTGATATGAGATCTTAAGGAGCTTTCAGTTAGCATACATATCTGGAAAACCAACTTTCGCTCCAGAAATTTATACATGAAGGTGAAAGGGAAGGCATTTCCCTCTGTTATTTTCTCTCTCGCCTTCTCTCGGTCTTTTTTTTACCATCTTTTAACGAACTAGTGATTGTAAACATTTTGTTCAGTCGTTCGGTCAATGAATTTTTTCTTCCCCCCCCCCCCCCACGTGTTTAGCTTCTAATTCTCCTTTAGCAGTTGAATTCTAAAATCATTTTGACAGTTGTACTGTTTTCTGTGAAAGCGGGTTGATTGCAATTGGGAGATCTGGATATGGGTTCTCTCTCTCTCTCTCTCTCGGGACATGTGATTGTAGACATTTTGTTCAGTTGTTCAGTCAAGGACGTTTTTCTTCTTTTTTATGTTTTTGGCATATGTATGAACATCATTTTTCTTCAGGTTTCAAGGTAGAAAAGCAAAATGGTGAAGATCTGTTGCATTGGTGCTGGATATGTTGGGGGCCCAACAATGGCCATCATTGCACTTAAGTGTCCTTCTATTGAGGTGGCTGTTGTGGACATCTCTGTGTCTAGGATCACAGCCTGGAACAGCGACCAGCTCCCCATCTATGAGCCTGGTCTTGATGACGTTGTGAAGCAATGCAGAGGCAAGAACCTCTTCTTCAGTACTGATGTGGAAAAACATGTCTCAGAGGCTGATATAGTGTTTGTCTCTGTCAACACCCCAACCAAAACTCGGGGTCTTGGGGCGGGGAAGGCTGCAGATCTGACTTATTGGGAGAGTGCAGCTCGTATGATTGCTGATGTGTCAAAATCTAACAAAATTGTAGTTGAGAAATCGACGGTTCCAGTCAAAACTGCTGAGGCAATTGAAAAAATTCTCACCCACAACAGCAAGGGAATCCAATTCCAAATTCTGTCAAACCCAGAATTCCTTGCTGAGGGGACTGCAATTCAAGATCTTCTCAACCCTGACAGAGTCCTCATTGGAGGCCGGGAGACCCCAGAAGGCCAGAAGGCCATCCAAGCATTGAAGGATGTCTATGCTCAGTGGGTCCCTGAGGAACGCATACTAACTGCCAATCTCTGGTCTGCAGAGCTCTCAAAGCTTGCTGCGAATGCCTTTTTGGCCCAGAGAATATCCTCAGTTAATGCCATGTCAGCTCTTTGTGAGGCTACTGGGGCAAATGTAATGCAGGTATCATATGCTGTGGGTAAGGACTCGAGAATTGGACCCAAGTTCCTGAATTCTAGTGTTGGTTTTGGGGGGTCCTGCTTCCAGAAGGATATTTTAAACCTGGTTTACATATGCGAGTGCAATGGTCTTCCGGAGGTTGCAGAGTACTGGAAACAGGTTATCAAGATCAACGATTACCAGAAGAACCGTTTTGTCAACCGTGTAGTTGCCTCCATGTTTAACACGGTTTCAAACAAGAAGATTGCAGTTTTGGGGTTTGCATTCAAGAAAGATACTGGAGACACAAGGGAGACCCCCGCCATTGACGTGTGCAAGGGGCTATTGGGTGACAAGGCCCGGTTGAGCATTTACGACCCACAGGTCGCGGAAGACCAGATCCAGAGGGACCTCACGATGGACAAATTTACTTGGGACCATCCCATTCACCTCCAGCCAATGAGTCCCACCACTGTGAAGCAAGTCAGCGTGGTTTGGGATGCCTATGAGGCAACAAAGGATGCCCATGGTGTTTGCATTCTGACCGAGTGGGATGAGTTTAAGACACTTGATTACAAGAGAGTTTATGATAACATGCAGAAACCGGCTTTTGTATTTGATGGCAGGAACGTGGTTGATGCAGATAAGCTGCGCGAGATTGGTTTCATTGTGTACTCAATTGGTAAGCCCCTGGATCCATGGCTCAAGGACATGCCAGCTGTGGCATAGAAGAAGATAATGGATGCACGATCGAGGCTTGTGGGTCAATGAATCTTAGTTGGAGGCAATCAGTCTTATTCTTTATATATCTTTTTTATATTCTTGTGAAAGTAAGAGGCTCTATGTTTTGCCCTACATTTGTGTTCAAAGTCATTAATGTCTGTCTGTTATTTGTTTGCTAGCAAACTTTGATCTTTTTTTATTTGGCTTATATTCGAGAGAAAATTTTCATAATCTAAATTTTAAAAGAATGATGAATAACATATCTTTTATTTATTTTTAAGGTTGTGTTGGATTGTTGAATCAAACTTAACTCATTTCAAACTAATCATTAATAAAACTCACTGCTTTTTCAATTTTTCATAAAAAAATTAAACTTATCTCAACCTATTTTATATATTTTAATCTAAAAAGTTAAACTCATCTCAATCTAAAAAAGTTAAACTCATCCAAATGAGATCTACAAAATATTATTATTTATAATTAAATTTAATTTATCTTCTTAAAAGTCAAGAGAAAGGGGAAACAAAATTGTGTACAAAATTAAAAAGAAAGCAATTATATAATTAGATCTTGATTTTATCATTCAGGATTAAATGCCACTTTAAAAACTGTACAACATTATATGTCTACTGGTATATATTAGGATTAAAATTTTATATAGAAATAAATATTTCAAAAAATACGTGTGATCGACCCCTGATTAACCCTGAACACACCGTTCACGTCCACTGCAAGTGCTGACTTCGTTCCACGTGGTGAAAATATAGATGCTGCAAGCCAACTTCTACTAACACAACAATCAACAGGCAATACAAGTGTAGACTTTTGTGGTTTTCACAAGATTCTCGCCCCTTTTTGTTGTTTCATTCTCTTTTCCAGTGTCGACTCGTTCTTTCCTCTATGGACACATCTCCATTTTACGCCTCATCATGTCATAGTCTCGATTCTAGGGTTAGGATTTTTGAATTATTATGCGAAATTTTTCGTGATCCTAGTTCTAAACTTTCAAGAGGCAATATTCCTGTATGTTTGATGTCAATTTTGGTACAGGCCGCAAAGGAAGAAGTCATCCTTGCGATTGATCGACCCATGATATTGGCTTGAGCTCATACAGTGTCCTTGCATACATATATGAAAATAAATAATAAATGAAATATAAATGAGAGATATATAGATTATACGATTCGAGACAAAACTTACGTCCATATTATGTTTAAGAGCAAACCCACTATACTTGATGAATTAAACAATCCCTCGTAACTTCACGTATTTTTAAGTACAATAGAGGTTGAAGATCCTCTTGCATCGAGGAAAAAGATGATGTCTTGTAAGAAAATCCCCTTTTATCAGCCCTCCTAGAAGTGGTCGATGAGATGTCAGTTTTTCATTTTCCTTTTTCATGTCACATTAACTTTCCCTATTTTCACCTATTTTTATTATTTTCTAGTCTATTTTGTACCTAACACTCTGTGTTTTGAAGATTTGGGAGTTCTATTAGTTAGGATTATTGCCCTCTTTTTAGCCTACCGTCTGTTTTTATTTTTTGTTCCCAGTAATTTTTCAGGTAACTCCAGCGCCTTCAGCTCAGGTTTGTCTGTATTTTAATTCAATTCTACTACATACAGTCGGGTTATACAGTAGGGTTATACAGTCGGGGTGCAGTCATTGACACCATGTAGGCTTATTTTTGTTAAAAAAAAAAGTGACGAAAAGCGGGAAGGAAGGGGAAATACAGAGATGGAGGAAGGACCGGGCTTTGGGGTCTTCGAGGTTCTTCCAAAATTGTAACACAGAAAGGGAAGGAAGGGCAAAGACAGAGATGTGAGGAAGGAAGGGAGAAACACACGGGCTTCGGGTCTTCGAAAGTTGAAACACAGAGAGGGTTGAAACACAAAGAGGGAAGGAAGGGAAAACACACGGGCTTCGAGTGTTCAGAATCAGAGAGGAAAATGGGGGAAACTATTAACCACATTTGAAATGACAAGTACACAGTAAAAGGGATACCTCACCAGGCTTGAAGCGGTGTTCGACTGGACTCGGCGATGGAAACTCACGAATTGAATGGTGCCGTGTTCCTGGACTTGTGGTGCTGCAGCCTCCACTGGTTGCAGTGGCAGGCTTGCCAAGGAGAGAGAGAGTTACTGAGAAAGAGAGCCGAAACTATATGCACAAAGAGAGAGGGAGACAGAGACAGAGAGACGAGGATTGAGATGGGCGTCATGGAGGGGTCACGCAGGCTCCGATGGCCTTCGTTGGTCACCGCGGTCAGCCTTATACTAAGACACTGTGAGACGCCAACAGAGAGTTAGAGCGAGAGAGAGAGAGAGAGAAACGGCTAGAGAGTGAACGAGATGGAGATGTAGTAACTAGCCGGTGTCGGAAACCGAGAGCGGCGTCGCTGGACGTTCCACAATGAGCGACGGTGCAGAGTAGAGAAAGAGAATGAGGGTGTTGGACTAGGGAAACAGAGGCTTGGTTGCGGCGGAGCTTTGTGGCGCACGGCGGTGCAGCGGAGCTTCATGATGTGGTTTTTGAGCAATATTAAAGACTCCTTCACGGATTGGTTTTTGAGCAAGAATCACTGTCTTCGACAAAGGAATGCAATCGCAGAGGAAGGGAATGAGAGAATGAGAAGATCAGAGGAGAGAGGAGAAGATGAGTGGAGACGAAAGAGGCTAAGTGTTTGGGCGAAGTGGAGTTGTGGTTGGGAGGATAGGTTTCGTAATTGTGTGTTGCAAACGCACCGTTTCATTAGTCATTAAGACACGTAGGAGCCGACTACGAGCCGCTTACCCCAACCGACTGCATTAAGCATTTTTCATTTTAATTTGGCCTCTTGTTTTTTGAATGTAGGAGCTTATGATGCTTAACGTTTAGAGTATGGGACTATAAATAGCTAGTTCTGCTCCTGGAATCCTAAATAATTCTTGGAAGAAAACCGATTACAAAAGTGCAAGACCTGAAACAGGAATTTCCACTCTCATCGAGCACTTGGAGGCCATCAGTCAATAATACACACAACTAAAAACTGCTCCGAATTGAAAACTCGGAACTATGAAAAAAGCAGCCCTCGTGACATAATTTATACTAGGACTGTTCATCCGGGTTCCGACCCGGGAACCAGTGTATATCCAAATCAAAACCTGGATTCCAAACCAGGGCCGGAACCCGGACCGCATTAATCCGGATCAGACTTGGGCTGAAAATCGGATGAATCCAGATTTTCAAAAACCCGGATTCCGGTTTACGGATTTGAACCCTTTTTTTTTTCCTTCCTTTTTTAAGTCTGTATGATATCAGTGATTTTGCAGGAAAATATGTTTAGAAAAAATCCTATATTTTATCACAACTTTTTCAAGAAATAATGTTGAAAAGCAAAAAAATTTTGTTATATAAAACTCTATATTTATCATTGTCCATAATGACAAAAAAATATCAAAATGAAAAACTAGACTTATGTTAAGAATAGCCAAGGCTATAAACAACTAATGAACTTTATAACTAAATGCATGTAAAAATAATAAAAAAAATTCCACTACATATTACATTGTCTGAACAAATTTGCTTAGAATAATACAAAACACATACATTGTTTTAATTAAACTCTAATACACAACAACAAACATGAACTAATTTACTACATCATCGTGGAAGGACTTTGATTTGCTATCATCATGAAAATAATCCCATTTTGATTTGCTATCCACCTGCATGTTGCCATTTTTACCTTTTCAATTATGCTGCAGATGAGGATTAGTGTATTTCCTAATCAAGTATAGGCTGGTAGGAAAGAGTAAGAGATGGATCTCCTAGCATATAATAATATAAAAAAGAAAAAAAAAATCACTAGCAAAATGCAAGGATTATAAGTACAAACAATGAGCTAATAAAATTATAACTCTCAAGTGTCCTGGAAATCCCTTTTTGGTCAATAGAGCAACATATACTCTTAACCATTTAATATTTGCTTGTACGGTTAAGATTGATCGAAGTTTGTAGAAAAATAACTCAAATTGCTTGTATAAGTCAATATACATTCAAACTACTTGTCCAACTTAACGTGCACTTGAAATAATGAGATATTGAGAAAGGCTTCTTATTCTGCCAATAGTGATGATAGCACTGATTTTGTAAAATTCATTCTAATAATAATGGCTTCAAGTACCATGTAAGACACAACGGAATCCCTAAAAAAAAGATAGGATACCTAAACTAAACGTATTAGAACACTCCTACCACCTGCATAATATCCTTTCTTGGGTTTGTTGGGTGGCACCACCATATGCATCATACAGTTATCCACATTGCTAATAAGTAATAAGTAATAAGTCCTACGGCTACACTAAATTCCCAGCCATGCATGTTCAATATCTTATCCATGAGATGCTCATTCTCCAAGCGTTACCCTTCAATGCTACCACATCATTTCAACGAAATATGCTCAACACTTAGATTCCATTGTTCAAACAAGAAAAATGGAAGAATAAACAACAGTGCCAAATCCCAAATAGCTTCCATGCATTATATTTACGGATTTGTACTAGTTTTGTGTCTTTTTTTATTATGTTTTATTCAGCCTCTTAATTCAACCTTCTTCTTTTTTTCTTTTTACGAAACTTGCACACAATTTCTACGGCATATTTAATTTTCAACCAATAAAACCATAAAGCATGGCGTTATCAAACATTCAAACATTCTCATAAAAAAAAAAAAAAAAAAAAAAACTGCTGATGGAAGGAAAATAAGTGGTCACATCAATAACTTAAAGGTCAATAAAAAAGATCAAATCTAAGGAACACACAGAAGAAGATGGCAAAAAATATACAAGCTAGAGGCTAAAAAGAATATACTAATCGAATGAATATATTAAAAGGCAGAAAAGATCAAATCTAAGGAACACACAGAAGAAGATGGCAAAAAACATTTACCTTGGAAGGCAGAATCCTCCATGTATTTCTGCAGCAAAACAAGCAACATGTATCAATAAATCAGTGGCAACATAGAGCATCGATCTCGCATGTATGAAAGCAAAAGGTGATTCCAATGTCAAAAGCAGTCCATGTAATATTAGGCACCAAGTTACCACGTATTTTTCTGGTTATTAAACATGCATTGAAAAGTTTTGGAAGGATAACACAATTTGTGCAGATTACATCAAAGCATATCGACAAATCCCTAGATCTACTAGATCTATCTAAGCACAGAGAGACCCAGTTCACCAAATCACTAGATCTACCACATTTACGTTCATTGTTCACAGATCGGGAGAGAGACTTATCGAAAGGTCACCGGCGATCAAGACACACACGGCAGTGGAAAAAAAAATTAGACAGATGAGAAAGGCACTGGAGAGAAGAGGGATTGAGGATAGAGATGATCGGTGAGCCGCACGTCGAGTTCCGAATAAAACGAAAGCGCTTGAGAGAGAGAGAGAGAGAGAGAGAGAGAGAGAGGCGAAGCACTCTCAGAGTAGAGAAGAGAGAGAGATGTGTATAAGGTTAGGGGGTGTGGCAGCTAAACTGTTAGGGTTTCTATTTTTTTTTCAGCTTATAACACCTGGGTACCGAGTTTTAAATCCGGGTCCTGGATTTAAAATCCGGTACTCGAACTGGATTAATCTGGTTTTTCAAATCCGGATTCCGGGCCGAGCCCGGATGAACAGCCCTAATTTATACTGAAGATGAGGCTAATTGCAAATCTTGTAAATGCTGAATGTAGGGAGAATTCATTGGAGCAAGAGATGAGAGGAGTGTTCCTCATGACAAGCTATGAGTTCTCGGAGGCTAAGGGCTCATTAGATAAAGAACTTTCACATCATAATGGTTGAAAAAACTGTGGCAATAAAGCATCAAATTTCTGCTCAATCTCCTAGTTATTTTCAAGGAAGAGACCAAAGATGATGTTGGAATCAAGTCATGGCGAGTAGGAAATTATCACAGGCATGAATTGTTGGGGGGTCAGATCCCAAACTGATAAAAAAAGTTCAAATTTCCTGATTTGAGGTGAAGCTTCCCTTTGATGTTGGAAAGCTCATGGTGGGCTCCTCAACTGATTTCATGTGTTGATCTATCTTTTTTGTTTGCCCCTAAGGTCTAGTCAGTTTAGATAGTTGCAGTGTAGCTCGTTTCCAAATTAATCATGATAACATATGAATAGGAATAGTTTTGGTTGATCTTTTGGTGAATTACCTACCTGTTTTTGGTTCTACAAGTTAAAAAAATAGACTATCTGTGTGCATAAATGGTAGGCTCTGCTCGGTGGAAATCTTGAGTTTGGACGTCTTAGCTTCTGGTAAATTTCAAGTTGCATGATAGATTGCCCAATGTACATTCCGAGCTTAGGGCTCATTTGGATGCCAAACTCAGCTCAATGCACTTCATTTTTAAGCTGATTTGG
Source organism: Carya cathayensis (assembly GCA_011037825.1). Classification (NCBI taxonomy): domain Eukaryota; kingdom Viridiplantae; phylum Streptophyta; class Magnoliopsida; order Fagales; family Juglandaceae; genus Carya; species Carya cathayensis. Next base: position 919,628 of record QGSO01000283.1, on the reverse strand, counting down.
ACATCCAAATATACAAATGAGTGCAGTTTAATTTGAACTCATTTAATGGGCCCCACGTAAATAGTGTCAACAACTATCGAAAGAGACTTCATGGTTTCCCAAACATGAGCTGACAATTGACATTGACTGGACAATGCATTTCAAGTGCGTTACTCATTGACATGTGTTGTTGGGCCCCACAACTCAAACCCACAATATGACATTTGTTCTTTAATCCTTGAGCAGTAGCGCCAGAATGAAGTGTAGAAAACTTTTTCTTTTTTTACAGGTTTGGCACACTGTGGGAACACAATAATGTCAGTAAACAATAGATATTTATGGTGGGTCTCAATAATTTTATAACTTCTCATAAATATATCTAAAATTATTATAACATCCAAACACATTTTAAACTCATCTTAAGTGGGTCCCACAAAACTCACTCAACCATCTCAACTCATTACTATTCATAAAGAACTCAGTTCAGCTCAATATTCAAACGCAACCGAAAGCACGACCCAAGTCCTTGTCCGTAGCCTGAATGGTAAACATCAAATTGCTTTCATCATAGATGGAAGAGTTGGGGGGGATGGATACATGTTGGACAGATTAGGGTAGAGAGACTCTCAGCGTGTGTGGTTTTGCAGTACTTTGTAGCTAGTTGATTAATGTTTTAATGAGCGAAGAAAATTAAGTGGTGCTTTGTCAAATGGTTTGAAAACCATATTGAGGTTTCTCACGACTTCAGACTTCTTGGTTAGGCGCCCCCCCCCCCCCCCCCAAAGCAATCATCTCAAAAAGACCTGAAAAATGTATTAGAACTTGGAATTCCCTTTTAGCGTAAGAATTGAACTGATTCCAAGCTTTTAGTGGAATCTAGAATCTATTAAAAGAGACTTTCTGGTTTTGATCTCTCTTCCATACACAAAAGATTTAATAGAAGAAGAAGAATAAGAAAAAAATCATGATCATGTTTATTACATCTTATTATTAAATGAGAACTGCTACAGAAATAAAGAGATTACATAAAATAAATCTACAAATTGATGTGCTTTTATAAAATCTATTAGATCTATTTTATAATAAAAATAACCTTACAATCTAACGTATCTTATCAAATCACATTAGTTTGTGGGTTTAGTTTTATGTAATCATTTTATAACTAAAATATTTTTCTTATTAAATATTAATTTTGATTTTAAGAGATTGATAATAAGAAAAATGATTTCTACGGACATATTATGTATTAATTTTGTGCAAACTCTTCGAAAAAATATTGAACTTACTTAAAAAATTCAGTATTTTTATAGTGAGTCTTACTTTTTTTTTTTCTTCTTTTTTTTTTTTAATCTTTTTTAAGAATTTGTACACGTATGAACTTGTATTTATTATCCCAATAATAGGAAAACCACGAACCAAAATGATCATAGCCCATTGAAGCCCATAACAAAGACATGAAAAAAAAAGGGAGGAGGTAGCAGTGGACTCTTGAAAGCCTATTGTCCTCATTCACCCACACTAACTCATCTACTTAAAGCAACAAACCCTCTCTCTGTCTCTGTCTGAAAAAACGCCATGGACTATGCCGGGTGGCCTGAGACGCACCGAATCACACCACAGCCACAACCTCCAAATACTAACCCACCACCTCCAGACCCCTACTCTTCTTCACATTACCCATACTACCCTCCAGACCATATCCCAGTTTCCCTCACTGCCCTTACACATTCCTCTCTTGAACCCCATGACTTGTACGCCGGCCTTGGCGCCGATCCCGGTAGGATCATCCCAATTGGGGTCGACGCCTATGCCTCCCTGAGCTCCTACCAGCATACCCATTTCCGCATCCAAGGTCATGCCGTTGCTGGGTCGTACGGTCACCGCCATCAGACTCTGGGTACGGGGTCGTCCGTTTACTATTCAGACCCGAATTCGCAGAACTGGGCCTCCAAGGAGGCCGTCCGTATATACGGGGCGTACCGGGTTGGCTATGGAGCCGTAAGTGATTTTTTTTTTCCTTTAATATACAAGTTTTTTCTTTTCTTAATTTCGGGAATATGATAATCGAATCGCGCATGTTAATATGATTGAGTTTTTCCTTGTTTGATTTTCTTATCTTTTTAATATCCCGATTCATATTTCCATTGCATTGTGGTTTTGGTGTTGAGTTGGTTGCTAAGAAAGTTTGAAAGGAATCGTTTAAGTTTTGAATGCGGAATTTTGGCTTTGTTCTGATTGCTGTAGAAATTTGGGAAAATGAATGGAAAGGGTCGAAATTTAAAAAACAATGAGTTAGTAGAATTTGAATCTTAACAATTCTCCCGTTCAATTGAGTCCTTAAGGACTGTCTGGGTTGGATGCACCAAGTTTTTTTTATTCTCCACTAGATGCTGATAAGATCATTAAAACACTGCTTATAGATTTATTAATAAATTAAATATTTTTCTGTGTGGTAGGGGTAATTGCGCATTGCCGTCCTAACTTTTACAAACTGTCTTTAAGCCTCTTCATAATTTGGAGCGAAATAGCAGTGTCATATAATTTTTTTTTTTTTTAATAATTACTAAGAGATTTTATTACGAAGAGTAGGTATAGTCCAAGTACACATAAGTATACAAGAGGAAAAACCGACATGCACTCTAGAAACTGAAAATGACTAAAGCAAATCAAGAAGATTATCTCCCTAAGTTCTCCCATTGAGCGTTCTCTATCTTTAAAGCACCTCCCATTCCTCTCTAGCCATAAGCACTGCATCAAGCACGAAGGAGTTATCTTCCAAATGGCAGCAATACGTTGACTCCCCACAAAACCTTTCCAACATGTAAGAAAATCCACCACATGCTTAGGCATCACCTAAGCAATACCTGTCCTACCCAAAATCTCATTCCACAACGTCTTTGCCACCTCAAAATGAAGAAAAAGATGGTTAACAGATTCACCATCTTTCTTACACATGAAGCACCAATCTACTACACAAAGTCCACGCTTTCTTAAGTTATCCGTGGTGAGAATTTTTCCAAGAGACACCAACCAACAGAAAAATGCCACCTTACTAGGCACCTTAACTCTCCAAATGCATTTCCAGGGGTAATCATAGCACCTTATAAAAGGAACTAACTGAAAGTCTGGAGAGACTACATTCACTTCCCAGTCACGCACATTTCTGACAAAATCAACATTCCATGAAGATTATTATTCAAAAAAGAAAAGAAATCAGCCACTGCAGCATCTTGATCCCTAGCAATCCTGAAAAGGGATGGGTAAAATTCTTGAGAGCTGAATCCCCAAATATCTTGCCAAAAATGAATCCTTGTTCCATCCCCCCACCTTGAATTTAAAATGATTGATGAACTCCCCCCAACCCATCCAAATGGACTTCCACAAACCACCCCCCATACACTCCTCTTACTTCATTGGAACGCCAACCCCCCACATCCTCCCATATTTAATGTCAACAACATTTTTCCATAATGCATCCCTCTCAATACAATATCTCCAAAGCCATTTCCTAAGAAGAGCTATGTTAAAAAGCCTCAAATTTTACCCACCCGTGGGTAGCCCAAGTGGTAAGGGCGGACTTTTGTGCATGAGCTCCATGCCATAGGTTCAATTCCCCCTAGGATCAAACTGCAATTTAAGTGGGAGGCCATGGCGGTGGGTTATTGTGCTAGTTTCTCCAGGAGTTTAGGTTCCATGGATGAGTCCTAAGGGCTCTGCTATGAGGTGGTTACCCCGTCCTAGAAAAGAAAATCCTCAAATTTCGCACCCCCAAACCTCCACAAGAAACCAGTTGACAAACCTTATTCTTGAGAGCAGTGTCATGTAACATTCCCATGGATAAACTCTCTAGCATGATGCACTACACACTTAACTCATAAATTTAAATCCATATGGGCTAGATAAAAGCTGAAATAGCTTAATATATGTGATCAGCTTTGGAAGCCATCATTGTCCTTTCCAATTAAACAAGAAATAATCCTGAGACGATGCAGCTATGAGAAGCATGATTCCAGACATAGTTTCAATAATTGATGGGGGCCTGTGTCATATTTCCAGGGTAATTTTCATCAATAACCTTTCCTAAACCAAAGTTTTCTGTTGATGTGAGAAACCTATATGAGCTAAAATCAAAATGCAGACAGAATCTGCAACTTTTTGAGGTTCCCAATACTTTCAGATCATGCTTTGGTTTCCTGTAAATTTATCCTTCCTCCCCTCCCTTGTTTTCGGAGTATGAATATACTACCCTTGTACAAACAACTCAAATATGATTTATACTACTATAAACTATAATGACTGCCAATTTCATTGTCATCATTCTATCCTTGTGTCTATTTTCATAATTTTTTTATGGTCAAGAGTGAACTTGTTCATTAACAGATTTAAATGTTTTCCTGCATCTTTGTGCTACGATTGTACTTTTATTTATGAATTCAGCTTGGCGTCACTGCTCAACCCACTTGCCAAATTTGGTTAGTTGTAATAAAAACTGTCTAACCTGACATGAAAAATGGGCTAGTGGCCACACAAAAGGCGTTTAACTTTTATTTGTACGTTTCCTACGTGGCTTAACAAGCTCCATAGGGTGGTTTTGTTCTCTTATGTTATCAGTTCTCCGAATCTCTTGGTATCTGTAGCCCTCTAACCCTAGATCAGACACACTGGACGTTCAAACTATCTATCAAACTGAGTAACTAGGGATCTGTTGAAGGATACGCAGGGTAGATAGGTTAGGCATTGATCCGGGAGTTGCAGGGAAAGACCATATTGCTGAAGTTTTCTACTGTTCAAGTCGTGTCCCTTTGCATCTTTCTTGGGTGCTCATGTTTTAATTGAGAACGGAAGTTGTGATTGAGCTGGCTTCCTGTTGGGAAGTCTAAAGGTCGGTCAGGCAGTTCTGCAAGTTTTCAACTCTATAATGGATTAGTTATGTGGTTTCCATACACATAGATGAAATTGAGTTTTTAAAAAACCAATTAAGAATCATAATGCACCTGGATATTATATATTGGCATCTTTCCTACACTGGTTTCGTATATACATTATTGTTTGTAATTAATCTCCTGGTATCTGGATTCCGTACAGGGTGTGTCCATACCATCAAGTGGGACAGAACAGTTGGCCATTGCAAATCCAAACTTCACTTTCAGGGCTAACAGTAATCCTTGTCATGGAAAAAGCGCTGGGAAGATGTACCGAAAGAAAATGAAAACAAAGACGAAGACTGTACAATCTGTGTATTGTGAACTTTGCAACATCGATTGTGACACCAAGGATGTACTCGACAAGCATAAATTGGGAAAGAAGCATAAGAAGAACCTGGAGAAACTAAATGAAGTAACTGCCCCAGCTCAAAGTGCTGAAGGATCAAAAAATCTTGGAATTGGGCCGCAAGAGAAGCCCAATATGGACAAAGCTGTTGGTGGGAAAAAGAGTCGGAAGAAGGCTGCTGCACATGAAGAGGATCTGGAGTCGAAGAGACGGAAGGTTCTTGAAGGTGGGGCGGCAGCTGATGCAGTAAGGACATGTGCAATATGTAATGTGGTATGTAATAGTGAGACAGTTTTCAATTATCATCTTGCGGGACAAAAGCATGCTGCTATGGTGAAGAAACAGGCAGATGGAACAGGAATGGCTACTGCCAGTTGAAAGTAAAATTTTGGGATTCTTTTTGGTATATTAGTTTTCTTTGCCGTATACTTGATCTTCCTTTCTGGGATTTGATGACCAGCCCATACTTTTCTGAGGTGAGTCGATCAAAATTTATTGGGATAACTGATTCTTAAATTTCCTTGAGAAGAGATCTTAATTGACTCTCCAAAGCATTTGAAATGTCAGTGGCAGATTCAGAATCGGCAGCCACCTCTTATACGACAATTCACTCGGGCAAACTCGAAACTGATTCTATTTATTTATCAAATCAGTTGTTATAAAAAGTAATATTTATATACAGCTTGTACAAGTATTTATATAGACTAGTATGATTTTATGTTTGTGCTCAAACTTCATCTAGTCAACCATACAAGACTTCCTTTCAATAAAAAAAAGGAAACTGCCTTTGTTTTCTATTTTTACAAAACAAAATTCAAAATGTATTTTTTCTAAAATTTGTCTCCAAGAAAGTTTAAAAAATACACAATTTTTTAGTTCTTTTTTGGAAAAGATATAATTTTTACGGAGCGTTGCTTCGCTTATAGAAAATTCGGTACCAAATGGGTACCGAATGGTGTAAATCATCTTTTCATTTTTTCCTCTTTTTTTATTGACACACTTTTAAAAAATAATAAAATTTATAAAACTATTATAAAATATTTTCTGAATGATTAAAAAAACCACAATTCAGTAAAAAATTTCGGTAAAAATGTGGGAATGGTATTTATCATTTTTAAGTCGGTAAAAATGTGGGAATGATATTTATCATTTTTAAGTCGGATTAGGTTAAGTTTGGATAATGAAAAATATTAAAAAGTTCTGTAAATAGTAATGAAAAAGTAGATGAAAAGTAATAATAGAATATTAAATAATAATAAGAAGTAATAAATAGTAATAAAAAATATGTGAAAAATAATAATAAAATTATAAACAATTATGAAATATGCTGACAATATCTAAAATACTTAACCAAAAACAGCCTTATTCATCTACTTTATTCATTGATAGGCACCCTCCTACCCTAAAAAGGAAAATGCCTGATTGATAGGCACCCTCCACTTTATTCATTGGACCGATTGTATTTTTTAAATACAAAATAAAATGATTAAAAAAAGAAACTAGATTTACACTCCTATTCGTCTACTCTTCGGTCCAGGAGCACTACTTCCCTATTAAACAAAAGGAGAAAACCCCGTAATAAACAGATGCATAGTAATCGACTCCAAATAAAGGAATAAAGGCACAAAGGTTCGAGGATAACACACGAAAACTCTGTATCCCACCAGATGGCCTGCCATCACCACCAGAGCCACCCTACCCCCACCAACACCAGCACCTGTTTCCACAACTTCTGCTGCTGTTGCAGCTGCCACAGCTGCAGCCCACCGCAAGTTTCCCATCCATTACAAGACCCACTTCTCCATGCCCTTGCTGCTCACATTCTTCACTCTGCCCCTCTCAACCATGAGCAACACCATAATCACGATCCCTATTCTCAATCCACGAAACTTAACACCAACAATCTCCATCCTCAAAACCTCTACCAAAATCATCAACGACGATCCCAAAACCAACGCTTCCAAGAAACCCATGGGACCGGCTCAATGCTTTCCTCTTTGCTTCGCCGCATCGAGTCCCTGGAGTCCTCTCTCCTCCAAGTTTCTACTTCTTCCCCATCTCCATATTCTTGTTCCCCGTACTCTCTCAGAGACTTATCCGCTCGTGTTATACAAACCCATTTCCGTGCGTTCCTCGTTCGCAGATCAAGAACTTTAAGACGTCTCAAAGACCTCGCTGTCATCAAGTCCACGTTCAACTCGCTCAAATCCTCGCTTTCCACTGAGAACCACTTCGATTGCGACGCTCTTTCTCACAAAGCAATGGATTTGCTTCTCAAGCTTGACACTATTCAGGTAAATCATACTTGGTACATTTTATTTTGTTCAAAATTTCATCATGTTCGTCTTTATTTAAGGGATAATTAGAAAAAGCCCCCTCAAAACCTGATTTTTAAATATATGGGTTTTGTTTGCAGGGTGGAGACCCAATGATTAGGGAAGGGAAGAGGTCGATTAGCAGAGATTTGGTGCGCTTCTTGGAGTTCATGGATGAGGTTTCAGTAAAAAGGCATAGGCTTTCCTTCAAAACGATTAAGAATGTGAGTTTTGGTCATCCAAATGGTGATAAATCTAGGGTTTTGCGCACCAAGATAAAAAGTATGGATGGGCAGAGGGATATGATAGAGAAATTGAGGGCCAGAGTCGAAAAGATTAGTGAGCTTTCTAAGATTTATCAAAACGAAGAAAACACCGAGCTCGAGGGGTTCCAGCAAGTCAGTTATGATGACGAGGAAAACCCAACCAGATTTGTCATCAGAGGAAATAATGGGCGAATTAGTAATGGGGTTTTGGTGAAAAGGAAGGGGGTTCAATCTAAGGTTAAGAAAAGTGTGAGCTTTGCAGATAATGGGAACGTGTATAGGGTTTATAGCGACATCCACGAGCCAATTTCAAGTGAGGATGGTACTTGCTTGGATGACGGTATTCCCAGTGGTCATCACGGAGAGGAAGACCTCACAAAGACCGTGTACAACGGTTTTTCTCAAGGGACTGAGGATGATGAGAAGGCACACTCGGAAAATGGAGAATCGCCCCGGTCCAGTGATGGGGAAAGAAGTCCTAGTAGGATTTCGAGAAGGGAAGGAAGTCATGAAATTGGAGAGCATATTCGGGTTCAAAATGGGAATTATGCATTCTCTGCTCCCTTGCCTTTGAAGATGGAGTCTAAAGCTGTGACTCGATGAAAATGAAAGAGGCTGTGAAAATCGTGACCTAATAAAAGGTAGTTTGAAGTGATCCTGCAAATTTTTGTGACCAAGAGATTCGGTTTTTCGTTCTAATTGTTAGTTTGGGGTGATAGAAAATCCACTGTGAAAGAGATGCATGGTAATGGTCCAACAGACATATTGGGGTTTTGCTACTTGTGATTTTTTAGTCTACTAGTCTTTGTTCTCCACTACGAAATTTGGGCTTTGACGTTTTTCAGTCTAACTTGTAACATGTTCAATGATTGTCTGATTCATTACATTCACTGCGTCATTATTTGAGGTGATTTTATGTTCTCTCCTTGGTTTTGCTACAGCTTTTCCAGCACGAATGGGACTACGGTTTTATACTTGTTTTCAGCCTGCCCCCTTATTTACAACATGGGGGAGAGCCTGCCCCCTCCCACATTTCCACGTGAAGAGAGCCGACGACACTGAACCATACAACAGCCCCACTTCATGTCCTTTTTTTATCTCAAGTCAGTATTCAACACCAACTATTTTTGGGTCAATAACTACATGGATGGATCTTTGAAACTTGTAGAGATATTGAAAATCTAGGGATCTGAGGATATTCCTGGCAGTGGCCTCCTCCGCAGTTGCTTGAGATATCTGGTGTTGGTGGAATAAGAAGGCTTTTGGGGCTAAGTTTGCGTGGACAAGTGCCCAAGCTAACCGTTTAGTTTTGGGATCTTGAAATCGCTCCATGAATAGACATGCAATGCAAAGGTTTAACTCGAAATAAAACCCCTCCTAATTGTGCATGTCATAGTCGTCATGAACCTGTCATCCCAGAACAAAATAAACTATTCCATTTAGAACCTCTTTGTCGTGCTTGGTAATTTGCTTCTCGGCATTAGCATCGTTAAGGATTTAGTAGTCTAGAATAAACCTAAGAAAGTTATCCTACAGGCTACAGCTATTTCAATAACTGATGATTACATGCTTTACATTCTTCTCAAGGAACCCAAAAAAAAAAAAAAACTGGGGAAAAAACGTTTGAGGACATGTAAACTAATCTCATAGAACTTTCATATAATACTAGAAACTTCAGATGCATGGTCTAAGACATGCCCCTGGCAGCTTGAAGACATTATGACCTCAACTTTCGTATAAAGGGTGCACAAAGGACTTGTTTATAATGCAGTTGACTGCACGATTGCCCAGCAGAACGAGTAAACAAGCTCAGAAACTGGCCAGTTCCTCGGGTGCTTTTCCTTTTTCAGAAAAAGTTTTTTGTGCATGTCCTTTATATGGCATTCACATTCCATCCCGCAAACAAACCTAGCCTTCATGGTGCCGAGGGCAGCTAATGGGTGGCTATTATCAATTATGTGCATATGACTGGTTGGGGTTCTCGTAGAGAATAATTGGCCACTTGGAGAATAATCGATCTGCCGGGGTGAGATATAAGCCGAAGTCACGTCATGTCCTGTGCAGAGCCCACACGGCTGCTGCAATGGAGTATTCAGTCCTACAACCCGCCCTAGGCTGTGCATCTCAGGTATGGACCTCAGGTCAAGCATGGCCTTGGTCCACCTTTACTACTTGAGCCAAGCAAATGCATCCGGGGTAGGGGTGCATCAACTTGTGTATTACAGAATAATTGACTTCATGCTGCATTTAAAAATTACACTAGAAGTAGAAAATCCAAATAACGCAAGTGAAATCAGAAATTCTTCCTTAAGCAACAAAAAGGACTATCATAATATAGCAGCTGCAGCAATATGCATGATTCATCAGATAACAAGAGCAAAGTCAAGATAGCTCATTCTAGTATTCTACAATTATTTGGTAGCTCAAAGAAACAAAACTAAAACCATGACCTCCTAAAAAAGGAACAATGAAAAACCATCATAATTTTCACCAGTCCGCAGCAATCAGTATGAAAGTATGAAATCAACATGAAGATCTGCATTATGCCAAAGAAAAATGGAAAAAAGAAGAAAAAGGGTGGGTCTCTAAAGGATGAACTTAAAGAAACAAAGAGCCTGGCAAAAATACAAAGACGGACAAAAGGGTAATTGCCCAAATGCAAGAACATAAAATAATCAGAAGGTGACCAAGATTGCAGGACTCTGCACCTCAGAAGATTCACATGGATTTTCTTTTTAAAGCTCCAACGAGAAATATTTCCATAGCCCTCGAGTATCAGTGTGGCAAATGAATAACACTATTAACCTTCTAGTTGCTTAGAAAAAAAAAAAAAAAAACCTTCTAGTTATTTTTTCAATGCAATGAAACGCATATTGCCGGGAAAGAAGTCATAAAAATTAAATGTTTCAAATTCTTTGAAAGAATACAACCGAAACTGAGAGGCTATATAATTCATATTTGTCTCTTTAACTTCATCAGTAACGTGACTGAAAAGCGATTGACAACTCAGAAAACTATGGAAAATAAATAAACCTTCTGCAAAGGAATGCCAGTCTCCTATCCAGCAGAGCCAGTCCTAGAGGCAATTTTCTGATTTTGACTGTCCTTCAAAAGAGAAGCAAATCTACATATGATTAGAGCAGATAATGATATTTAAGGTGAAGCAAAAGCCATTGAATAAAATAATCTTACCATGAAAGTGTTTTGGCCCGAGTCTTTCAACCGCAAACAAGTAATATTATCATGGCCAGGGCACTTACAATTAGTGCATAGTCCATCTCTGTTTAATGATTGCTCTGATGCTAAAGCATTACTTACTTTTAAAGATTCTCATGTTTTATCTTTCAGGTGTTCAAGGGGAGTTACTAGTGCTGATGAACTGTCCACCTGACTGGAAATTGTGGTGATCTCATATTGATAACTTGTGCTGGCCATGGTTTCCAGTTTCTTTGCATTGATGGCATATTTCTTCGTATCAACAATTTTGATCCTGGCCTCTCTTAGGGCATTTAATGCCACTTTAAAACTGTGGTCAGATATCATCCCTTCCTCTGCACATTTAATAGTTTCCTGATACAAAATATTGTTTTGCAAGTTCTTGCCTTTATGAGATTTGCCTCGTGTTTTGCCACCGGCCTGAAGATCCAAAATGGCTTCATCCTTGGCATCTCTTTAAAATATAATGTTGTGGAAGCAAGAAGATGTTTTTTGCTTTAAAAACCCCAAGCACGTGACAACAAAGGACCCCTTTAACTTCAAACATCTTGCAAGTCAACTAGCTACTTGTTCTGCTATATTAATACAAACAAAGTGAACCTTATGTTTTTCATCAAACCTCGCTACCTTGTATGTGCTGGATCCTCCATTCTCTCCACTGAATTTCACAACAAGTGCAAGAGATTCAAATACTTCATCCTGAAATACAACATTTTTCTCATATAAATGTCTGCTGCTTGCTTTTCCATAGGAAGCGGCGTCTTTAAAATTGGTTTGGTATAAAAGGTCTCAAACTCTGCCCTTGCTTCTTTCTCATATCGATCCTCTAATGCCTTCTCATATTGCTCTGCAAAATCCTGTAAGGTAGTCCTTGCATTCACATAGCCATCGAAAAGCATATTCACGCTTGTACTGAGGTGGGTAGCATACAGCCCTGCAAAGAATCTGTCTCTTACATATGTTGGAACCCACAATTTGCGATCGATATAGAGAGATTGAAGCCATTCATTTCCTCTAAGATTGTATTTGTCAAGAATCATTGGCCAAGCAGATTCAAATTCATCAGGTGTCTTGCTCTTGTTAAGACGCCTATCAAATTCAACTTGAAATGTTCTTGGCAGTGAGCTATATGTATCTCCCATTTCCCTGGGCATTTTGCTCATGATATGCCACTTGCAATATCGATGCCTTGAGCATGAGAAAACCTGTTCTACTGCTCTATGGATGGCTGAATCATAGTCAGTTATAATTAAGCCAGGTTGCTTGCTGGACATTGCCTCGAGCAAAGTTGTGAAAAGCCAAATGAATGTGGATTCTGTCTCATCTGCAAGCAATGCACAGCCAAACAGTATTGATTGATTATGATGATTTACTCCAGTAGAAGGCGCAAATGGTATTTTATAATGGTTCACTTGATAAGTGGTATCAAAGGCTACGACATCAGAGAAACATTTGTAAGAAATTCTTGATCTTGTGTCAACCCAGAATATGCTACTTAGCCGATCTTCTTCATCAACCTGTATCGCATAATAAAATGCAGGATCACTAGCTTGCATAACACTAAAAAACCCAAACAGACTTTGGGCATCTATTCCAAATGTGCCCAACCTTCCCTTTCCCACGTGCTTGACACTCTTCTGTGCAGTAAATACCATTTTTCTACAACTGTTGGAATCTTCAGTCAAGACATTTGCAGGACTATTTAAACCCATTTCGGGGGAACTAAAAAAGTTGCTCAAACTTTTACAGGGATCATACTCCTGCTTATGGGACCTAAGAAACTGCCACATTGCTGGAGTCACGAGCTCATGATTGTGGTTCTTCTCTAGTTTTGCCCCATACCATTTCCCATTATCTCGTTTTCTCACCGTCATCAATGCTTTGCAACGTTCCCTTGTGATCGGTCTAGCACGCCTCCTTTTTGTGTCATCACCCAAAACAACCTTTTTTGCACTTCTCTCTTGACGAAACCCTTCTTTAGAGCAACAAAACTCTCAAGATATAATAGAATTATCTTTCTTCGAACGATAATATGAATTCACATGAATACTAAAACCTGTTTGCTTAGCATACACATTGTAAAAGTTCCTTGCATCATCTTCTGTAGTAAACTCCATCCCCAACATGGGCTCTACAACTCCACCTGCTAAACTCCGTCTCCGACAATATTGAAAATTCACATTATCCTCCTTTGCGTCATCCAATACCATTGGAGTTTCAACATCCTCAATGACACAGCATTCATCCCCGCCTTCTTCTAAAGCCGCATAAGAGTCCACCCGTTCCTCATCTTCACTAGAAATCCCTTCCTCCATCTTATTATGTTAATCCTGTTGCAGATTAAATAACACTGTACACTTCAAATCTAATAGACTGAAATGAGTCCTGCTACTCCAAGGCCCTTACCCCACACACCACTTAAGTGTGGTCACTGTGGTGCCAGCGTGGTTATGTTTTTTTTTTTTTTTTAAATATAACAAATTAAAAAACACACACACATACACACCACAAAACACAGCAGCTCTCCCCCTACAACTCTCCCCCGCAAAACATAAATTCTCCCACGCAGAACGGCTTCTTCCGTAAGTTCATCCCCAATCTATGAAATTTCTTAAGAGTGCCTATCGAAATGATTTTCTAACTGGCATTGCATACGCGAGGAAGAACCTTAAACAGGGATTCTCCAACAATGATGGTTATATGGAAAGAAACAATTCCTGAAACACTAAAATCAGAACCTCCAATTCAAATGAAAACAATAAACTGAAATGGGAAAAAAAGGTTCTTACACTGGAAGCATTCCCAGTAGGTCATAACCCAAGCAACGATTAGTGAAGTTAGAAACAGTCGCTGACCTGATTAAGAAGTGGGTCTCTATTTCTCTATGGTTTTTGTTTGTTTGGCTGATAATTTCCATATCCGAAACTTTTGTATATAATTTCACGATTATTATCGATCTCTGTAAATTGCGAAAATAATGACAAAATTGTTTACTCCAAAGATAATAACTTTTCATTTTCTCTTTCTATTTTGTTCTTTTTGTTGCTGACAAATGTAGTAGAACAAACAAATTTTGGGTGTCCAAGTTTACCTCTGCTAAGGAGGTCTTGCAGCAGAGAAGAAGAAATCCAGAGTAACAAGTGCATGAAAGTTCGTTCATTGAGGGACGAGAGAGAGAATGAGGAGGACGTTGCGGACCGTAAGCAATGTGAGGACCTGGACGCCTGTAGCGCTCTGAGGCTTGCTCTCGTTTGTACGGATGGGAAACCAGAAATGGCAAATAACGGCCATTTGATCGCTTTAATTTTCGGCGATTCGACGACTGATTTTTGTTCGTTCGTATGATCGTGAGAGACAAGGTTAATAAAATATTATTAAAATATATTATTTTTATATTAAAATTTAAAAAATTTATATTAAAATTTAAAAAGTTGAATTATTTATTTTATTTTATATGAAAATTAAAAAAATTTGTAATGATTAAGATAAGATTAGATGAAAGTTTTACAAAAATGAATAAGATCAATTTCCGATATACTGTTTATATGATATGAGAGGAGAAATTTCATTAAAAGTTAAATTAAATATTATTATAATATTAATTTTATTTTAAAATTTAAAAAATTAAATTATTTATTTATTTTAAGTAAAAGTTTAAAAAAATTATAATAATTAAATAAAATAAAATAATGTGAGATAGTTTAATAGTTAGTAACCAAACCAGACCTTATATTTCACAATTAGAAACTTTTTACGTGATGCCGTAATTGTTGAGATCACCAAACATTTGATAAATGAATACGGCATCAATTTTATATATTTTTTAAAAAAATGAGTGGGGGTTTTGAATTTATATTTTTTATTAAGAGAATCTGATCATATGTCATCAAATTTTTACCTTCTTGGTATCTATTTTTATATTTCAAACGTCAAATAATAATAATAATAAGATTTTACTATTTTCTTACTATTCCACTCGACTGAAGGATTAATAAAATTTAAGTTTTTATTGTTAGTAATAATTTTTTTTTGGGTTATTAAACTCCATCTTTTTTTTTTCCTTTTTTTTTTAGAAAATAAACACCACCTTATTAGCAGAGTAAGATGATGCTGTAATAATGTAGTTTCTAACATTTTCCTAACAACAAAAGTGTAGTTTTTAAGATTCAGATACAAATATAAAAGAAGCAAAAATCAATGTCTTTACACTCACGTAGGCCTGCCACCCGATCAACTCAATTGGAATTTTGACCCAATCCGATCCGACCGAGGCATTTTGACCCACCCGATCTAGGGGACCTGACTGACCAATTTGGGTCAGGTCAACCTATTTCATTAAAAAAAAAAAAATTTAAATACTAAAAATGACAATGAATATTAATGAGAAGAAACAATTAATTTACAAACATATTAACTTTTTATTACTAATTATTACACCATTATCAACTCTTTCACCCATTATCTCACAAACAAAAAATTAAATTATTTAAAATTTAATTCAACTCAAAATTCAAATTAGCCTGCAAAGAGACTTTATTCCGTTTACACCCTCCACTGGCTTCCTTCATTTTTGTCTTGCCCTTTTACAAGCTTGCATCGTTCAGATTTGTGAAAAAGCCAACCAGATCCTGTCTGTGTGGCAAATACGATTTTCGCTTATCTCCCTCCCTTCTCGCTCTATTCCTCATGTAATGTTTCTCGTGTGCCGATGATGCCATTGGCCCACCCTTCGCCTACCTTGTCGTGGTCGTCGTTGTTGCTTCGCAGGACCAGGTCTCGGAACCTCTGCAGCTTGGAGAACAGCTGCTCTTCTTGAAGAGCTCCTGAGGCAACGCCTCCACCGCCTTACTGGACCACACGCAATACAGACCCTCGCCCTCCAGTTCCTCTGATTCAGAGGATGACAACAAAGTAATTTTTTTCGCTCTTCTTCGAAGCTGCTCTACCTTTAAGTCCATAACAGATTTTGAAGGCCACAAACCAAAACAAAACCTAAAATTGCCAAAAAAGAATGAAAGAAAAATATACTCATCTGTCACCACCATCCACCCATCACTTGGGTGTATAATTTCTTGATCTCAAAACTCTTTCTTAGAGATACTTTCATATTGCCCTCCACGAAAAGCCAGAACCCGTGAGCTAGGTTTGCCTCCACTAGCCCCATCTGCTTCTGCTAGAGTCATTTTGAGAACATCAGGATGTGCAAACTCCCCTGAGAATCGAATGACAATCTGAGACGAAATAAGCTGGCAGCAAACTGAGGGGAAGGAATCAGCTGGTGACAAATAGAGGGGAACAAAGGCTACAGAAAACGGAGGCGATGAGATGACGAAGGGAATGGGGCGGGCTAGTGGATCGGCTTGATATGAAAAAAATTCAGTTTGGTTACCGACCCCTCCTCAACTCATTTCATCCCATCATTATAACTTTTTTAAATTTCCATACACTTTTTCAAATTTCTATATAATATATAATAAAAAATTCAATTTTTTCAAATTTTAACATACTTATAATATTTAAAACTAATATTCTAACAATATTTTATTCAATTAAATTCAGCTCAATCTAACATCCAAACATAATTATTTACATTTTTCTATTAAACACTAGTCGGGTTGAAACCAACATTTCTTGGGTTCAACCCGAAAGCCCTTCTAAACTGTTTTCTATCGGGTGGATACGGTCGAATCATTCGGGCAAACCAAGTATTTGGTTTTCTGCACAAGCCTCACATCTATCTTTAAGAGGATCATGCCAAGAAACTTTTTTAGATGACAAAACATGTCAGTTTTGCAAGGTTCCTAGTCTTTTTATTTTTTGGTAATCATGGTTTGTGTTGAAGTTAAAAGAAAAAGTTGGGTTGTCCCAAACAAAAAATTCATTCTAATCATAGTTTTAGGCTTTATTTGCTAAGTAAAGTAGTCTCAGACTACTTCATTATTATTCATTACTATTTACAAACAGTTTATTATTATTTACAAATTATTCGCTTCTATTTACAAATCATTTATGATCACCTTAGTATCTAAACGTAACCTTACCTCGTTCATAATGAGAAAGTTGATCAATCAATAGGATGCAGGGTTCATCCAAGCCATGGTTTTTTTACCCTAATATATTTTTTTTCAAGCGTCTTTTTACTTTTCTTTTTCTAAGAAAGATGGCGGATCCAGCGTTCAAGGAAAACCGTGATCACAATAAGCACATGCATATTTTACTCAAATCAATGTATATATACTTTGATCAAATATATAGTTAGAAAAACCATGAAGCTGCAAAAATATCCCTCCTATGTACTGATTGCTACATAAACTTCCTTCATTAAACCCATATACGGCATGCTCTTTACAAGAAAGCTAAAATTAGGAAATCTGAGTTTGGAACATGTACAAACAGATTGCAAAGAGAGTGGAGGTTGAGTGATGGGTCTTTGAGTCCCTTTTTCCATGTACTAGCCTACTGATGATGATGGTTATTTGACCTTATATCTTAAGAAAAAGACATCCATCCCAGCAGCTATATTTTCAAGCCTTGTCTCCTACTCACTGCTACATGTCATGTGCCATTACTTTTGGGATTAGAGTTATGCTTTTGGATGGGACCGCAGCAGCATATTTCTGTTCAGGATTACATGTGTGTGCATGAGTGAGGGAAGGAAGCCAAGGCCAGCCGACAGTGCTTATTTAACTGCACCAAATGGGTGGGTAAAGCCATCCATTTTCATGCTATAATGCTAATATAAAAGGTGAACAATTGAATCTTTGGCTTCAATTGGGTTAATATCAAAACTCTGGGAAGTTGTACTTGAATCATCTAAATGGAAGAATATCAGACTCGTGCAATGAAGTTTAAAACTGGAGTCAGTCTGGATTATGGGTCTAAAGTTTGTGTTTCAAGTAGTTCCATTTCTAATCATTCAGAAAAGAAGAACAAGAGAAGGCATCTGAAATTGGCAAACACTTTTTAAAGAATTGAACTTGCATTCTATTAGACCTTTGTGACTGCGTGCAAAACAAAAATGCACCTCATGTATTGCAAAACATCGACCTTTCTCCGTCTAAGACTGTGGAGTTAGACGGGATAGTCAATATCATCTCCATTTTACTTGAAATTTACAGCACTTATTTCACCAAAATTATGCACAGATAGATATAAACATCTCATGCTATAGTTGCAATGAAGCTGGAACTTGCAAGCACAAGCCACCAACACTCAACCCGGTTGATATGAATTATTAGTTTACACAACGTTCTAAAAATGTCAAGTGGGCCACAAAATTAGCATATTTCATCTTGCTAACCACCCTGCTCTGTCAAGCACATGACATTTTAGTGCAGTGGCAGCAGGAATCAAACTTCTCCCATGTGGAGGTTGCATAAAGTAATTCCACTCCAAATGAAAAGACTTGAATTGCTTTTATACTTTGGTCGCCCAATTGTATCATACTACATGTGGTATCAACTTTCCATGCATTGCTTAACCTTACCGTCGACCGTCAAAAAGCACATTTCATTAAGATTTGACAGTCAAGATTAGCAAATTTTCACCACCTTAAAGATCAGATCTTTACTACGAAAAGGTGTTGTTTATTTGGTTCCTTCTAGTTTTGGGCTGTAATTTTATCTAGTAGGATGAAAGGGTTGCGATCCAGGAGGCTTTGTATCTTGCATAACAAGACCGGAAACACTCGTCATAGATAAGTAGGGACAAACACGTACAAAATTTCTTGATAATTTATCCAGATACTGTTTGTTTAATCTGTCTTTTGTGTGCTGCATTTTGGAGGGTCTTTTGAATATTAATGCATATTTGACGTGGGACGTGGGAAAACAACAGCCCCATCAAACACGGACTGTGTGAGTATTTTTCAAAGTGTTTGGCAGGTTGAAATGTCATGTTATTGAGGATGGGGCGGTCCAACTAGTTGGATGAATGGCTCCGGTGTTCTGCAGCAAGGTTGATTTAATACCTGACAGAGATGGTAGACATACAGCCCTCCTCTCGATTTCATTGGTCCACTTCACAAAACGACGCATTGAATACTTGGTTTTCAGGGTTCAGGAGCTGTACTTTGCTGAAAAATCAAATGTAAATTAAATAATAGACAAAAAAAAATATCATAATCAATACTTTTTTCGCATCAAATCACATTAATTTATAAAATTATTTTTATATAATTTTTTTATAATTAAAATATTTATCTTGTTGTATACAATTGAAAAAAACCCAAATTTAAATTTGAATGAATTAACAATAAGTAAGCAAGATTGACCTTGGTATTAGGCTCTAAGCCAAACATTGCAACCACGTAGGAGAAATGGGTGCCCATCTCCTTGAACATTCAGCTACACTCCCCTAGTCCTATCCCATGACCATACTCAATACCCTAAACTTGTTCAAAGATAGTAAAAATCTTGACCTCAATATTTTATATTTACAAATTAGACTGTTTGGTTTGGATTGAGAGATAAGATGAAATATTTTTAGATAAAAAATAAAAGTTGAATCAAATATTATTTCTTAATATTATTATTATTTTAAAATTTGAGAAAATTGAATTAAGATTTGAAAATGTTGAATTGTTTATTATATTTTGTGTGAAAATTTAAAAAAATTATAATAATAAGATGCGATGCTTTTCAAATCCAAACAAGACCTTATGATAGTATTCTTATTGAGATGGTAAGAAATTTGATACAAGTACAGGAATAGGGGTATTGTGATAGTGACCCCTGACCATAGTAACTCTAGTTCGACGTTATTTGCATGAAAAGATAGATTTGTATCTTCTCTGTAAATTGTTTGTAATTCAGATAGAAACTTCACCTCTGCCCAATGAGATCAACAATATTAACTAAAATTAACTACCCCTCTTATCCACATAATGCCCTAAGCTTGGCCATAAACATAGGAGACATCCAAATTTAGCTTTCAAATACACAAGAACCCCACTTCTCCTGTCCCATTGTCTATCCTAACCTCGGGTCAACATCCCCACCACAGGTATCTCCCTCAAACCCCAATCAGCTCTCTCTCTCTCTCTCTCTCTCTAAAAGCAACACGGTTTTGACCCCAATGTCTTGATTCAAGCGTTATAATATTATATTTAATAAAAATGTCTCCGGTATTAATTAATTTAATGAATGGAAATCTTATTAATTATTGTTTATTTATTGGGAAAATGAAATTTATTCGATCGGACGGTGATCCACCAATGAAAACGCCCGTCACATACTAAGAAAGAAAGAAAGAAAAATCAAGAAAGAAAGAGAGACCCATATTTTCTCTTTCTTCCACGGACCCCTGAATCTTTCTCCCCGTGTGAAGCACCCTTTGATTCATGGAAGAAGAAGCTGGTCCAAACCCAGGAGCCCGATTTGGTTGTTTGTATCAATAAGTGAACCATTTGCTAATCTTCCAATGCGGTCTTGTAGAATACCAACAAGAAACAGAGACTTGAGCGGAAAAACCCAGAGAAATAGATCTGTATTTAGTTTAAGTCGGTGCGTGATAGGATCTGATGTTGAGGATTTTGAGGCCATTGGTGGAGTTGGGTTCATCGGGTCGGGTCGGTTCTGATATTGGCAGAAGCGTGGTTTTCGGTGCGGTGGTGGGACTGCATAGACAACGATGCAGCTTCACTTCTCGCCTTGCATGAGAAGCATCACGATATCCAGCAGCAATGGGTTTATTGACTTGATGAAGATCAAAGTCGCAGCTCGCCACTTCTCCTATCGGACCCTCTTCCACACCATTCTGATCCTCGCTTTCTTGTTGCCCTTTGTCTTCATTCTCACGGCTGTTGTTACGCTTGAAGGTGTCAACAAGTGTTCCTCATTTGGTACTCTATTTTATCAACTCTTCATTCATTTGCATTTCCAATCTTGGTCCAATTCTTTAACATATTGGCTTGGTCACGATAGTATGTGATAGATCTTGATGTGGACTGGGTTGTTTTATCATGCCAATGTGGTGATCTATATGTGCGATTGGTTTGAGTAGCTTGAATACGATTGTTTCGTTAATTGATTGAGTTGAATTGGGTCTTCGTGTAGTGCTCGTCTTTTCTCATGTGAATTGGGGTAGCTGAATCTGATTGCTTTTGTCAATTAGGGTATCTAAATCTGATTGCTTTTGTCAATTGTTCGAGGTGAATTACGTTATGGTGTTACCCCCATGCGGTGCATATTTGTCATGTCGATTTTTTTGGCTCAGTTATGAGATTGGTTTTATTAATTGATTTGATTAATTGAATTGGATTGGTTTCTTGGATGGATTGGATTGGATAGATTGGTGTCATCGAAATTGGTTGATCTCATATTTGATGATGCCAAAAGCTTTGTTGGGTCATCTCTTTTTCTGGGGTTCTCTTGTTTTTTTCATTGGATTTGACTATAAAGTGAGAGTTCATGTACTTGTACAATATTTTATTAAGTTCTTGGATTACTGGTGCATGTTCAAGCATTATGTGATCTTAGTATTTGAAATTAGTTGTTCGTTATGTTTCTCTGAGTTCATAATATCCTTTCTATTTTTGCTAGCATCAACTATACTATTTTCAAGATGCTGACAGTTAAAATGTGGTTCTTTCATGATTCATTTTTTCAATGTTGCCTCTTTTTGGTTATTACGTTAAATATAATTTGGATATATATTGTAGAGCATAAGTTTTTATATAGTTCCATTGTGTTTGCGTTCTCTGGACTGCTTGTAGTATCCATATCGTAGTCAGATAAGGGATTAGATTTTTTTTTTCTCCCTATCAATAGCATTCCGTCTTTGGTGGACCCATGACTTTATTCTCACTCTTTGTGCTTCAGATTGTTTAGGCAGGCGTTTGGGACCAAGGTTTCTGGGAAGGGTTGATGATTCAGAAGTAAGTAACTTTTTCTTGGAACTGTAATTTTATATTAATTGTTCACGAAAAATTCAATTGCTCTTTCATGCCTACAATGCTTATTAACTTATGCTGGATTGTTGGTGTGGCGATGGTGCTGCAGAGACTGGTTAGAGACTTTTACAAGATTCTTAACCAAGTGAACACTGAGGAAATCCCATATGGTCTAAAGCTGCCAGATTCATTTAGTCAACTTGTTTCCGAAATGAAGAACAGCCATTATGATGCAAGGACCTTTGCTTTCATGTTAAGGGCAATGGTATGTTGCATGTGACCTATATAAAATTTGTCCAGATGATATATTTTTTATAGCAAGGGCTTGATGATAATGACGTCTTCATGCATTGTTATTTTTAATCTCACAATTTGTTATCTTTTTCAATTCTGAGCCATCAAAACCATTTAAGATGATTAAATAAAATCCTAGTCTTTGACAAGATAGTTCCTTTGGTATCTTTCATAACAGTTTTGAAACTCTCTTTGGAGAATGATTCTTATTTGCGACAGTTTGCTCTAACGGTATTCATTCTCTTTAATTAAGGAGAATGCAAAGAATAAAAAAGGATTGAGTAAGGTTTATGAGAAAGTCCCCTCCCCCCTTACTGCCCTCATTTCATGACCATAAGGTTTTGACTTTAGTGGACATCCGATACGTTAAAAAACAGAATCTATAGAGACTTATAAAATGAGCGAACCGAGAACATACCTTTACATGTAGGTAACCACTACAATAGCAATCCTAAAGAGTGTAGGAAATAGATCCTTTAGAGCACCATTACCACACCAAGTGTCATGCCAGAATTTAATTCTGGCTCCATCTCCTAGGCATACATGATCAGACTATTCGTGAGGATGAATCTGTTAGTTCTGGACAAGTTGTATTACACTGTTTGATCGACAAATATAGCTTCTACAAAGTGCGAAATGGCCTTCAAAGCACTTTTTTGACACCTGTGTATTTTTCTTGATGTTTGGCTAGGTGTTTGTATGGTTGTCATAGTTAGTGAAAGCTGAAAGGTGGTTTTTTTTTTTCATATGATGTGGTTGCTACCTATGAATCTTGAGTGTCTCAATTCCTATGGATGATTGCACCAAGATAAAGCAATCTTTCTATTTTTCTTGGTTGTTGATCGCTGCTGACCTTTTGTTTGGTCCTACCTAGTTTCATTTAATTTCATATGTGGTCTTGTGCATTTATCCCATGTCTATTGTCTGAAGGTATCTTGCAAGAGTTTTAACTTAGCATTTGTACTTGCTGGAGCCCCAAGATTAGTTCCATGCTGTTAGTGAAGAAAACAGTATTTAACCCTTACCTTTTGAGCTCAGCCTATTAATCCGTACCCCAACTCTCAGTTGTGGAGATGCAACTTTGATGTGAAGTTTATTGCAGTTGGAAACTCTATTTTTTCCCCTTCTTTTTCTTCATGTTAGTTATCTTAAACGCCTTGTTTCTTCGTACTCGTGATAGATTTTAATGGACTATGTGTCCATGACTTTTTGTATCAGTTATAAATCCTAGATAGGTATTTCTCTTGTATACGTCACGTGTACTTGGGCTATACCTATTGCTTTCTATTAATATTACTTATATATATAAATATATATATATATAAAGGTTATCTGCAGCATCTGTCCAACACAGTATAATCCTTTGGTGCTTCTTTTTGTTAGTTTGTTACTTGTTAGGATTCTGTCATGTTTTTACTTTTGCCATTACAAACATTCTGAAGTTCTTTTCTCTTATCTACAACTGTCTCTTTGCTTAGTAAAAACGCAAGATATTGTCGTGTTGGATGCATTCAAGGATATGTTATCTTTCAAAGCTTTAAGTTTGTTTCATCCCAAGTTCTCTTGTCTGTATGTTTTTCTTTGATGTTCAAACACTTTTATTCATTTAAAAAAATAAAAATGTAAGGAGGCTTTATTTAAAATGTACCTTTTATGCAGGTTTTATTTGATACTGAATTACTTGTCTTTTTCGGGAGCGTAATAATAGAAAAATGAATTCTTTACATATCTTTGCTGGAGGTTAAAGATTGCTTCTGTGGTACTAAACTTGTTGGATGTTGTAGTAGGAAGGGATGTTTGCCATTGGAGAGGGAGGGGGGCGGGGGGGAGAGAGAGAGAGAGAGAGAGCACCTTCAAATCCTTTTCCTATCCCTCCTCCCTATATGGAATGTTAAGTTTTTAGCACAATTTCTACTAACATTGTGTCTTTTGTGCAGATGGAGAAATTTGAAAGGGACATTAGGGAGTCTAAATTTACGGAGCTGATGAACAAACACTTTGCAGCTAGTTCCATACCAAAAGGGATCCACTGTCTGTCTCTTCGTTTGACTGATGAATATTCCTCAAATGCCCATGCACGCAAACAGTTGCCTCCTCCAGAGCTACTCCCTGTGCTCTCTGACAATTCCTATCACCACTTTATCCTGTCAACTGATAACATTTTGGCTGCTTCAGTCGTAGTTGCTTCTACTGTCCAGTCATCTCTAAAACCTGAAAAAATTGTCTTCCATGTCATCACTGACAAGAAAACTTATGCGGGTATGCACTCATGGTTTGCATTAAACCCCGTCTTCCCAGCTATTGTTGAAGTGAAAGGTGTTCACCAGTTTGACTGGTTAACAAGAGAAAATGTTCCCGTACTTCAAGCTGTAGAGAACCAAAATGGGATCAGGAATTACTATCACGGTAATCATGTTGCAGGGGCCAATTTCAGTGATACAACTCCCAGAACATTTGCTTCAAAATTGCAAGCTAGAAGTCCAAAGTATATATCCTTACTCAACCATCTTCGTATATATATACCAGAGGTAATAGCATGTGATTTGAGACTGTTGTTTTCCTTTATTTGGTTTCTGGAGATCTAAATCTATTGTACTGGCAGTTTATTCAAAGAAAAAAGAAAAAGTAAAAAATAATGCCGTTGCTTGATATTGTAGGCAGTTCACGCTTTGTATGGTTGCTCTGACAACCCCCAGGGTAGTAATGCTAGGGGATTTTTCTCTCACCCGTAAACCCCTATTCCAAAGTAATGGTGAAAAACATGTCTTATGACTTATGAGTACTGACAAGAACTTCATTTTCTTGGATGAGGAAGATTAGCTGCATCACTGGGGATGCGAGCTGCCAGTTTTGTCTGAGACAAATATGCTTAAGCAAGTTGTTTCATCAGTCCTAAAATATTGGATGCTCCAGATTGTTTGTTGAATTTATATTGACAGGGATGACTTCATATTACTGAATTGGCCTGACTTCTTTAAACATCACTATGTCCAATGAAATTACGAAGTAATTTGTAGATGGGAGACAAGTAAGGAAAAAAAAACTCATGGAATTCTTAGTTTGGGTGGATATTTGTAACAGGGAAAGAAAATGTATTTCTTCTACGGCATGATTATGTGGGTCTGTTGAAGTAGTTTCAATGTAAATTATTGGCTTCCCATCTAAGTACTTTTGCACTCAGCTATCTCTGAAATAGGTGCTGTCCCGGACTCAAGGGCAAGCTTTATTTAAGAGAGAATGTAGAGAGAATCGAAAGCCTACCATAACTGTTCTTGGTCTGGGGGCTTTCTGGACCTTATCAATTATATTCAAAGTTGAGAAGGGACAAGGAGACTATATCACCCAGTGAAATAGGATCTTTGGCCATCAATGTACACTTGGAACATTGAAAAAGTAGCGCTTAAAAAAATGTAACATTACACCCCTGAAATTTGCATTGGATATATTTTATTTTTGTTTTGGATAAATTTTTTCTCTTTCGTCCACCTTATTTTCCTTTTCTTTTAATTCCAAACTAAGGATGCTGATTGTGTATATGAACAGCTCTTTCCAAACCTCGATAAGGTCGTCTTTTTAGATGATGATGTTGTGATTCAGCGTGATTTGTCTCCACTTTGGGAAATTGACCTTGGGGGAAAGGTTAATGGAGCTGTTGAAACTTGCAAAGGTGAAGATGAGTGGGTCATGTCTAAGCATTTCAGGAACTACTTCAATTTTTCCCATCCTCTTATAGCAAAGAATTTGGACGCTGATGAATGTGCATGGGCTTATGGGATGAATATCTTTGATCTTAGCGCTTGGAGGAAGACAAATATAAGAGAAACATACCACTCTTGGTTGAGAGAGGTAAACCAAAGTATTCCATTTTCTTGCAAATAACTTATATTTGTGTTATAAATATCTGTGTACACACCTGATTTTTTTTTTTTCATTTTTTCCCCCTATTATGATTATTAAGTTGTGGATTATGAAGGCACTGAATTTATTGATAATAGGAAATTCTATCCGGCAGGAGTTTCTATATCTTATCCATTGGTGCTAACCTTTTTATGTTCCTTTCAGCCTTTGGGGTTAGATAAAGGATGAAGATTTATCCTTGATATTGTTTCTGCAGATTTTCTAATTAATAAAGTATAGGGATGCATCCTTTTCTTTTCAGACAACTTTAGTTCATTACTATCTTCTAGATTTGGTGAAATCTCAGTCCGTTCACTTTGAAGTCACTTCAACTATCAAAATTTCAAGCTTTTGACCAATTCTACCCTCCTCATTAGGAAATATTCTAGTGGGATGACAATGTATCAAGGAAGTCTGATGTTTTGCTATGGACTTAAATTTTTATTTCAATTTAAAGTGTTGGTTTCTTTTTTTGGGGATTTATTGTTGATTGTATTTCATAGAAGTTGCAAAGCTTTATCTTAATTTAATTTAAGGAACAGATATGGTTCTAACTCTGATTCTGGGTTCTTCTGTGGCAGAATCTAAAGTCAAATATGACAATGTGGAAACTTGGAACCTTACCACCTGCTTTGATTGCATTTAAAGGTCATGTTTTCCCAATTGATCCATCATGGCACATGCTTGGCCTGGGCTATCAGAATAACACCAACATTGAGCGTGTGAAAAAAGCTGCGGTTGTCCACTATAATGGCCAGTCGAAACCATGGTTGCAGATTGGCTTTGAGCATCTCCGACCATTTTGGGCCAAGTACGTCAATTACTCCAATGATTTTATAAGAAATTGCCACATCTTGGAATCGTAGTTTAATCAACTAGTGGAGCTATAGACGGAACGCATGGGACAGGAAAAGATCCGAGTGTTACTGGTTTCATAAAAGAGTCTTTTGTGGCTCGAAATTCTTTTCCACATTTATTTGGGAAGACTAGCAGGAAATTGGCTGAAAGGGCAAATCTTTGAAGTCCAAGATTTGCTCTCATTTGCAGACAAGGAACAGTGTCAGTGGCACGGCACGAGATTCATTCTTTCAATCTGTAACATAGCAATCCGACCTTTATTTTTTGGTTAAGAAAAGGATACTATTATTGGTCTTCCACCAGGGGAGTCTCACCTGATTGATTTCTCACAGCATATTTTGAAATAAAGTGGAAGTATACAAAATTCAGTACAGGAATGCTGTGGTGTTGCCACGGAAGAGGAAGGCTAGGACATATGTGAGGCTTCCCCCCCAAAACTAGCCCAGAAATGTGTCTTTGCCTTTGTTACTTATTCTTATGTTTTCACTACCGTTGTTAGTACCCATTTTTCCTATTTCATTGATATCATTACGGTGAATTTTAGGGGTAGGTCACGAGATTGCTGTTACGGGTCCCCATGCAAATGGGAACTCTATTGGGTTATATATATTGGTACTTGTTTTGTACGATTAACGAGAGACATTGAAATGTGCAGAAGATTCTTTTCCCAAGCTTTCTTCCATCTCTTTCTCTTTCTCTCTCTCTCATTTATGATAGTTTGTTGTCTACTAATTTGCATTTATTTTGTTGGTATTCATTAGTTTATTCATTATATCAATCAAAGACCACTTAGTTAATAAGACAATGCTAAAATTGACCCATAAAAATGACCGATTTATTTTTTTATTTTAATTTTACTTAATGATTAAGGTAGTAAATATTAGTAAATTGATATTTTTTTATTAATTTTTAAAAATATTTAAAATTGTGTAAAAAATGATTGAAAGAAAAATAAAAAAAATACATTTACAGTACTGCATCGGTTCACTTTATTAGTTAACCATCGGTATTACTAGAATTGTCCTAGTTAATAATATAAAAGTTCTTTTATTATTAATATTATTATTATTTTTATTTAAACTTCATTAAATAATTATTTCCGTCCATTAGATGTCGTGCGCATGAGATGATGGGTGTTCCTCTTCCTCTTGATATTTTGATCAAATGACACATTGGTTTCATTCAAACAGAGGTTCTATTCTGATACGACACGAGGCTCAATCTGTAAGCCGCATGCGTGCTTTTATAGTTTGGAAGTAATTTGAATTTGGGTTCATGTGTTAATGTTTGTAGGAGGAGGGAATGAAGGTTTTTTCCACTCTCGCTCCATTTCGGTCACATTACTTCTTTGGAAACCTTTACAGGCACCACTATTCAACCAACCACAACCTCACAACCTGGTTTAACAAATACGTAGACAAAACGAATGTCTCTTCCTGGAACTCCGTCATCGCCGACTTGGCTCGGGGCGGAGACTCCGTTGAAGCTCTTCGAGCCTTCTCGTCCATGCGAAAGCTCTCTCTCAGACCGGACCGTTCCTCCTTCCCCTGCGCGATCAAATCCTGCGCCGCTTTGTTCGATCTTCATTCAGGCAAGCAAGCCCACCAGCAAGCCCTGGTGTTTGGATTTGATGCAGACATCTTTGTGTCGTCGTCTCTCATTGACATGTACTCTAAGTGTGGGGAGTTGAGGGACGCAAGAGCTTTGTTCGATGAAATTCCTCGCAGAAATGTGGTGTCTTGGACGTCCATGATCACTGGGTATGTCCAAAACGACGACGCCCACGAGGCCTTAACTCTTTTTAAAAAGTTTTTGATTGAGGAGAGTGAGAATGGGAAATATGGTGAAGGTTATATTGATTCGGTTGCTATCATCCCAGTTCTCTCTGCTTGTTCTCGTTTATCCGTGAAGGGAATTACGGAGGGGGTTCATGGGTTTGTGGTAAAGAGGGGCTTTGAGGGGGATTTGGGTGTTGGGAATACTTTGATGGATGCGTATGCCAAGGGCGGCGAGCTGGGAGTGTCTTTGAAGTTGTTTGACGGGATGGCAGAGAAGGATACGGTTTCTTGGAATTCGATAATTGGGATGTTTGCACAAAATGGGTTGTTCGCAGAAGCTTTGGACGTTTTCAATAGGATGTTAAGGAATGGTGGTGTCAGCCACAATGCGGTGACATTATCGGCTGTGTTGTTGGCCTGTGCGAACTCGGGGGCTCTGCGAATTGGGACATGCATACATGATCAGGTACTCTTCTTTAGAGTAGTTACCTTTATGTAGACCAAAGTATTATTGCTCTTGAGAGTTTTGATCTTAATTTCCACTGTTTTGTATACGGTATATGTCAGATCATTATGGATAAATGATTTTTTTTTATAAGTAAAAGATTTTATTGATCCACGTAATTAGGCAAAGCCTGAGTACATAGTGAGTATACAAAAAAGAGCCTAATTACAAACTACGTGCTAAAAGAGTAGACAGGATAAGTTTTCATTATGGATAAATGATTGTGAGTGCAAGTTTTTAACTTTGTCATTCTTCGTCCTTGTATATTAGGTTATAAAAATGGGATTGGAGGAGAATGTATTTGTGGGTACCTCTGTTGTTGACATGTATAGCAAATGTGGGAGAGTTGAAATGGCGAGAAATGCATTTGATTGCATGAAGGAGAAGAATGTAAAGTCATGGACTGCCATGATTGCTGGTTATGGAATGCATGGCCGAGCCATAGAAGCTCTGGAAGTCTTCTATAAGATGATTACGGCTGGGGTCAAACCAAATTATGTCACTTTTATCTCAGTTCTAGCTGCTTGCAGCCATGCTAGTCTTTTAGGAGAAGGTTGGCATTGGTTTAACTCCATGAACCATAAATTTGGCATAGAACCTGGGGTAGAGCACTATGCATGTATGGTTGATCTTCTTGGGCATGCCGGCCATCTCAACATGGCTCATGATTTGATCAAGGGAATGAAGGTGAGGCCTGACTCTGTGGTCTGGAGTTCCCTTCTTGGGGCTTGTAGAATTCACAAAAACGTTGAGCTGGGTGAGGTCTCTGCTAGAAAATTGTTTGAATTAGATCCAATTAATTATGGTTATCGTGTCTTGCTTTTAAACATATATGCTGATGCTGGAAGGTGGGAAGATGTTGAGAGGATGAAAATACTTGTGAAGAATGGTCAACTGGTCAAATCACCTGGATTCAGTTTGGTTGAGCTAAAAGGGAGAGTTCACGTATTTTTGGTTGGAGATAGAGAGCACCCACAACACGAGAAGATTTATGAGTACTTGGAAAAACTAACCATGAAGATGCAAGACTTTGGCTATATACCCAATATCACATCAGTTCCTCATGACATTGATGAGGAAGAGAAGGTAATGACGCTTCAAGTTCATAGCGAGAAGCTGGCAGTTGCATTTGCAATTATGAATTCTGCTCCTGGCACAACAATCCAGGTTGTTAAGAGTCTTAGAATCTGTGGTGACTGTCACTCTGTGCTTAAGTTGATTTCCAAGATAGTTCACCGAGAAATTGTGGTTCGAGATTCAAAGCGATTTCATCATTTCCACAATGGCTTGTGTTCTTGTGGGGATTATTTGTGATATTTATGAGATTGAAAAGAATGTTAAGAATATTGCATGCAAGCAAATGCCCATTTTTACTTGATCAAGGGGCCTTGAAAAGATATTGTTGAATGATAGCAGGCACGTTTCTACCAGAAGTCTTGGATAGTGATTACATATTTGAAGACCCATCCAGGTGCACCCCAGTGATCAAAGAATGGGCTTGGGAGAAGCTGTAGACCCTGACATCTTGGGTTCAATTCCTCACTAAATTTTCCCTCACATTACCTTATACATAGTCCTACCATGTAAGGTTGTACATACGAGGTTTACTTCATAGTATTTGCAATTTTTGATCTTGCTGTAATTAAGGAACAGGTGCGGGGTTAACTTGGATTCTGGGTTCTTCTGTGGCTGAATCTGAAGTCAAATTTGACATTGTGGAAACTTGGGACCCTACCGCCCGTGCTTCGATTGCATTTAAGGGCATGTTTTCCCATTGATCTATCTGGCACATGCATGGCTTGGGCTATCAGAATAGCACCAACATGGGGAGTGTGAAACAATCTGCGGTTGTCCACTGCAATGGGCTGTCAAACCATGATTGTAGATTGGCTTTGGACCAAGTATGTCAACTACACCTATGATGTTTACAAGGAATTTCCATTTGCCACATCTTGGAATCGTAGTTTAATCATCTAGAGGAGCTATGGACAAGAGGCGTAGGGCGGGAAAAGATCCTTGTGTTACAGGTACAAGTCTTTTGAGACTTGTCACTTGTGGCTTGAAATTCTTTTCCGCATTTATTTGGGAGACAATCAGAAAATTGGCTGAAAAGGCCAACCTTTCAATGCTAAGATTTGCTCTCATTGCAGAAGAGGAACAGTCACTGGCACAGCATGAGATTCATTCTTTCATTCTGTAACATCGCAATCCGACCTTTATTTTTTGGTTAAGAAAAGGAATGTAAAAATGTGTATACGTTGCAAAAGCTCACTCTTGCCCGATTGTATTGATTATATCATTCAAAAGAAGCAATTGCATAAGCTCTTTATTTGTAAAATACAATCATTTGATCAATAACTTAGTTGCACGATTAGCATTTGCTCAGTGGTATGATAGACGTGCCTAACCAGGGCTGTAAATGAACCAGGCTGTTCGATAGCCCCTCGGTACTTGTTCGGTTAAATTCGAATCGAATTCAACTCGAGAAAAAAAAAACTCGCTCATGAAAGCAGATATCCGCTCGATTTGTAAATGATACATACCCGACAAAATTTGACTCGACTAGGCTAAGGCTCGCTTGTTTATGCTCGAGTCGACTCGTTAGCTCGACTCAATTAAAACTTATTCATATATTGATAAATATATACATACACCTATGTATGTATATATGTATTAGCTAATAATATAAACATATCACTTTTATAATATTAACTCATTAGATATTAATTATTTATAAATTTTTAAAAATTTTATAATTTAATAGAGGTTCTACTTGTTAGTTATATAAATTCAATATTAGTTCTTTTTATTTATTTATTTAATTTATTAATTATTAAATCTTATTAAAAAAAAAAAAACAATTCGAGCTCGAGCTCGTTTGTGGGACGAGCTCGAGTTGAGATTTTAATTTATCGAGTTGAACTTGAATAAAGATTTAACAAAAATCTCGAGCTCGAGTATTTTGAGTCGAGTCGAGCTCGGCAAGCCAGAAATCGGCTCGGTTCGGCTCGGCTCGATTATAGCCCAATGCCTAGGGCATAAGTAATTCAGTCTAGACTGACAAAATCGACCAAACCGAATTATAGACCAATCGATCTCGGTCCCAAAATATGTGGAACGATGACATTCAGTCCGGTCCTGAGGTCTACAAATTTTGGATCAATCGGACCGAATTAGACCGAACTCTTACATATATATTTTTTTAAAATATTTGTAATAATTTAATATATTATTTTTAAATAGTAATTATATAAGTTAATGATATAATTTTCATCTAATTTATTATCATTGAGCATATAAAGTAATATATGCTATTAATTAATAATAAATCATAAATAATGTGATCGTTTATGTCATTATATGCAAATAGTTAATACATCATACATTCATACATACTCTACTATTTACACTTAATTAAAAATAATTAAGTAATTTTTTAAAATAACTAAGTTGCAAGCAAGCATGAATAATCTCTGTATAATGAAATTATTTAATATTCATTAACATTAGTCTGAGGGGGGTGTCAAGCGTAGCTCGAGCGAATACTGGGGTTTGTGTCTCGCTCGAGCCCACTGTCACACGAGACTTAAGTGAATTCACGAGTTAAGTTTTGCTCGAGCGACAGTTAAGCGAACTCATTATTTTTCAATTTTTTAATTCCAAAACTAGTCTCCACCCAAACAATTAATAATTATGTATACTAAAAAGTACAGTCTAAGTGGATGTTTTGTTCGGTTAGGTCTAGGAAAAATAATTGACCATACTAGATTGAACCGAACCGATTTACAGCCTAGACGTGCTTGTGATAGCATAAGCTAAAAACAGTTTATCACATAAGTGGTGCTCTCTTGTTATTTTGTCAAAATAACAAGAGTGTATATGTTATAATTTCTATTATAGAAATTCATGAAATTAGCCAACGATGCTTTTATATATGTTCTGTATTTTGGAATTTTGCCTATTTTAACCATCAATAAAATTTTATTTATTGATCATAAATATTATGTTAGAAATATGATTGATTTATAAAAAAGAAAATATATTAATTTTTTTTTAGAAATTACATAAATAAATTTAACGTCCGTTTATCAATTTTATTACTAAAAATACAGGCACTTCTTATCCTTAAAATTCATAATTTTAAGTGATTAAATTGATACGCGGGGTCTGTAA
This sequence comes from Carya cathayensis, assembly GCA_011037825.1. NCBI lineage: Eukaryota > Viridiplantae > Streptophyta > Magnoliopsida > Fagales > Juglandaceae > Carya > Carya cathayensis. The sequence goes on along the minus strand of QGSO01000283.1, from coordinate 886,185 downwards.
TAATTAAGAGTAGGTTTGGATATTGAATTGAGTTGAGTTGAATTGAAATGATTTATAAAAAAAAAGAGTTGAGAAAAAAATAAAAAATTATTAAAATATAATTTTTTAATATTATTATTATTTTAAAATTTAAATTGTTGATTATATTTTACGTTAATAGTTGAAAAAATTATAATAATTAAATGAAATAAATTGAAATGAATTAAGATAACTCGGGAGGAGTTTAAAAGGATTTTGTTTTTGTTTTTGTTTTTTTCTTTTTCTTTTAATTAACCGGACAGAGTTTTGATAAGTTTAAATGGGTCCCATATATCCTTTAGCTGTCATATCTTAGCTCTTCCCACGTGTCCCAGTCTTACGCTCACTCTGCACATCCCTAACAATTTCGTGAGGTTTCATGAACACTCTCCAGTGTCTCCCTCTCTGTTGATGTCTATGAAAGCTCACACTTTTCGAACCTACGAGAACGCTCCGTCTCAAGCCTCGGCGATATTCCCCGCCTCAACTCCCCACCTTCACTCTTAATTCGCTTTCAACCCCCTCGCCACTGATATTTTCTATCATTCCATTCCCCAAATTCTCTCTGCCTCGCTCCGGCCATGGCCTCCACGGCCTTCTCCGGGGTCAGTCTCGGTCTTTCGCAGTCGGTTCGGACCAAATGCTGCAATACAAATGCCCTCTTCGCTCAGCCTCCGCGGCTCTCTCCCGCGAAACCCAAATCTGTCAGGGCCTTGAAGTCGCTGCAACTGTACAGAAACGGTACCTTTCCAAACGGGTTTCAGAGATTTTGTCGGACTTCTCGGCCGCTTGTTGTTCGCTGTGAAGCTTCAAATGGAAAGGTAGCTCTTTTTTATTTTCCTTTAACTTACAAAAAAAATTATTTTTTAAAGTTTTTTTGTGTGTTCTTGTTTGTGGTAATAGCATCAAGATAATAATTGTTTTACTTTATCGATTGAGTCACTTTCTTTCCGTTGATTTATCATATTATCGGTGCGAATGAGAAAACATTAATGTTAGTTATATAATTGGATGATTCGGGTCTCATCCTTTTAATAGTTTTGTGTTTAATAAGAACTACTTTTGGGTACTTTTGAGTTTGGAATGTATTCTTTCTAGTATTTACAATTGAGTTTGGAATGAAACTTTTGCCTAATTGGAATGTTTCTCATTTGATTCTCCCCCCCCNACATCTATACATGTATATATGTATTAACTAATGATATAAGCATACCACTTTTATAATTAAAATATATAATATATATTCTAATTACTTATGTCTATATAGTGAATATATTTTATAGATATATTTGATAATTTGTATAATAATTAGTCGATAAAATTTAATAATTTCATATACTAATATATGGGAACCATATATGAAATAGATATATGCTATCATATTAAGTGTATGTATTAATAATATATGTAGGCATATAATATATTATTATTTTGGACAAATATTAACTAGTTAGATATTAATTATTTATAAATTTTTATAGAGATTCTACTTATTAGTTATATAAATTCAATATTAGTTCTTTTTATTTATTTATTTAATTTATTAATTATTAAATCTTATTCAAAAAAAAAAAAAAACAATTCGAGCTCGAGCTCGTTTGTGGGACGAGCTCGAGTTGAGATTTTAATTTATCGAGTTGAACTTGAATAAAGATTTAACAAAAATCTCGAGCTCGAGTATTTTGAGTCGAGTCGAGCTCGGCAAGCCAGAAATCGGCTCGGTTCGGCTCGGCTCGATTATAGCCCAATGCCTAGGGCATAAGTAATTCAGTCTAGACTGACAAAATCGACCAAACCGAATTATAGACCAATCGATCTCGGTCCCAAAATATGTGGAACGATGACATTCAGTCCGGTCCTGAGGTCTACAAATTTTGGATCAATCGGACCGAATTAGACCGAACTCTTACATATATATTTTTTTAAAATATTTGTAATAATTTAATATATTATTTTTAAATAGTAATTATATAAGTTAATGATATAATTTTCATCTAAGTTATTATCATTGAGCATATAAAGTAATATATGCTATTAATTAATAATAAATCATAAATAATGTGATCATTTATGTCATTATATGCAAATAGTTAATACATCATACATTCATACATACTCTACTATTTACACTTAATTAAAAATAATTAAGTAATTTTTTAAAATAACTAAGTTGCAAGCAAGCATGAATAATCTCTGTATAATGAAATTATTTAATATTCATTAACATTAGTCTGAGGGGGGTGTCAAGCGTAGCTCGAGCGAATACTGGGGTTTGTGTCTCGCTCGAGCCCACTGTCACACGAGACTTAAGTGAATTCACGAGTTAAGTTTTGCTCGAGCGACAGTTAAGCGAACTCATTATTTTTCAATTTTTTAATTCCAAAACTAGTCTCCACCCAAACAATTAATAATTATGTATACTAAAAAGTACAGTCTAAGTGGATGTTTTGTTCGGTTAGGTCTAGGAAAAATAATTGACCATACTAGATTGAACCGAACCGATTTACAGCCTAGACGTGCTTGTGATAGCATAAGCTAAAAACAGTTTATCACATAAGTGGTGCTCTCTTGTTATTTTGTCAAAATAACAAGAGTGTATATGTTATAATTTCTATTATAGAAATTCATGAAATTAGCCAACGATGCTTTTATATATGTTCTGTATTTTGGAATTTTGCCTATTTTAACCATCAATAAAATTTTATTTATTGATCATAAATATTATGTTAGAAATATGATTGATTTATAAAAAAGAAAATATATTAATTTTTTTTTAGAAATTACATAAATAAATTTAACGTCCGTTTATCAATTTTATTACTAAAAATACAGGCACTTCTTATCCTTAAAATTCATAATTTTAAGTGATTAAATTGATATGCGTGGTCTGTGATAATTAAGAGTAGGTGTGTAAATGTTAAATTGAGTTGAGTTGAATTAAAATGATTTATAAAAAAAAGAGTTGAGAAAAAAATTAAAAATTAAATAAAATATTATTAGAATATTATTTTTTAATATTATTATTATTTTAAAATTTAAATTATTGATTATATTTTGTGTTAGAAGTTGAAAAAATTATAATAATTAAATGAAATAAATTGAAATGGAGTAAAATAAATTGTGAGGAGTTTAAGAGGGTTTTGTTTTTGTTTTTGTTTTTTTCTTTTTCTTTTAATTAACCGGACAGAGTTTTGATAAGTTTAAATGGGTCCCATATATCCTTTAGCTGTCATATCTTAGCTCTTCCCACGTGTCCCAGTCTTACGCTCACTCTGCACATCCCTAACAATTTCGTGAGGTTTCATGAACACTCTCCAGTGTCTCCCTCTCTGTTGATGTCTATGAAAGCTCACACTTTTCGAACCTACGAGAACGCTCCGTCTCAAGCCTCGGCGATATTCCCCGCCTCAACTCCCCACCTTCACTCTTAATTCGCTTTCAACCCCCTCGCCACTGATATTTTCTATCATTCCATTCCCCAAATTCTCTCTGCCTCGCTCCGGCCATGGCCTCCACGGCCTTCTCCGGGGTCAGTCTCGGTCTTTCGCAGTCGGTTCGGACCAAATGCTGCAATACAAATGCCCTCTTCGCTCAGCCTCCGCGGCTCTCTCCCGCGAAACCCAAATCTGTCAGGGCCTTGAAGTCGCTGCAACTGTACAGAAACGGTACCTTTCCAAACGGGTTTCAGAGATTTTGTCGGACTTCTCGGCCGCTTGTTGTTCGCTGTGAAGCTTCAAATGGAAAGGTAGCTCTTTTTTATTTTCCTTTAACTTACAAAAAAAATTATTTTTTAAAGTTTTTTTGTGTGTTCTTGTTTGTGGTAATAGCATCAAGATAATAATTGTTTTACTTTATCGATTGAGTCACTTTCTTTCCGTTGATTTATCATATTATCGGTGCGAATGAGAAAACATTAATGTTAGTTATATAATTGGATGATTCGGGTCTCATCCTTTTAATAGTTTTGTGTTTAATAAGAACTACTTTTGGGTACTTTTGAGTTTGGAATGTATTCTTTCTAGTATTTACAATTGAGTTTGGAATGAAACTTTTGCCTAATTGGAATGTTTCTCATTTGATTCTCCCCCCCC
>QGSO01000283.1:593172-871145 GCA_011037825.1 Carya cathayensis | reverse complement strand
GGGGGGGAATATGCATACCCACAGGTCCAGCAAGTCCAGTTAGCGAGCTGCAATGACAAGAAGAAACAGTTGTGCATGTTTTTCGGCACTGTCAGATGATTTGAACTTCCATTCTAAACTCTTTTTGGAAGAAGCTTTTTTATTCAATTTACTTTCTTGTAGGGGTGCTACACCCCTCTCCGCCCCCCGCCCCCGCATGGGGCAGAGGGGAAAATCTTCCCCCGTCCCCCGTCCCCCGTCCCCACACACCGGGGGCGGGGTACCCCGTCCCGCATAGCGGGGTGCGGAGTGGGGGGGCAATCCGTCCACCCCCCCAGCACCCCTGAGAAGCAGTTTTTGGGCCATTTTCGACCCAGAAGTAGTTTTCGCTGAAATGGGCCTAAAATGGCCCACAAGCTTTTCTTTTTGGCCCATAAAATCTTGTAGGCCATTTTCAGCCCATAAAATTATAAGTAAAAAGAAAAAAAATTTTAAAAACCAGATTAAAAAAAAAAAAAAAAGTTTGCACTATAGTAATTGATTTTATGGCTAACAAAAGTTACTAGTCTAATAAGTAATACCTAATAAACTAATAATAATAACTTAGCTATTACAAAATTGAAAGGCTAAACAATTATAAAATTACAAACATAAAAGTGTCTAAAGGACATTGTATCAACATTATAAGTAACTGAATGCAAAATATGAACAAATAATTCAAATTGGGGCTTGAAGAGAGCTGTCAGCTATGGCTTGTCTTTGACTGTGACACTTGGGGCGGCCCGGGCTTGAGCACATATTTATGTTGCAGCGGAGCTAGACGTCGTCTCATGTGTTACTACAAGAATTAATACTAAAATTAATAACAATGAAATCGAAATGAATATAAATAAATCAAAATAATAAAATAAAAAACAATTACCAGGTGGTCCAAATCCAGACTGATCACCACCCTTATTGGTCTCCTTAAAATCTAAAATATCTGGAACATGAATATCCTTTTCTATCGTCCAACTCTGTGTGCATATCAATGTCTTCACAGTTAAAGGAGATAATGAACTACGGAAAGGATCCAATATGCGACCTCCGGTACTAAAGGTTGAATCTGAGGCAACGGTGCTAATAGGGATGGTCAAAATACAGTGGGCAATCTCAGAAATGATGGGATATTTCGTTGCTGCATTCTTCCACCATCATAATATATCGAAATTATCATCATTATCTTGGACCATATCCGCTGACAAATAGTTGTCTAACTCCGAAACCACCTCCGTAGATTGATGGACTAGTGTGGGATTCTGTGCGAGGGTCTTAGTCCACGACATTCTACGCTTCTTTGTAGGAGGCCCGGTCACGGTGTCTGTAGAAGGCGTTGGGGTAGGTGTATGTGTCTTGGATGCAGTACCACCCTTGATTGCATTAAACTCATCATACAATTTAGTTAGGGTTTCTCAGGCCATTTCACCAATAATATTAGTCCATGCCTGATTATGAACAAGTCCCAAACCATATAACAAGTCTGAAACTTTCAGATGGGGATCAAGAATAACAGCCACATACAATAAAATATTCATTCTAGTCAAATCTCCCTAAGACTTGTCATATTTTAGCATCATGGTCAATGCCATCTCCCTCATCCTTTCATTGGAACTCCTATGCATATCTTCTAATTCTTCTTTCACCCTACGTATTTGTTGACAAAATCCATGGGATGTAGGGTACAAAGAACTAGATTTATTTAATGTGACATCGTAAAAAAGTCCGAGAAAATCAATAAAAGTAGAAACCACCACCCAATCATTATCATTAGGCTTTCCTAATCCCCCGTGCTCATCAAAGTATATGACATATTGGATGTCTTCATCACCCAATAATTGAAAGACTGCCTCATATTCTTGGGCCGCTTCCAACATCAAGAAGGTTGAGTTCCATCTGGTAGGAACATCAGTACAAAGACCCTTCTTCGATGTTATGCCCGCAGCCTTTACAGTAACTTTGAATTTCTCCAATCTAGAAGGAGAAGACCTCACAAATTTCACAGTCATTCTAACTCGTGCAACTAAGTCATCAACATCTTTCAACCCCTCAATCACAATTAAATTCAAAAAATGTGCAGCACATCTAACATGCAAAAATTCACCACCCAAGAATGTCTTATTTGCCTCTTTAAGATAATTCTTTAGATATCTCAAGGCAACATCATTAGACGACGCATTATCAACAGAAACAGTCAAAATCTTTTCCAACCCTCACTCCTTTATTGCAGCCTCCAAGGCCTTCCCAATCGTGTCACCCTTATGATCAGTTATTTGGCAAAATTTAATAATCTTTTTGTGAAGAACCCAATCAGAATCAACAAAATGCACAGTCAACGACATGTAATTCATATTTTGGATAGAAGTCCAAGTATCGGTAGTGAGACAAACTACCAAACCCGCCAATTGGCCCCTCAAAACATCTTTATCTTTTATATACATTTTTATCTTTTATATATATCTTTTTAATATTTTTTGCCACAGTGTGACGAGAAGGAAGCACAAATCTCGGTTCCAACTCTTGGACAAATTCTTGGAACCCCTTACCCTCCACAAATTGAAAAGGCAGCTCGTCCATGACAATCATGCGAGCTAACTTCCTTCTACACTCATCGGGATTATACTTCGTATACCCCTTCAATGTTGGACCCCCAGCCCCACTACTCCTATAAGCCATTTTAAAATCTAGTCTAGATTGACCCTTCTCTACTAAGGATTTTAATATTGGACTCTTCTTGCATTGTTCCTCTAAATGGACCTTCAACTGGGATGTATCATGTTTCCTATAGTGACATCCATATATTTTCCCACAATGATTACATTTAGTTTGTGGGTTGTTGGGGTCATCACCCTCTAGTTTGGTAAAGTGAGACCAAACTATGGACATAGGTTTCTTGCCCTGTGTGGGCTTTGGGGCAGGGCAATGTGTACTCTTTGTTGGGGTAGGAGTAGGGTTAGGTTTTAGGGTAGGGGTATTGGCTGGGGCAGGAGATATCACTGAAGTCCAGATCCATTTGAGAAGACATTTCTGATTCCCCAACACAATACAAAATTTTCAAAATGCAATCCAACACAACACAAAAAATAAATAAAGGAAAAAAAAAGGCATAGCACAATCAAACACAAGACATTAAAAAAAAATGTAATAATACACCAAATAATAAAACAAGGCAAAGTGCAATGATTAAAACCAATTTAGGGTTCACAATATTATTAAGCAACATTTTCCCTTTTTTTAGACGTACATGAGGTGATTGCATGTTCATTACAAACAAACATAAACTAGAGTTAGATTTTAAAACTTAATATAAAAACAAATTGCTGCTTTTAATAAAAAAAAATACTAAAACCATCAAAATATTTTATAAAAATAAATTTACAAATTAACATGATTTAATGCGATAGACTTAATCAAGCACCTAGATTTTGTATTGTTAAATCCAAGAATATTAATAGACTAATAATCAATTATATGTACATACTACACATTATAGTATCATCACTATCATACATATTACATATATTAGGTAATATATTAATGTAAGAGTATTAATTTATTGTCTAAGATTCTAATATAGTATGTAACTAAATTCTAATACAATATTTGGCTTGTTTTTGAGCCGTTGGTTGTGTTTCCTATTTGGAATTTATAAATGACAGAATATAAATTCATAACCTAAGTTATGAATGATAGTATATCGATAATAGCCTAATTAAAGGGCCTACTGTATACTTTAAATTTCTTTATTTTTTTTTAAATTTCTCAGGTTTACATAGCATATGAAATATTTTTTAGTTATATTTCATTTTCTTTCCTTCTAATATGTTTAGTAAACTTCAAACTTGAAAGCCCACAAAAAAATAAAAAAAAAGATTTATTATATGTAAACTGTAAAGTCTTATTTAAAAATGGGCTAAATATAATTTTAAAAAAAAACCCCAAATCCGAAACCCTAATTTTTTTTAGGGGTTTCATTCTAAATCAATTTAGGGTTTCCAAAATGATTAAAATTACAAAAAAAAGAAAAATAAACAAAACGGAATCTAACAAATTTCACAGATTCAAAGCTACAAAACACTGAATACACATGCACAAACCACAAATCCACGGCACACAAGTCACAAATTCCCATCCTCCATCTCCGATTCAACCCATCCTTCCTCCTATTTCCGATGAAAACTCAAAAAAAAAAAAAAAAAAAAAAAAAACAATGGAGAATCGGTTGCGGAGTGACTTACCTCTGCGACGGCGAGAGTGGAACTTTAAAGTTCTTCCACCGTGCGTCCGACGTCGTGCGAGAGAGAGGAGAGAACGAGAGCGAGAGAGAGGAGAGTTCGGCTGACTAGCTGAGAGAGACAGAGAGTGAGAGGAGAGTCCGAGAGTGGAGAGGGTTCCAAAAGGCAGAAGGGGTCAAGGCCTCCCGGGGGGAGGGGGGGGGGGGTTCATTAAGTCTTAATGAACCCCCCCGGCCCTTATTGAAACGGCCCTTAATGTACAAAACGATGCCGTTTCAACACATATAATAAACTATTATAATTATATAATAATATTATATATATATAACTGGAGCGGGGTCACGGCCCCTCCGTCCCCCGCCTCCACTAGAATGGTTGCATACGGGCGGGAGCCCCCGTCCCCCGCCCCGCATATGCGGGGGCAGGGCGAATGGGGCGGGGCCCACCCCTACTTTCTTGAACTATGTGCTGGGTTGGGTTGGAAGGTTATGAAAGTACTGTATGTTGAGAGCTAATATACTTCCAAATTGCAGCTATTGACCTAGTTGATGAAGCAGCTGCCAAACTGAAAATGGAAATCACATCAAAACCAACTGCTCTTGATGAGATCAACCGTTCGGTGTTGAAGCTGGAAATGGAGAGGCTCTCTCTTATGAATGATACTGATAAAGCTTCTAAAGATAGGCTGAACCGGCTTGAGGCTGAGTTGTCTCTCCTCAAGGAGAAACAAGCCCAGCTCACTGAACAGTGGGAGCATGAAAAGTCTGTCATGACTCGCCTTCAGTCAATCAAAGAAGAGGTATTTGTTGATGTACCTCTTCAAAAAGTCTTTAATTATATGTTAGGTTCCCTATGAGAATCTGTGTTGAGTTAAATGTGGAAAACAAAATATTGACAAATGAGAATTCTGGTTTTACTGATTTTTCTATTCATGTATACAGATTGATAGAGTAAATCTTGAGATCCAGCAGGCTGAACGGGAGTATGATCTTAATCGTGCTGCTGAACTGAAGTATGGCAGCCTCAATTCTTTGCAACGACAACTTGAAAGTGCGGAAAAAGAATTGGTCGAATATATAAATACAGGGAAGTCCATGCTTAGGGAGGAGGTTACAGAAAATGACATTGCTGAAATTGTTAGTAAATGGACGGGTATCCCTGTTTCCAAGCTTCAGCAATCAGACAGGGAGAAGCTCTTACATTTGGAGGAAGAGCTCCATAAACGTGTTGTGGGTCAAGATCCTGCAGTGAAAGCTGTAGCGGAGGCTATTCAGCGATCTCGAGCTGGTCTCTCAGATCCCCACCGTCCAATTGCTAGTTTTATGTTCATGGGTCCCACTGGCGTTGGGAAGACGGAACTAGCCAAGGCACTTGCCTCTTATTTATTCAACACAGAAGAAGCTCTTGTTCGAATCGATATGAGTGAATATATGGAAAAGCATGCTGTTTCCAGATTGATTGGAGCCCCACCTGGTTATGTGGGATATGAGGAAGGTGGACAGCTGACAGAGACAGTTCGCAGGAGGCCGTATGCAGTCATTTTGTTTGATGAGATAGAGAAGGCACATTCTGACGTTTTTAATGTATTCCTTCAGATTTTAGATGATGGAAGAGTAACTGATTCCCAGGGTCGCACTGTGAGTTTTACCAACGCAATCATAATTATGACATCAAATGTGGGTTCCCAGTACATACTCAACATGGACGATGACACCTTGCCAAAGGAATTAGCATATGAAACTATTAAGCAGCGGGTACTTGATGCTGCAAGATCAATCTTTCGGCCCGAGTTCATGAACAGAGTTGATGAATATATAGTATTCCAGCCTCTCGATCGGGATCAGATAAACAGAATTGTCATGTTACAGGTAACTTCTCCACAATGATGCTTCATTGACTTGATGAATTCTTTTTTTTTTTTTTTGAGAAAATGACTTGATGAATTCTTTGAAGTAGAATATATTATTTGCGAATGAATTCTTATTTTCAGGAACTTCAATCATGTGATCAAAGCAATAGAACCCTACCTCAGGCAACATCCTATCTTATGGGTGGTGCCATGTTGGAGGCATCATTAGGCCCAAAGGCCATCAATGGAGTTTAAGAATATACCTTCTTCTCCCCAGTTGTGTGTCAACGATCTAAGGATTGTTTGGGCCACCCTGAGATCTGACTGACCCTTATAAGATTTTGGGTTTGATAATGGCAACCCATCTAGTAGCTGACGGTTTAGGTTGAGGCTAATAAGCAGATCCATACAGTGAATGGGGGGTGCACGCATGTATATGCCGTGCCTAAATTTGGTCATGCAACGTTATTTATTGGACTTGTACAACCATATATGTAGGCATGCCAAACCTAGGTGTTGATACACTTCACTGGTAATTCTGGGCAACTTTGAAATCTCACCTCATGTATGTATGTTTTCACAGTTGGAGCGAGTGCAAGTGAGGCTTGCAGACAGGAAGATAACAATCCAGGTGACTGATGCAGCTGTTCAGCTTCTTGGAAGTCTTGGGTATGATCCAAACTATGGTGCTAGGCCAGTCAAACGAGTGATTCAGCAGAATGTTGAAAATGAACTCGCAAAGGGAATTTTGAGGGGAGAGTTTAAGGATGAAGACACGGTGTTAATAGATACAGAAGTTACTGCATTTTCCAATGGCCAGCTTCCCCAACAAAAACTAGTCTTCAAGAAGCTTGAAACTGGTTCAGAAACTCCAGATGCAGACAAAGAAGCTAGACTTCAGGAAGCCTGAAACTGGTCCAGAAAGATTTCATCGACTCTCTTGTACTTAGTTTCACCGTACGTTATGTTCTACATAAATTCTCCTGCTGTATATACTTGTTTTATTTAAGAAAATAGAAGCTTTATACGAGTTATTCGATAAGCAGTAGTACAAGAGCAACAATATACATATAGGCCGTCAAGTTTTGTAACGGACCCATTATTCTTCCAAATCGATTTTCTTAAGAATATGCAGACATGCCTCTTGGTTTGTGCCGACCAAAATCATTTGCTATAATAGCAAGTTACTTGAGAATGCAATGCTGCAGTTGCTTCGAATTTGCCTCATTTCTTGTTTGTACAAGCAAAACGATACGTCGATGATGTCGAAAATACAAGATGATATGCCAGTGCAGTAAAAGCGGAAAAGAGATTGAGTGCAGTGGCACTCAAGTGTCATGTAGACATCATCAAATAATAGCCTTGCGAGTTAGCATTCCGAGTCTCCTGTTCTTCGATGAACTTTGACTTCATTGCCACTCAGAGAGAGAGAGAGAGAGCAGTATGGGAGATGCGGTTCAGAACAAATTACGTACTGAGATGAATGGGTTATCATCCACAAAGTGACAAAAGTTTGCAAAGAGCTTGCAGCAATGTGCCAAGGGTTTCGGGTCTGATTTTACTTTCCACGGGAAGAACGGTAGTCTGAATCTTCATCCTGCTGAGATGACGATGATATGCCAAAGCTTCTTTTTTTTCATCCTTTTTAATTTTGGAGACTTGGCCGATTCAATTTAAGTGTTTTTTTATGTTCGATTATATGAAAAAATACTTAAAATACACAAGCGAGCGATGGAGCGGGGAGTATTGCATAAACCAATCTGCCATCCAAATACATCATACATAAATGTACAGTGTATATGGTTCACATTAACATATTATGAAAAGATTGATTAAAAAAGAAATGGTTAGCAGCTGCTTTTTGCCTTTTGCCAGGAAATGTTCGGCCAGGGCAAGACCCCGATAAACAGCAGACTCTCAAGATTGCATGAAATTGTGGCGGTTGATTCCCGATTCCAGCTGCTAAGTTCAATGCCAGCTTATCACATGTTTGACCTACCCAGATTTATGTTCCAATGGTTACAAACCTGTCCAAGGATGTGCCTTGTTAGATGGATTCACACTAGGGAAGGAAGCTCATAAACTACTTTTTTTTTTTTATAAACTCAAATATATTACCTCTTGATAGCATATAAATTAAGGATACGTGTAAAGTAATATTATGTCTTAAGTCTTAATCACAACTAATTGGGATTGGCCACATTGTTCCTTTTAGGTCCTACTAATTTAAGTAAATTAAAAAGGAATTTTCCGGACAAACTGACATGCTGATCATTTGCTTCCAATATGAAGTTAGTTTTGCCAAAGTAACATAGACATAGCTGCATTAGCCAAAATTGACAACATAGGAGGGAGGGGTGAGACATATAGAATCATTAGATTGGGCTAACTTCAATATCATTTTGAGAATTCAAAGATGCTTTTGCCCAGCACCCACATTTCAAGTTAATAATATCTTAATGAGCTTTTGTTCTCTCACAATGACCTACTTATATAGTTAAGAATCTAAGATCCACACATAAGCTTATCTAAGTACCCAAAAATCCATACCACTGCCTAACCTTCACAAAGAACACCCATCCGCGGGAGATTTTACCATGCAACAGGTCCCACATAGTAGACTTTCCTCCAGTTGTTTATGAACTCATCCAATTTACCAAGCCCAATTCTATCTTCTTATTTTTTTATGTTTAAAATCTCTCTCTCTCTCTCTCTCATAATAAGTAAACCAAGAATTTTATTGATGATATTGATATAAATAGGGATAGCCCAAGTACATGGGACTAGAAATCCTATCTTCTTATTTTTTTACAAGTAAAAAATCTTTGTTGTTGTGAGCGCAAAGGTGCAATGCAAGTACACAGGTAGCATACAAGAGGTACATCTATTTACTGTTGAAATCCCCCTAAGTATGCATACCCACATGTGTAGCCACCGAAAGTCCTTTGTCTTATTAGGACACCCACATACCCAACAAATGTAGGTACTTGTCCTCTGAAGCTTCTTCTATAAAAGGAGAGCTCATTTGTGTAAAATGGTGTGAGCAAAAATCAGATAAAGAGAGAACATGAGAGAGAGAAATTATTGAGTATTTGTAATATCATATGAACTCAGTGAATTTTGGCTCCAGTGGACGTAGGCAATTTGTTGAACCACTTAAATATCTTCTTGTGTGATTTTAGACAGGCCAGAAGCGCAACAATTGGTATTAGAGCTTTGGTTTGCACTATCCAGAAATCCAGTTGATCGAAATCAACTTTTGACAACTCTAGGGTATTCCTCGCATCAAGAAGAATCTGTTGCCGCAAACGGAATCGAAAATGGAGGTCAGAGAAGTTCACACGCGCCCCGAGAAATAGGAGAGTGAGTCCAAGCACCTCACTCTCAGCTGAAGGTTGAAGAAGACTAAGACGCAAGCTCTCACACGCCGCCACGCGCAGCCATGCGCCTAGAGGTTGAAGACGCGTGAATGACGTGCCCTAGAGGCTCTCAGCGCGTGTGCGTGTGCTCCACGCGCCCACGTAACCACCAGACGCCCTACTCAGCGAGTGTATCTCACGCGCTAGGTGATTAGCATCGTTCGTTTTTCCAGATCCTTGTTGGGCTTGATTTGAGTCATTTGGAGTCTGATTTCAACGATCAAATAGTGCTTTCCAACTATTTGGATCATTCCGAACTCATCCGTATTGTTAAAATTTTGAAACTTTGTGTCTAAATTTTTTCTAAATTCATATGGAATGTTCTGGAAGAGATAGGAGCTCTTGAAATGCCAGTAGCTCTGGGCGTCGGTCCACAGTGTCAAATACCAAGTTCGAATTTGAGAAGTTCGATGGAACAAACAACTTCGGCTTGTGGCAGTGCGAAGTTATGAACGTTTTGATCCAACAAGTTGGATATTGCATTAGAAGAAAAACCAGATGATATGACTGAAAGTAATTGAAGTAAGCTTAATACTCAAGCTTGTAATACAATCCGGTTATGCCTTACCATATAACAAAAGTATTTTGTCATGAGAAAGACAAATGCAAAAGAACTTTGGCAGAAATTGAAAAATAAGTTCATGAAAAAGAGCATTGAAACCATTTGCACTTGAAGAAAAAGCTCTTCGGATTTCAGTTTCGTGAAGGTATTTCTATGTCTGAACATCTGAATAGTTACAATCAAATTCTTACTGATTTATTAAACTTGGATGTTGAAATCCAAGAGAAAGATAAAACTTTACTTTTGTTAAATTCCTTACCTGATATATATGAGCATTTAATTATTACACTAATATATGGGAAGGAAAATATCAGTTTTGACGATATATCTAGTTCTTTAATTAGCAATGAGTATCGCATAAAAGATAAGCAAGTACAGTTAGATACATCAACTGAAGCGTTAACAGTAAGGGGGAGACCACGTAAAGGTATCCTATAAAGAAAAAAGGTTTTCAATCGAAAACTCGGGTTAATCACGTGGTTCATCAGTCGAAAAAAAACTCGCCAGAGATGAATGTTCCTTTTGTCGCAACAAAGGACACTGGAAGAATGCATCTTTGGAGACCTACCAAAAATGCATCTTTGGGAGGTAAGCATTGGTTTGTAACTTTTGTAAATGATTATTCTCATCGTGTGTGGGTGTATATGATGAAGAATAAAGATGAAGTACTGAAAATCTTCCTTGATTGGAAGAAAATGATTGAGACTCAGACCGGTAGAAAAATCAAGCGGCTCAGATCTGATAATGGAGATGAGTACACTTTAGACCCCTTCATGGAAATATGCCGGAGAGAGGAAATTGTCAGACAGTTCACAGTACGAGGTACACCACAGCAAAACGGTGTGGCAGAACGGATGAATCGTACTTTACTAGAGAAAGTGTAATGTATGTTACTTGATACTAGATTCAGTAAACAATTTTGGACTGAAACTGTGACATATGCCGGCCACCTCATCAACCGACTACCTGCAGCTACCAATGATGGGAAGACACCTATTGAAATGTGGAAAGGTATACATGCTACTGATTATGACTCTTTACACGTTTTCGGATGTCCTGTTTACTATCATGCTAAATAAAGTAAGTTTGATCCTAGAGCCAAGAAAACAAAATTCTTAGGCTTTAGTACTGGTGTAAAAGCATATAGATTCTGGTGCATAGAGCCTAAAAATGTAATCATCAATAGAGATGTTACATTCAACAAATCTGAGATGCTTAAGTCAAATAAGCATAAAGATTCCAATAAAGGCAGCCATGATGGCGAAACACCAGATGATTTGCAGAATGGGAAGTTTACTACTTCAAAGGATTCGGGAGAGCATGAACAAAATAAGATTGATAGTTCAGTCATAGTACCTCCACGTCAACCCAAATCAATTGCAACCAACAGGTTGAGACGAGAGAAACATGTACCGACACGTTTTGCAGACTACATGACATATGCACTACCAGTTGAAGGGGGTGAGATCCCAACAACTTACAAAGAAACCATACAGTCCAGTGAACGAGTTGAATGGACAAAGGCAATGAATGAAGAGATGCAGTCTCTTCACTAAAACCAGACTTGGGAGCTTGTGCCACTTCCAAAATGAAAAAAGTCAATTGGCTGTAAGTGGATCTTTAATCAGAATGATGATCAAGCTGTTAAAAATGAAATACGATACAAAGCTAGATTGGTAGCCAAAGACTACGCTCAGACAGAGGGAATTGACTACAATGAAATATTCTTTCCTGTTGTGAAGCATTCATCCATTCGGATATTACTAACTTTGGTTGCACAATATGATCTTGAGTTAGCACAGTTTGATGTGAATATAACTTTTTTACATTATGATCTGGAAGAGGAGATTTATTTGTTTTAACCAAAAGGTTTTAAAGAAACTGGAAAAAAAATTGGGCTTGCAGTCTGAAGAAGTCACTCTATGGCTTGAAGCAGTCACCTTGGCAATGGTATAAGCGCTTTGATTGCTTTATGATGGACCTGAAATACACTCGTTGCCAATACAATCACTGTGTGTATTTCAGAAAACTTGCAAATGGATCTTTCATTTATTTGCTTTTATATGTAGATGATATGTTAATTGCATGTAAAAGCAAGGGGGAGATAAATTATTTAAAAACTCAGTTGAGCCATGAGTTTGAAATGAAAGATCTGGGAGAAGCACGAAGAATATTGGGAATGGAGATCAGCAGAGATAGGGTGAAAGGTACAATTCACCTTACTTAGAAGCAGTATCTAAAGAGAATACTGCAACGTTTCAATATAGACTCAAAGACGAAGCCTATGAGTACTACAATGGTCCCATATTTCAAACTCAGTGCATTGCAGTATTCTAAAAATGATGAAGAGCGGGACTACATGAAGAATGTCCCATATGCAAGTATTGTTGGAAGCTTAATGTATGCTATGGTGTGTACACGACCTGATATCTCCAAGACCATTAGCTTAGTCGCTATATGCATAATTCTGGAAAGGCTCATTGGCATGCGGCTAAATGGATTCTATGGTATATTTTAAAAACCATAGATATTGGTTTGAAGTTCGAGAAGGGTGAAGATAGTCTAGTAACTGGATATGTTGATTCAGACTATGCAGGTGACCTTGATAGACGCCGATCGACAAATAGAAATGTGTTCACTATGGCTGGAGGACTAGTGAGTTAGCGATCAACTTTGCAGTCTACAATTACACTATCATCCACTGAAGCTAAATACATAACTGTAATAGAAGCCATGAAAGAAGTCATTTGGTTACAGTGACTAGTAACAGACTTGGGCTTTAAGCAGTAAGAGGTTATCGTTTACTATGATAGTCAAAGTGTAATTCATTTAGCTATGAATCAAGTGTATCATTCTCGAACAAAACACATAGATGTCCGATTTCACTTTGTACGTGAAATATTATAAGAAGATGACATCAAACTTCAAAAGATTGACACTGAAGATAATCCAGTAGATATATTAACGAAAGTCGTCACAGGGATCAAGTTCCAATACTGGTTGGACTTAATCAATATTGTACACTGCTAAGCACCCTCGGGTGCATTAGAGCACATTCGATAGCGGAAATCTCTCGTGTCAAAGAATGAGGTGCATTCATCTGAAAAATGAATCAATTTGTAAGCAGCCTACTATGGCATACTTGGGTAGAGGGGGTGATTGTTGAAATCCCCCCAAGTATGCATACCACGTGTAGCCACCGAAAATCTTTTGTTATATTAGGACACCCAAGTCTCTTGCAGCAATTTAAGGCCATAAATTGCTGCACCAATTCTCTTGGTCAACAAATGTAGGTGCTTGTTCTCTGAAGCTTCGCCTATAAAAGGAGAGCTTATTTGTGTAAAATGGTGTGAGCAAAAATCAGAGAAATAGAGGACGTGAGAGAAATTATTGAGTGTTTGTAATCTCATAAAAACTCAATGAATTTTGGCTCTAGTGGACGTAGGCAATTTGCTGAACCACTTAAATATCGTCTTGTGTGATTTTGGTAATATAACAAAGGACTTTTGGTGGCTACACGTGTGTATGCATACTTGGAGTGTTGAAAATTGTTGCGCCTCTAGCCTATCTAAAATCACACAAGTCTCTTGCAGCAATTTATGGCCATAAATTGATGCACCAATTCTCTTGGTCAACAAATGTAGGTGTTTGTCTTCTAAAGCTTCTCTTATAAAATGAGAGCTCATTTGTGTAAAATGGTGTGGACAAAATAGAGAGTAAGTGGACGTGAAAGAGAAATTGTTGAATGTTGTAATCTCATACAAACTCAGTGAATTTGATTCCAGTGGACGTAGGCAATTTGCTGAACTACTTTAATATCATCTTGTGTGATTTTTGACAGATTAGAGGCGCAATAATTAGTATCACCCCCAAGTATGCATACCCACATATGTAGCCACCGAAAGTCCTTAATCATATTAAGACACCCAAGTCTCTTGCAGCAATTTATGGCCATATTGCTGCACTGATTCTCTTGGTCAACAAATGTAGGTGCTTGTGCTCTGAAGCCTCTCCTATAAAAGGAGAGCTTATTTGTGTAAAATTGTGTGGGCAAAAATCAAAGAAAAAGAGGACGTGAGAGAGAAATTATTGTGTTTGCTCATACAAACTCAGTGAATTTTGGCTCCAGTGGACGTAGGCAATTTACTGAACCACTTAAATATCGTCTTAAGTGATTTTGGTAATATGACAAAGGACTTTCGGTGGCTACACATATGGGTATGTATACTTAGGATGTTGAAAATTGTTGCGCCTCTAGCCTGTCTAAAATTACACAAGTCTCTTGCAACAATTTATGGCCATAAATTGCTGCACCGATTCTCTTGGTCAACAAATGTAGGTGCTTGTCCTCTGAAGCTTCTCCTATAAAAGGATAGCTCATTTGTGTAAAATGGTGTGGGTAAAACAGAGAGTTAGTGGACGTGAGAGAAATTGTTAAGTGTTGTAATCTCATACAAACTCAGTGAATTTGGCTCCAATGGACGTAGGCAATTTGCTTAACTTAAATATCATTTGTGTGATTTTAGACAGACTAGAGGCGCAACAATTGGTATCACCCCCCATACATTGCTACAAAAGACTTAGGTTTCCTAATATGACAAAGGACTTTCAGTGGCTACACATGTTGGTATGCATACTTGGGAGTGATACCAAGTCTTTTGTCATATTAGGACACCAAGAACCGATTCTCTTAGTCAACAAATATAGGTGATTGTCCTCTGAAGCTTCTCCTATAAAAGGAGAGCTCATTTGTGTAAAATGGTATGGGCAAATATCAGAGAAAGAGATGAGAGAGAAATTATTGAGTGTTTGTAATCTCATACAAACTCATTGAATTTTGGCTCCAGTGGACGGAGGCAATTTGCTGAACTACTTAAATATCGTCTTGTGTGATTTTGGACTGGCCAAAGGCGCAACATTTACTTCATTCTTTTTATGTTTAGGATAGGGGGCTACCCGCACCACCCCTCCCTGCACCCCGCCTCTACATCTTGGGGGCGGGGTAAAGCAGGGTGCAATCTGCCCTGCCTCATGTCCACTTCAAATATGGACTACATTCCACTAAGTTTAAAAATTATTTCTAGGTCCAAAAGTGATCAAAAATATATTTTTAAATACAAATTTAAATTTAACTTTTACAAATATGAATATAATTTAAAAATTATATAGTTTTTAAATTTGCTAGTATGTATTTTGTGTAAGTTGTAGTGTAGTAGTTTTTAAACTACATAGTTTTTAAATTTGCTAGTGCATACTTTGTGAACAAGTCTAACAAATTTTAATATATATTTATATATACACAATTTGTAAAATATAAATATATATTTATATTTATATGTAAACATATATTTATGTTTTTGTATGTATATAAATATTTATGTTTTTATGTATATAATATATATAAGTGGGGACGGGGCGGGGCGGGGTTGCCCATCCCTCCATGTGGGGTAGGGCGGACTGGGGTGGGGCATGGGGTCCCGCTGCCCACCCCTAGTTTAGGATTCTTAACTTCCGTTTTGGAAAGTCTGGTACAGTTTTAAAAATGACTATACTTTGTTGTTAGAATGTTTAAACGTTGATATTACAGCAGTAAAATAAGGATTTTACTTAGTAATGTGGATGTGCTGATGAAAAGTATTAGCTACCCAAAGTTTTACATAACAAAACTTTGAAATATTTAGTGGAAAAGAATACCTGAGCTTCATTCCAATTATCACTCCAACTCAGATGCCTCTTCTGAATCAGACAAAGGTAAAAGGGTGCAGATTCCAAGCACATGTCCATTGAGACACACATAATACTCAATGCAATCCTCATAAGCACCCAACCAGCAGCTGGCACTTTGTGGTATCATCTTAGCTTGCAGCATGCTCCATAACTTTGCCTTACAATATGGGCAAACCTCTGTTGGATGAAGCTGGGCCCCTCTTTTAATTAGCATCTTCCGCACCTTTGACATTGAGAATGACTTGAAAACTCCACGGAAGAATCCCACGTCCCCATCTTCCCCTTGATCAAGATGTTCACAAGGGTCACACACAAACAAAACATCTGATCTGCATTGTGGCAAAAGAAAACTCTTCCCAGATGTCCTAGAGAACCGAGTCTTATGTACAAAGTGGCCTGGGATTTGGATGTTATTGAACAGGCCACCCTTTGTACATCCTGAGCAGTAAATGAGTAGCTTCCCAAGTGCTCTCCAGTTCCCATCTACATTGTGACTCCCACTTGATTGCAGATCAATCATCATCTTAGGTGCTCTAGTTCGGCAAAACTCCTTCCATAGTACTCTCTTCGCAAGGTCATCAAACCACTTGCATACACAGGATAGAGTAGCAATTAACTTAGGGTTCCAGTTCAATTGTTGAAATACTAGAAATATTACATCTTCGCTTAGATGCCCTTTTGTGCATTGACAGCTTGTCGAGTGTATGCAACGATACTGCTTTGTTATAATCATTGGCAGCCACCTAGAACAATATCATAAGTCTTTGTCAAATATTGTAAGATAAGAAAATCTCTTGGTTACAGTTCACACGATGACATCTGATGACCAGGTTTTTCAACCAGTTAACTCAAGCACACTGCATATGCACAAGGAGACATAAAATTGACGTATAGAGATAGCCTGATCTACTTTTCAAGTAAAAAATAAAAGAAAGTGAAATATAGCCTCATGTCCTAGTTAACTTTTTTCCATACAGCCTTGGTTCCATTCCCTTGGAACTTCTCCAACTACCGATGAAAGAATCACCATGATAACAAATTTAGATTAAAAACAGAGTCTAAAGTCCAAAAACAAAGCTATATGAGCGCTCAAAAGGATTTTGAGCGATATACCGCAATGGCATTCACTTAACACGCTCGAAAATTACTTCTTTCAATTACTGTAAGCAGTGATGCAATCCAATAAAATTTAATAATCCAACATCTCAGTCAAGAGCCCAAAGCTGGCTTCCCAGAAGATGCGAGAGAATGATACAGGAAGCTTTGCATTTTGACCTGAATTCAGTTTTAATGTGGTAAAACATAAAGCCACTCGTAAATTGATAAACAAAAACCGAACAACTCCAAGCCAACAGCACTTCTTAATTTCCAACAATCAAATCACACTTTCAGTCACGCAAAAGTAACCTCCTCTACAGCATCTTTTCTCAATGCATGTCAGTCGCTTCTAAAACTCTAGATCCACCAGCCCTCCACAACAAAATTCAAAGTATTTTTCACAAATCAGCCACAGCCTTCGGTAAAAAATTAAAATCTAAATAAAACCCACAATAGTTCTGAACCTTGCTCTACAAAACCAGCGAGGAAAATGAAGACCTTAACAAAACTCTTGCCCCCATCAAAACACAGGCAAAGGACCCGGGAGTGAATTAGATCGTAATCAACCAAAAATCAAGGACCCAGATTCTCACCTCAGCTTACTAGTCCCCCAGTCCGCACATTCCAAAACCCTAGAAAACCCAACTCTGGGAAAATGAAAATCAACACAGAGTTAGGGTTCGGAAAGTGATAAAAAGCAAAAGAAAGACCAGAACAGAGGAAAAAATCGGAGAAGAATGTCTTAAGAAAATAAATTACATACAAGGAAGAACAACCAGAAATTCCGTCTTTAGGATGGGGCAATTTCTGCAAGAAAAAATGTACAGTCGCAGAGAGGCACCGGAAGCAAACGCAAGAATGTGATGGACTGTGAGGTAAGAAAGAACCAAGAGGAATTCCTCCACCATTCCATATCGAAGAAGAAAATGTAAAATACTTGCGAAGAGTTCAAAACAGCAAGTCCCTTTTTCTCATAGATCAACGTCAAACAAGATTACGCCACGTTTCTACACATATCATGGACTGCCTTGGTGGCAACGTGTAGCGGGACCACTTTGTCCAGTCTGTCGTTCAGGTATTGGAGGGTCATTTTCGGAGAATACAACAAGTGTCACCAAATATCGCCCATTGTTTTAACTGTTGGGAGTTTCAAATTGCATTTGTCGGCGCCCGGAGAGAGATAAGAGAGAGGATGCATCATTCATGCAACTTGCAAGTGTTCAATGTATTAGAGAGAAATCTTGTTCCACGTTGGAGAGAGATTTTTGCCTATTCAAAGTAGTAGGTGGCATCTCTTGATTGGCTATATATTATCATTTCGTCCACATATTTTAATTTATTATATTTTCCATTTTCTATTATCATATCTTTTTAATTTCCAAATTAAGTAAAAATATTAAAGAGATGTTGTCTTTTTTATATATAGAATGTATAATCACGTCATTAATTAAATAATAAGATTTGATTTATAATATTTAAAATTTAAAATTTATCTTTAAAATTAATCGTAAGCAATGTGTAGCGTAAAAATTTTAAAATACAATACTCAATTCAAAATTATTAAATATTGTCGTGCCAATGAAGTAAATTAATAATATAGTTTTGGTGTTACGATACATTTACAATTTTTTACAATCCATTCTATAATCAATTAATACAATCATACTATTTTATTAAAAATTAATTATACTTTTACGAAAGAATCATTTATTTTGTGGAGAGTTATTAAAAAAAATTATAAGTTAATATTTTTCAAAAATAAAAATCATTCATCAAAGGCCTATCGACGGCCTTAAAAAGGCATTTCTAGATTATTGACCATAAATTATGGTCTTTACCGCTTGAAACCTACTGCGTTAGAGAACTCAGTGTCTGATATTATTCATAAGAATGGGGATGCAAATGAGGATATTGCCATGTTTCTGGAATTGACATCGATTTGTGTCTAATTTGAACAGAGAATTGCAAGCAACCCAGGTCCATGGTAATTGACCAACCATAGACAACAGAAGCAATCTTCTACAAGTGAAGAAGCATCTAACAAAAAACAAGTACAGTTAATTTTTAATAAAGAGAAATGAAAAAAGATGGAAGAAGACACAGCTAACGTGAATCAGTTGCACGGTTCTTCCCCCCACGACAAGTGTATAAAGAAAAGAGTAAGCTGGTTTTATTCACAATGTACAAATCAACCACATTAGGCATGAAATTCAAAAAGAAGAGAAAGCAAAAACGCAGCCTAACCTTTAGAAAATGTAGGTCATATATGTCAAAAACAGTACAACACACGGCTCAGTACAATACAAGACTCTCCATTCAACTCTACACCCAGGCCCTGTAACGTCAACAGCAGCAATCTACTATTACGCTGCTGCAGCTCCATAATCTTGTTAACAGACATTTATTTTGATTAATTCTTTTAAAACCAAGAGATTGCCGATGAAAAAAGGTTCTCTTTTCAACTCAAGTGACAGTATTTGCAGAAGGTTTTTTCTCTTGAAGTGAGATCACAGTTTCAAAAGCACCTACCAAGGCCTTAACCTTGCTCTTCCGGGTTTCAGCAAGTTTGCTTGCTGTTTCTTCAATCACGTTATTAAACAAACCTTGCGCATCTCTCTTCCCCTGCACATCTTGATGTCTCAAAACAACTTTTTGTGGGTCAGGTTCGGTGCCGTATGTGTCACTGTCAACTTCTGGCCTCTTAAAGCTTCTCCTTCGGACAACGGCCTTGACATTTTGGTTCTCCCCTAACACTTTTCCCCTCTTGAATTTGAGCCTTCTTGGGCTGTTAGTCAAAGACTGACTATCAACCACCTTCCCTCTCCTGAACTTTAACTTCAATGCTTGGCCATTTTTATCTTCAGAACAAACCATCCCAGCCTTTCTGGGCCTCCCATTGTATCTCTCTTCCACGGTCTCTGCTTCTTCTATGTGCTCAGTTTCAATGCTTTCTGAGGGTAACTCGTCTTCTGCTTCACTCATTGTATACTCAGATTCCTCTTCACAATCTTCTTCTGCTTCTTCTATGTGCTCAGTTTCATTGCATTCTGAAGGTAACTCGTCTTCCGCTTCACTCATTGTATACTCAGATTCCTCTTCACAATCTTCTTCGTGGGATGAAGAAGACTGAGCATTTGGGAGGGATAAAAACTTTGGTGGCGATGATGCAGCAGGCAACAATTCAATTGCATGACTTTC
The DNA here is from genome assembly GCA_011037825.1 of Carya cathayensis. Lineage (NCBI taxonomy): Eukaryota > Viridiplantae > Streptophyta > Magnoliopsida > Fagales > Juglandaceae > Carya > Carya cathayensis. The sequence goes on along the minus strand of QGSO01000283.1, from coordinate 851,042 downwards.
ATTTTGATCAGCTTCCAGAGGTTTATTGTCAGTTTCCATCTTAATGACATACAGGCTTTTCTCCTGAACCTCATCGTGTTGCTTAGGTTCAGCTTTTCTGATCTTGTTATTTGTATATGTATAAGGAGACACAATTTTCAAGTCCCTGTGCTTTCTTTCATTTACATTTGCAACTTTGTCGACAGAAGACTTTGAAGGCAATGAGGCTGGTGGAGGAGCCAGAACCTTCTTTGCAGCTACTCTAAAGGTCCCAGTCATCTTGCCAGTCTTGACATCACCGTTTCTTAGGCCACTTTTACCTCCTGTCGAATTTGGAAAAGACCTTGGCATCACTGCCAAAGATTGTGGCTTCAAAGAAGTAGCATGCTTCATGGACAAGTTTAAATCTTTAGCCTTTGCTGAACCTTTTCTTGAAAAAAATTTCACCTTTTCAGTAGATGACACTTCCTGCTTCATAGTTTTGGGGTTACGAGATATATGGGTTTTTGAAGAGGGTGAAGATTTAAACTTCACCCCTGATTTCTTTTTCCTCTCAACCAGAAGTTTACTTTCTGCTTGATTTTGACTCTCAGGTGATTGTTTTGACACTTCACGCTTAATGGTCTGAGGGATATCAGATGAATAGGATTTGGACTCGTGTGAAGGTGCTTTTGAATAAGATGAAGACTTAATCTCGACCCCTGATTTCTTTTTCCTCTCAACCAGAACATCCCTTTCTGCTGGATTTTGACTGTCAAGTGATTTTTTTGACGCTTCATGCTTAATGGTCCAAGGGGTATCAGATGTATAGGATTGAGATTCATGTGAAGGTTTGAGCTTGATCACTACTGTCTCCTTTCTCCTTGGCAGAGCTACAGTCACCACTGGATTTCTGCTGTCAAATGATTTTTTTACAACTCTTTTCAGCATGGAACGTCTTTCCTTTTCTTCAGATGCATGTTTTCTTCCATACTTACAAAAATCATGGCAGGAACCAGTCGACGCCCTGAGATAATGAGGAAGAATGCTTTCTCCAGTGTCTGAAGAACTTGCTTTTCCTGTAGAATTTCTTCTCAAATTGTTGCCATTATGCTTAGTTCTTTCTGGGGTCACTGGTGAATTGACACTACCCTCAGCCATCAGAGCGATACAGAACAAAACTCACAAGAGCGCTGCAAACCAACCAAAAGTGTTTGCTAAAATGATGCAAAGAAATAATCTGAGTCCATATCGCTAAACTAAATGAACTAATTTCAGAAGAAGAGAATAAATGTTGCAGTACAATAGAAATAATCGTACCAATCTCTAGTTCAAAAGTTTCAAATTACACACAACTTCAAGCTGGAAAGGTTTTCAAGAGATCTTCAACCTGAAAACAAGGTGACAAATGAAAAATGGCATACGGCCTTTGGGATCAAATGAAACTGAAGGCTAAAATGAATGGAAAATGCTAAATGTACTTGTGAAAAACTTACAAAAAACTTACTTCTCCACATGTCAGTTATTGATATATTGAAAATCATGAAATTTGAAATTCAAAATTTGAATTTTAAAAAAAAAAATAACAAAATGAGTCTTGTAAGTAAAAGTATAAATAAAACTATAAGTACATGTACCATTACTCAAAATGAATTGGTTAGATAAATTAAAAGAAAAAATGTCCCAAATTTTGAGGTAGACTAGGAACTAATTGAAATAATGATAAAATTATTATGAACTTCAAAAATAGAAGGCAAAAAAGCTATGATTTTTAACACTTTTATATGTTATGGCTTAATAAAATTTCCAGAATACCAATATTATCTTGCTTCTGATTTAAAAATCATATTAGGGACCATCAATGGTAAAATGAATGTATCAAAGGGATTTTACGAGGTTCTCTTTTATTCAATTTTTAGAGCAAAATGAAAATTCATTCACTTGTATTATGATCAAGTATTTGAATGCACCTGGAAGAAATATGAGCATGTGGAAGGCAATAATAAATAGAACAGACACACAGACAGACAGACAGACAGATAGTATTCCCTAACAACTTGAAGCAAAAATAAGAAAACCTCAACTGTCCGTAAGTCCCCTATAACAGCCAAAATTGTGCAGCCATTAATAACAATACAACCCTCTCCTCACACTGATAGATTAATCGTAATTGTGCCTAGCGACACAAATAATTCCAAAAACTACATTCATTTAATGTAACAGATCATGATACTCCAAATAATCCAATCCAAACGTAAGAGAAAAGGACATCAGGAAGGATACGAAAATAAAAACAAAGCAAAACAACGTGGTAAAATTATGTTTGGGGTAACGATACTAATGCTACAGGATTGCGCGCAAGGAGGAAACAATCAGTGTCAGCCGGAGAAAAAGAAAAAACTCCGAAACCTCTAAATCAACAACATTTATCAATGAGAATTGTCATAAACGCACTATATAACAACCAGACAACACAAATCCATTACCAAAATTCATGAATCTTTGAACCCATTAACAGAAATCAGAAACTAAGCACAAGACACATCAGAATATCTATCATTCAAGGAAAAAAAAAAAACGTCTCATAGCAAGCGTCTTACAAGCAAATACCACAAAACAACCATCTTACAAGCAAAATCCAATGTCCAAAAACCCAGAGGCAAAGACAGGTTATCAAGAGTCAACCATAACACCAAAGCAACAGAGCAGAAACCAGGCTTAACCAAACTTCATTGACACACAAACTCACCGCCAAAACCTGAATATTCAGCAGACGCCTGTGTAAAGAAGGAAAAGAAGCAGAACCGCAAAACCAATCTGAAATTTAAGAGAGAAAATCTACTTTATAGGATGGGAGGCTCAGCAATGATCCTGAAAAAGCGTAGAGATGCATACCTCTTTACTGGACTTCCTCAGCAAAAGTCTGGTTAACCAGAAACCGAAGATAAAGCAAAACCGAAATATATGAATGAAACGAATGCGGCGTGCTCGAGTATACGAGCTTCTCTTTTGCTTTTCTTTCTTTTTTTGGGAAAAATTGTTTACACAATAAAAGAAATATAAATATCTAAAGGTGGGATTTTGCTTCAGAGATCGTGCAAGCGACTGCTTCGTTCCATTTCCTATTTGTTTTGGTTAGGTGGGCTTTCCTCTGTTCTGCGTGTTTGTTGCAGAATCCAATAGGGAGAAGGAAACCGTCGAAAATAGAAGAGAATGCGGGGTCCCGCAGGAAACCAAAGACCGGGCGAAGAATCTAAAAACATGGCATATCTTTGTAGAGAAAATCTTCTCATACTTTTTGTACGGGAAAACACTAGATACCGAAATCATCTACCGATTTTTTTTTAATTAGTGATTAAGTAAACATTTTTAAATGAATATATAATTTTTTTATTTTTAAAAAATATCTAAATAATTTTAAAAAATGGTGATAGAAAAGAAAAACTAAAAAAAAAAAAGTTTTGAAGTGATCGGTAAAAATTATCTGTAAAAATTCTCTGTGGACGTAACAACGTTCTTTTTTACAATGTTTTATAGAATTATTTACTTCAAAGTTTTTGTAAAAAATCACTTAAAATATGACGGATCATCCTATTCTATATTATTTTATGTTTTAATTTCCTCTATTCTCCTCCATTTTGTTTAAAGCAAATGATTTTTTTGCTTCCAAAACCTAGGTATATAGAGGATGAGAAGTGGAAAGTTTTATAAACATTCCAAAACTAGCTATTCTAATGTATGATTATATGTTACAATAATTTTATATGCAGTCATTTTTTATATTCCTTTACGCATTCCATTAATATAATTGGTTACATTATTTTTTTAATATAAAATAACTATTTTAGTCAATCATATCAGTAAAATGCGTAAAAAGTACGTAAAAATTATTGTATATAACATAACTCTTTTATTACATTAAAAAAACCATCATCTAGGAGTTGAATTACATTAAATAAATAAATAAAATCTCTATTGGTAATCTCATTCTTAGCTTAATTATGAAATGTCGAGTGGGATCAATTATTAGTACAATTGTACTTTAATCTATTGTTTTCCTTTGCATTAGATCTTATGCAATTGGGGCTCCCCCCTCCTTTTACATCTTGAATTTTTATATTAATGCAATGTTGATTGCAGAAGATAAAGTGTGCATTTTTATTATTACATATTTTATCTTAATTTTTAAAATATTATAGCAATGATAACTTAAGATTTTGTAATACAGATGGTCCTCTTTCCGGTACTTTAACTATTAAGCAAACGGGAAAGCAATGAGATAAAAAGAAAAATAAAATAAAAACAAGTTCGTAGCAAAAGATATTGGATAAGGTTTCTTATCAATAATTCAATATTTATTTATGGAAAATTCTATCCATCATACTATCATTTCACTTGCATCTCACTGAGTAAGATGTGACACATTTACCACTTTTAAATGAACATTTATTGCATACTTCTTTATCATCAAATGGTAATAAATGTGCCACCTTATATATAGTAAGATGCTAGTGAAATGATGATGTGGTGTATAGCATTACTCTTATTGCAAAGTGACCATAATATTAAATATAAGAAAATATATATTCATCATCTCAAGTTCCCACACACCACACATCACACTTTTTTTATTTATTTTTTAATTTTCTTTTAGTTGTATTCTTCTTAAAGTAATTAAATTTTTCTACTAATCATCCATATACCATACATTTATAAAGTGAAAAAAATATGGAATGTGGTGTATGAAATGATGAGTAGCAAAGTTTTAATATTAAATATAAGGAAAATTCTATTATTAAGTTGATATGTAGGATACATTAATAAAAATATTTACATGATATAATTGAATTTGAAAAATAAATTTTAAAATTTAAATCTTATAAATAAAATCTTATATATTATTTAAGTGATNCAATGAGATAAAAAGAAAAATAAAATAAAAACAAGTTCGTAGCAAAAGATATTGGATAAGGTTTCTTATCAATAATTCAATATTTATTTATGGAAAATTCTATCCATCATACTATCATTTCACTTGCATCTCACTGAGTAAGATGTGACACATTTACCACTTTTAAATGAACATTTATTGCATACTTCTTTATCATCAAATGGTAATAAATGTGCCACCTTATATATAGTAAGATGCTAGTGAAATGATGATGTGGTGTATAGCATTACTCTTATTGCAAAGTGACCATAATATTAAATATAAGAAAATATATATTCATCATCTCAAGTTCCCACACACCACACATCACACTTTTTTTATTTATTTTTTAATTTTCTTTTAGTTGTATTCTTCTTAAAGTAATTAAATTTTTCTACTAATCATCCATATACCATACATTTATAAAGTGAAAAAAATATGGAATGTGGTGTATGAAATGATGAGTAGCAAAGTTTTAATATTAAATATAAGGAAAATTCTATTATTAAGTTGATATGTAGGATACATTAATAAAAATATTTACATGATATAATTGAATTTGAAAAATAAATTTTAAAATTTAAATCTTATAAATAAAATCTTATATATTATTTAAGTGATTTAAATAATGTGTTTTACCTTACTTGAAATTATAAAAATATTTAAATCTTGCTATTTAAGTGTTACAAATAATGAGGTAGAGTAGATGTTTTTGGGGGAGAGAATAGGTCGAGTGAGATTATTGTCCTCTCCGGCGACAGAGTGTTGTCATCTTGGTACTTGACAGCCCACGAGTCAGCTTTTGTGGACCAAAAATATTGAAATTTTAGATGAAGATTGATATTGAATTGAGATAAGATGAGTTAAGATGTCTTAAAATGAAAGTTGAATAAAATATTATTAGAATATTATTTTTTAATATTTTTATTATTGTAAAATTTGAAAACATTGAATTGTTTATTATATCTTGTATAGTAATTTGAAAAATTGAAATAATGAAACGAAACACTTCTTATATTCAAACTAGGCTTAATCAAATTGACTTGGCCAATGTAAAGCCTTCGAGGCTAAGGAAAGAGAGAGAGAGAAAGAGAGAACTTCTTTCATTAATGAAATGGGGAAAAGCAATGGCTTCTGATTGAGGACAAAGTCTGTTCTAAACTAAAAACTATAGCTTAACAGGTAGCCATAGAACTTATCAAAGAAGTATGTGACCCACTTAATATCGACAAGCATTTTTATAGGGTAAAGATTAATAGTTAAACTAAATCAGACAATAATCTTGATAGGATCACCTCCAAAATTTGTTATTATTTGATAATTATTATACGCGATTTAGGTAAAATGATCAGATCTATACTATAATTAGTTGAGATGAGAAAAAAAGAAACATTCACATACACTTATAAAAAATAAAGTAATCCACGTCAGTTTGAAAACTTTTTATTTCTTCCCCCTCTAATGCATAGGACCTCTTACTTTAATTGCCAAGATTGTAAGCTAGAACGCAACAATAATTATTGAGATTTGATCACTAATTAGTGAGATCATCAAAGCCAAACACCACATTATGAGGAGTAAATTTCCTACAATGATGCCCCTTCAATTGGTTTCTTTTAAGTTATTTTTGTTTCTTAACAAAAATACATTACTTCATTTAAAATATGTCACGCCAAAAAATGTGATTAGAGGCATCAGTTTAAGAAGATGAAGATTAATCACATAAACCTGTCCATAACTATAAATTTGTACAGCAAGTCTGATTTGTTTTCATAAATTATCTTAACTCGTTTCATTATTATAATTTTTTTAAATACTCACATAAAATAAAATAAATAATTCAATTTTTTTTAATTTTAAAATAAAAATAATATTATTAAAATATAATATAATAATATTTTATTTAACTTTAACTTAAACTCAATTCGTAAAAATAAATAGGCAAATGATTATTAATATATCTAGTAAAACAATACCCAAACAAGCCATAGTTGACTTTCTTATCATGGGAAGCATAAAGCTTCAGCTACTCCAAAGTAACCTTCTGGTGCCTATTCCACTTTGAAGCGTGCAGACAGCTAGGTGGGAACAAGACCCTCACTTTCCTGTCCTCCATCTTTTTCAGTTTTTGGCATGTTTTTCACATCCCAATAAAAAAGGGAATTGCATGATGTTTGCTTGTTCAGCATCTCACAGACTTGGAGGATGAGAGAGGACGGGGTGGGGTTTCCAAGGATAAGCTGTAGCTGTAAGCTTTCTTTGCGGGCGGGGAAAGTCGTTTTCTTTAATTATCTTGAAGGATGGATTGGCGATGAAAAGGAAGGTGGTTGGGTGTCAGAATATGAAGGGCATATGCCCTAAAGTTTTGACAAAGCTATAGCCAAATGGGTAGTATGTTAAGCAGAAAAGAGAGAAAAAGACAACAGGGTAATAGGAAAACATCACCTCGGATTCTCTCAAGCTTTAGATCTATCATGATCTTTAAATTAATTATTACATAAGAAAGGCTAGAAGCCATGTTCATACGGCAGAGAAAAAAGCCACTTTCATACAGATAAGGGCCACAAGAAACTCTAGACCTAGTTTTATAGGTTGTATTTTGGATCAAATATAATATCTTCTTTTCTTCTAAGTATTTATGTAAAGAATATATAATGTGTGGATGTATGCAAGTAAGCTTGCAAGTGCCTCTCATGCATTGGAAAATGAATCAAGATGTCGATGCATTTGGTAGCATAATTTAGTTGAGGAGGATGACCCTCCAACCAAAATTAGGTTCATAATGATCAGAAGACCAGTTGGTATTCATGTTAGCTTTGAGCATTAAATGCTTGGATTTATCCATATTTGATGGTCTTTTGAAGGAGTTTGAAATTTTGTCTTAGTTGAAGTTCTGTAGAGCTGAAGTTCCCAATTTGAAAATTGGGGTCATTTTTTGTTTGAAGAGTGTGTTGGAATTGGGAGTATGTTAAGGGCTTAATAGCCCTCTTTTTGAAGTAAATCTCATAAGGGCCCGAGGAGGTTTAGGCCCATGGAAAGGGCTGTTCATGTTATGGTAATCTATGCCACTTTGAAACCAAGTAGATTTGTCCGAGTAGGCAAAGTCTGTTTTAATGACTATCAATCTCAAATCTTTCTTACTCAGGAGAATTTTGTGTTTTGTACCTAGATTTGTAGATTGTTGCTAATATCCCATTTTATGAAAACATTTACAATAGAATAATGCTATGCTATGGCTATTCCAAAATAAGGCCCTAGATGTTGTTCAATGGGTAAAGGATGGCCAACTGCTTCTGCTTGTGTTGAATATTTAAGTGTATTATAATTAAAATACAGTACCGAGAAAAGCTGTTGAAATAATTACGGAGCCTGATTCCACTTTCTGTGTTGATCATCCTGTGACATTGTGGCCTAGACATCATACAAGAAACAGAGAAACAAACAAAAGAAACCAAGAAGCTTCCAATGTTAGATGATGAGAGTAAATTGCTTACCAGAGTTGGTTGAACTTTATTGAAACTAAACCTATAGCATTAACAGCTCAAGACCAGAGAAGTTAAGGGCATGCCGACTCTTGGTTCTTAGGTGGGTCTTACATGTAATTGTGCAGGGATCATCCAGAAACTTTTGCATGCTTGATAAAGGCTAGGTATATCAAAACCCAGTTCCCATACCAGAAAGACCCGGGGTAGGGCTCCAGCAACTGCTCTACTCTTTGCTTAATTGGCAAGTCAAAACCACGAAACACCGGAAAGGCGAGATTTGCAAACAGATTTTCCTTTTATGAGCAAAACACTCTGAAACATGCACTTCTTTGCAAGTTTATATTTTTTCTTTTGTGATTTGTCCAAAATTAGGTATCAAACCTTTCTCATTTCAAATTTGAGAAAACATAAACTTTGGTGAAATGGCATTCATTGTAACTGAAATATACAGGTATTTGTAACACTAAGACGAGCAATCTTAGGCAGATCATCTTTTCCGGCCCGAAACAGTCTTCTTCACAGCTCCCACTGAGACTAAAAACTGATCAAGGGATGATAAAGTTTTCATGTCGTCTGGAGGGAAGTAACTGGCAGCCTTTCCCATAAGTGATGCGAAGAAAAGAGAGAGTGGATTGCGATTCATGTAACGGTCACCCAAGAGGTCATCAAGAAATGCGAATGCAGCCAAGAAATCTGACCTGCCTGCATTCACTGGAGCAGCAAAGTGAGCAGGAATTATCCTCTTGAATCTCCAGTCCCGTGCAATACCATCAATCCAATCCCTGACCTGAAATTTTAAAGATTCACACATGATTTTAATGCTTCTTTCTTTGTTTCAGTGAAATGTGCTTATGCTTTCAAGTCAATGTCAAAATCTTACAGTCACCACACTCAGTTTGGTTCCATTGGGGCAGCATAATGAGGTTATATCCTGTATTAACTAGACAATTTGTTTAATCTGTGTGGGATCGTTTAATACACTCGGAAGATAAGGAGGAAAAGATTCGAGGAACAAGCTTATACTGGTAAAAAAAACCTTCTGTGATGCCTACACATGGGAGATCAATCTAAAAGCTTTGCAAAACCTTATTTTCAAGTAAAGATATTCTCTAGAAACTCCAATTAATATACTAACAAAGAAGAAAGTTTGTGTAGGAAAGAATGTGAAAAATGTTGTTGTTTATCCACCTTTTCAGGGACTTTGCTGAAGACCAATGTCTTCACAATGGGTGAAACAATCAGTTTTTGTGACATCTGAGCAAAGCTGGCATTAGGCTCCAACAGATTTGATGGACCGAGAAACAAGATTTGAAGGACCATTCTTTCCCAACCTGCACAAAAAATAAGTCTATGTCAATCCTTTGTAATACGGACCTACAATTCAGTTTACTTGGCATTTTTCTCAATTTCACTTGCAAGAGAAAAATAATATGCTCTTTGGAGCTCAATGGAGGACTAACCCTTTTGGCGGTTCATCTTGTTGTCGACAACCGGTTCCTCTGGAACTTCCTTTCCTTTACTAAGAAGCTTAACAGCCAGACCATTTTTCGCAGATGCTAACAAGGATTGTTTGCTTATACACTCTGGTGGCTGCCTTGGTACAAAAATTACTGCATCTGTTACAAGTAATGTTCTTGAACGCTTATGATAGAATGCCACCTCAACATATGGTCCAATTCCTGACATACTCCACAAGCAAATAAGTTAGCACTAGTCTGAACTCATGAAGACAGGGATTAGGTAGTTGATGCATAGTTTACATTACCAACTTCTGGTGAGCTTAAAATTTTATGTTCAATCTCATCAGCCCATGGGGTTGAAAAGTTCTCATCTTTCAAGGTTTTAGCACGGAAAATTCCAAAAAACTCAAGTGGCAAATTCAAGGGCCAACTCCATTGCCTTGGGGCCACCCATAACTGAGCCCGAGGGAACTTTCTCGAAAATGGGCCAACAAATATTTTATGCTCATAAGCAAAAGTAGGCAGAACAATGTATTCCACTGGAGCTCCTAATTCCTTCAAAAGCTGGCAAGACATTAAGAGATCATAAAAATAAAAAATAAAAAATTTTAGGTCCAAAGAAGTGATGCAAAATATTCAAAGGTCAAGGAAAACATAATTCGAACTGAAAGAAAAGAAATATACTACAATAACATACTGAGCAAAACAAGGAAGAAGTTCTTGCATATGCGGTAAACACTAAACATAGATAATTCACTTTTTCCTGACCAGTTGATGACATGATGTTTCTTTACAACCGTTTAGAACTTTAGAGTGAGTATCATAAAGGAGGCTGCTCATATGCATTCCTTTCCGATTGTATTTCTTGATGAAAATAGTTGGCACTATTGAAGTTTTTTGTAAGTGATGCCCCTATAAGCGTTTAATATCTTGCCATGCTGTGTTTAATGCGAGAAACTGACCACATTTGGTCTCCACGCATGCTCTATTTATGAGGTATTGAGATCGACTCGAGTTCACAAAGACTCATCTCTTAAATCTGTCGTCATTCCACAAGGTGGAGTTCTTAGGAAGCCTAACAGATTGACCTATATCCTTTAATACTGGAATGATTTGATCCTTCTTGGGCTTTATTCAATTAAAAAGCAGTAATCAACAAAAACTCAATTCAAAATATATGAAACTGTTTGTGACCCAGAAATGCAAAAATAAGCACGTGTCAAGGAAAAAAAATTACACAAAAGATGTGAATCAGCAGTAGCCTTTACAGGCTATGGAAGAGATATGGGGCATGCATTTTCATTTCAGATGCCACCAATACTCTCTTCGAAGTGTTTGTATTACAGATTCAACAGAAGTGAAGAACAAGATAGAACCTGAATACACTCCTCTGTTGGAGCAACTGGGGCATGGAGCCATAATCCCCCAGATTGGAGTTTAATGACTGTCATTCGAATGTTAGTTGAGACACTGCTGAAGCCTAATGCTTGCTCTTGTTCGAAAAGCCATATGCAACCCTTCACAGCCTAAAAAGGATATTAATAGAAGTGAGAAGTTTATGAAAAACAGAACTTCAAACTGAACTCTACTTCACTGAACATGAAATTTAATGGTCAAGTTAAAGGTAAAGCGGCATACCTCAGTCCTGATAGTGCGCCTATTGAGAAAAGGGCCAAGAGGGAAAGGAAAGCCGGTGAAGTTGAAGTAGAACCTGCCACCACCACTGCTTGTGGTTGGCGCGGAAAGGCCTGCTGAAGCAACCACGAAATTGATGGCATTCCTTTTCTTGTTTCTGGGTTTCAATTGTAAGCAAAAACCCTGTAATGACCCACCAAGAAATTTAGGATTTGGATCTCTGAGAAAGATTGGGTTCTGGAGGACTCTGGATTTTTGGTAGCAGACGGCAATTGGTGCTACCATTTCTTGAAACTCTCTATGTTCTTTACTTCTTTTACCATAAGCTGAACATAGACTTGGGTGTCTGTATATGGGAGGATCCAAGCTTGCGATTCCAGGTTATGCTCGTGACACGTGGTAGGAGGATCTATGATGGATTGTCCGACGTGGATTTTCAAAGCATTTTAGATTTATTGTGGATGATGAAAAAAGGAAAAGAACAATGTAGAAGTATAAATAATCCAACTTAAAGGCCCTCGTCATTGGGCGATTATTTGTTGGTATTGGCTTTTTAATAATATGATGCGTTGAAGAACTAAAATCTAAAAATTAAAAAATAAATATAATGTGTGATATGTGAGATGATGAGTAAAGATACTATTTGTCCTGTACACTCCTTCCTTGTATGGGCAGGGGTGGGAATTTTTTCTCGCCATTGTCCATGGTGGGGGTGAGTTACCCCGTTCGCTGCATGGGGTGCAGGGGTGGACCTCCACCCCCAAGTTCAGTTATCTAGGCTTAAAATGATTCAGAAATGCATTCAAATCCGTTTTTAGATCATTTTAGACCAAGAATTTAACTACAAAATAAATATATTTAAAAACTAAAAACAAAAAATAAATTATAGGGATAGAAACTATTAACTATATACTAAGTTTCAACTAATACTATTAAGCATTAATTAATAATCATCACTAAGGCACTAAGCTATTACAATGACACAAATTAAGAGAACTAATAAACTATTACAATATTACAAACTCATCTAAAAATAGTACATATTACAAATTGTACTATTAACTATTGTAGCAACATTACAACTAATTGTAAATTAACAAAATTATAACATTTCAAATTTGATAAATTTGGGGTGCAGGGTAGCAGTGAGTTCATTAAGTTGTGTCTATGAGACTGTGAGAATCGAGATCATAAAACCTGCAATATTAATAAGTTAAATATAAAAATAAATTAGAGTTATAAAGTTATAAACATGAAACAAAAATTTAAAATACAAAATATTAAAAGTACTAACTAAGATGAGATTGGCTCATTGAGATGAAGATGAGCATAGATCATTGGGTCCTTAGGATTAGGATCTGGCATATGTATATTGAGAATATAAAAGCTAAAAAACATACAAACAAAATAATTAGATACTAAAATATTATATAAAATTATAACAGCAAAACAATTAAGAGATAAATTGTGCAAACCACGGCAATGGTAGGTCCAATACACACAAAGTCATATTGCAAACCATGACCTGGGTTTTTCTTTTTAATTAACATATATTATATATATGGGCAATGGGGGCAGTGCACCCTTAATGATGAGTAAGAAAGTCCCATCTAGCATGATATTAAATAAATAAATATTATTAAAATATTATTTTTTAATATTATTATTGTTATAATGTTTGAAAAGAATTAAATTGTTTATTATATTTTATATGAAATTTTAAAAAAATTATAATGATAAGATGAGATGAAACAATTCTTGTATCTCAAAGCCTTTGGATGGAGCAAGCGAAGGCAAAATATCGTCCAAAGTTTTATTTTAATCTTGGTAGGCGTTACATGCACGTTTGCTTAAGTTCACGATTGGTGCCCATGTCTTAAAGAGGTCATAGCAATACAATTCTTTCATGTTTGCCACCCTAGTTGCCTGTTCTCCAAGAAACACAAATACAGAACTATCACAAAAACTTCACTTGCAATCCTTGAAATTTGATTAATGGTTTTGACAACTTTCATGACATGAAAGAAAGCAGTTTTTACAACATCCATGACATCTAAGAAAGCTTAAACACCAAACAAAACCTTCCATGACCACAAGATGGTGTTCCAAATCAACGAGTCTGCAGGACTGATTTTTTTCCTTATTATTTAGTAAATCTAAAAGCAAACATTTGAAGTTTCACAGCACATGAACAAAAGACAAATCCAACATGCAATCATCCACTCCCACAACACAAGGCCAATCACATGAGTTGCAGGTGATGCGACGAGCCCTGCCAGTGACTTAAATAATTAATTGTCAAGGCTAAAATAACTATATTATATTTCATTGATCTCAACTCTACCATCAGTGAAACAACTACGATCAAATTACATAACTATCACATAATATTTTTCATACAAACAAGTGTCTGAGCTGTTCATAAGCCTCGTACTAATTACCTATTACAACTGTAATCTTCAGAGAAGCTTTGAATATCCACAATGGAACCATGTCTTGGAAAATTAAGAATTTGTATCGGACTTGGAGGCAACCAAAACTTTAAAATTCCAGAAAATAATATCATGTCATCATGCCAGCCAGATTCAATAAGAGCTGAAATGATTCTGAAAATAAAGAGGCTTGGATGATCCTGAGACTAAGGGGCCTCGAATGGAAAGAACTGGACGCAGCCTTAAGAGTGTGGAAAGTCGTCGAATTATAAAGTTGATGATATTTGGACAGAGAGGCGCCATTTTAGAGGAGCAAACTTCTTATCACAGCACTTGCAAACAACCGAGAGACAAGAAGTTCACGTGATAATTTCTCTCACAAGCCAATCCAGACTAGGATATGCAAAGTACAGTATAAGAAATGATGGGACAGCAAACACAACAGTAACAAGTATGTACAGAGCCAAGATGGCTGCACTGGCCGGTATTGCATATAAGACAATCAGAAGAAATATAACCACCAATGGGAATTTGGCTGTCAAATGAACAAAGAAAACCAGTGACCTCCGAAGCAAGGAGTGTAGATTCTCCATAGTGAGGTAATTATTGAAACGACCTTGGTCATGGTTTGATCTAGATGGCTCAGGATGACGAGTATTTTGTACGCTCCTGACGTTACCATAGCCGACTTGACCATTCGGTAAATTTCCATTTGTTGGACAGACTGATTGATGACCCCTAGAGAAGGAAGAATTGGACTTCACTCTATCACCATTCATGCTCTCAACCATCCAGAGAAGAAAATAGTTCTTGCGAGGAAATTTGAGATTTCCCCTGTAAATCAGACGAAAGGATAAGAGATTGCACCATGGGCAGGAGATAAAGAGTGGAAGCTGAACTGGTAGAGTGGGAAATTTCACAACAGCCCATTGCAGTCCCAGTATGCAATTTTTACAAAGGGTATGGCCGCACCATAAAACATAGGGTACATTTTCAACAATGTTAAAGGATTCCCAGCATATTGGGCACTCTAGACCTTCCTCTCTGCTAACAGTAGAAGAAGCCTCGTCATCAGAGCATTCAGAAGTGGCTTGGGTTGGCTTTAGAGGGACATTTTTTTTCGGTTCAACACTTCCAGCTGTGCAATTGGATGCAAAATTCCACATTCTAATATCAGACAGAGGATGGCCAAGAAACTACCATCACTTGCTAAGGATGTGACATAACACTTGAACAAAAGAGTCCCATTACCATGATAACTGCTGGCAGCGGTTTGCCCCTGAAAGAAAACATAGAGTAAATTCACAAGGGAAATCACCTTTATGCATTGATATCAATATGTTGTAAAACATTCATCTTGTGCTTCATTTCGTAACCTGGCTCTGATACCATAACAGGATATGGATTTTGAGGAAGATTTCCTTGCCTTTCATCCACAAATGATGAGGTATTTATACAAGAGGCAGAGAATAAAAAACAGTTACATCACAGCAGGGACTTTGTCTACAGTTCTTTCTAGAACATTTGTATTTTCTGTACAATTATCATCTAGCTTAATACAACTGACATATGATAATTGATACCAATATAAAATTGGTAACAACACATTAATTATGCTCTCATCCTAAGTGATTGGAGCAAGCAACTTATATACTCGATAAGGGGCAGGACAATCTTCCCTCTTAAATTCTGGATATCCTCATCACATCATTCCATTATAGATAGTGCAGCTCAAGTCTCACACTTATGGCTAGGGATGAACACTGACAATATTTGTAATGACTCAAGGAAAACCCAATCCAGATCTGTGCCTACAGTCCAAAGAACCAGTCAAGGTTACAATTGGAATCCCTTGCAATTAGTTTAAAGGGCAAGAACCGAATACATGGTATCACAAAAAATTTTAAACGCATGTTAACTTATAGAACTAACATAAGGACCTAATGGTGAAGAATCGGAACTTGCGATCCATCAAAATCTTTCTGCTTTGATAAGAAAGTCTAAAGCATGAACTATAAAACAAAGTATTACCAAGCACCAGAGATTTATGCACTAGCAAGCACGTAAATGTGCCTCACAAAGACATGCTGAAAAAAAGTGCAATGATAGACGCTAATCTATCTCAAGCAAAACTTGGTCAATCTCGAATCAAACTACTTCATCCCAGTTACACCCACAACAACGTACGGAACAAAAATAGTTGCTTAAATCAAGTCACAACCCCGAAAAGTTCAACAACATTTACTAAATCTCAAATTTCCCACTATGAAAGCGGAGTTTGAACCATTATCAGTGGCCTCATGCATTTCCGCATCAAAAACTAATTGCCCAAAAAACCAAAGCAAACGTTCAACACTTTGAAAAAATCACTCAAGACAAGAAGTGAAAAACACTTCCGTCTTCACCTTGTCGAATACCTATTTCAACATCTAGACCTCAACACCCCCCCCCCCCCCCCCCCCCCCCCCCCCCCACAACAACAACAAAAAAAAAATCCAAATGGATCTCTCGGATTCAGCATTTCCTAAAAAAGCCCATATGGGAACAGAAGAAAGAATCACCGAAAATCGAAGCCATAAACATAAACCTAAAATCCAAGTTATCGAGCATAAATCGGAATTTGGCAATCGATCCGTAAAATATTAAGCATGATTAGCGATGGTCAATCATTTTTTATTAACAGCGATAGTAAATCATTTAAGAGAGTTTAAATAACGAACAATTAAGAAAAATTGAGCTACGTTCTCACCGATTGGTCGATGCGCTACTTGACATCAAACAATCAATCTCTCTCTCTCTCTCTCTCTCTATGCTGAGCTCTAAAGTCTGGGGCTGTTGCACAGAAATCGAAGCTCTGAAGAAAGAAAAAATGCTTTAGAAGTGAGATTCTGGATTTGGGATTCGATTTTTGGGCGTCGGATTCATTGTGTAACGAATAGAAGAGAAGAGGAACGTCGTGGAAGCCTCGCCCCCTTCCCTACCAGTTTTCCAAGTGGCACCGTTACAATGTAGCAAGGGCTGGCAGCCGTTGCCCATATCGGGCCGTTTCCCAATTCACCGGCCCATAGGAGTAATTGCTGAATTTTAAAGGGTCTGAAAATATAGGTTTTTTTTCTCCCAATTGGATTCTTCTGCTCCAGCCCATCTTTAAATTTCATTTGTGTCCATTTTCTTTTGAAAGATTTTGCGTTCATTAAGCATGTTAGAAATACATACTTTTTTTTAATTAAAAGTCTAACTTAAAGAAATCCACACGTGTCCCTTTATTAAATAAAATGTTTTTTTTAAATAAAATATATTTTAAGGGAACACCCATAACTTCCAAATTAATGTAGAATACTACTATAAGTAATGTTATATACAGTTTTAAAATACGTGCACTCTATTTGAAAAAAATAAAATCTACCATTAGAAAAAATAACTTTTTCATATAGATATTAGACTTACTCATGTTTTTTAAATTGCATGGAACTTACGTAACCTAAGATTGTAAATATAATATATAGTATTATTCTTTATCTTTTATATTTTTTTTCTTGCGAATCACAATTATGGAAGGAAACATAATCCTTTCGATCACATGCTCAACTGACAAGAGCATTCGCATTTAATATATAGGATATGTGCATGATGAAGTATAGGTGTTGAATTTAAAACCTTCCATTATTGGAGGTCGAAGTGCATGTGGCTCACATTCCTCTTTCCTTGGCGCCATGGCCTAATTTTATGGTCCCTAGCTGCTTATAATGTCACTTCGGTTTTGACATATTTAGCAGTATGTTCAATGTACTTGTCTTTTCAAGCACTCCCGGCCCCACAGTTAATTCTCAACACCCACGTGATACTTAGATATTGAAGTACTAGTCTTTTTTATTTTTTCTTTGTTTCTTCTTTTTTAATATATATTTATTTACAATTATAAATTATATAATTGTTATATAATCATTTTAAAAAAATAATAAAATATAAGATTTATATTAAAAAAATTAAATTTTTAATAATAAATTTTACTATTTTCTAAAATCTTATGCGTCATTTGCTTACTCTACAATAATGAATTATAAATTTTTTTAAAATTTGTAAAAGACTTTCGGCGATAGTAAATTGCTGGAAATAAATATCTGGTTGCTAATAGCTATTTACAGCAAATTTTTTGCGGCAACTATTTTTTTTTGGTGCCTTATGCATATTTTCAGCAATTAAAAAATCGATGCAAACAGGCATCCCCGAACAGAACTAGATTTATTATCAAATTAAGTAGTTTGGACTTGAATTAGTATGTACTTGGTCCTAATTTCTTATCACCATACATACTTTCTATGATTGTATTTTCAAATCTTCTTATCTCATTTCATTTTATATTATCTAATCATTATAAATTTTTTAAGTTTTTACATAAAATAAAATGAACAATTCAACTTTTTTAAATCTTAAACTAAAAATAATATTAAAAATATATTCTAAAAATATTTTATTTAACTTTTATCTTTCATCTCAACTTTTCAGCTAAAACAAATTACATGGCTGCCCACGTTTTGTATGTATCAATTTCTTTGCTGTATAATATTAGACTTTTTGGCATGTGTTACTAAGTGTCACATTGTCCGATCCGAGAAATGCTTCGTATACAAATAAAAGAAAAAAACAAAAATAAAATTTAAAAAAATTATTTTATAAACTTATATGATTTAATGAAAGAAAAATTTTATTCATTATCCTCACACATCACACTCCACATATATATATATATACCGATGAGCACCAACAACCCATAACGATTAGAATAAAGAAGAAACAAGAAGAAAATAAAAGAAAAGAGAATTCCTTGTGTCAATACGCTTATTAATATTTCTCCTTGAATTTAGAACGTCTATAAATGGCTTTTCTTCTTCACATTTTAATAGTCATAGAAATGTTCTAAACAATTAGATATTGAATAATGTTAAATATATATTAAGTCTCGAATAAATAAGTTTCATGCAAGTCATTTATAGAAGGAAGGTTCCATTTATAAAAAATTAATTTTTTTACACTATAATTCACATTTTTATAAAGATTTATACGAAATTTATCTATTTAAAAGTTGTTCAAATTATTTCTCTTTCAAAAAAGAGTCCCGCTACTCTTGCCTGCCCACGACCGCTCCATCTTACCGTTAGTGTAAAATCATCCTATCATTTTTTTTAAAAATTTTTATTCATATTTTTTTAATCATTTTAAAATATTTTTAAAATATAAAAAAAATACCAATATACCAATAATCACTTTTTTAATCATTAAATAAAAAAATTAAAATACATTACATGTCAAAATAAGTGAACAAAATAGCATTTCTCTTAAATAAAAAAAAATATCGACAATATTAATGGTCTTAGTTAAAGATCTCGGCTTTTGTAACCCTAGGTACTGACAAATATTAAACATTTAGTCCATTAATTTCAATAATAATTTGAAGCTACGTACCTGTCGTCGGTGGATCGTTTAACGTCTAAATACTTTATTTTTAAATAATTAAATTAATTTTAACTCAAAACTTATTTATACGTAGAATTTATAATTTTTTTTAGGTCAAATTTATTTACATGGGAGATCTATAATTTTTTTTTAATTTTTTATAAATATATCTAAGATGAGTTAAATATATCTAATTAAACTCATCTTAGATAAATTTTATAAAACTCACTCTACTATCTTAACTTATTATTATTTATAAATAATTTAATTCATCTTAAGTACTCAATTCAACATTCAAACTAGATTAAATTATCCGCTTTTTGACTCGCCAAAAAATTAAAAAAAAACCCCACCTTTTGGGTCATTTCTTTCTTTCTACTACGTATACTACGAAATTAGGCATGCAACGAGTCTTTGACAAGTAGCAATAGAATAATATTCAGACTAACAGTAAACGGTATAATAGCAATACTACATACGGTCTTTATTTATAGACTGTAATATAAATATAGACAATTTTATCTTTAAAATTTTTTAAAATTACTAACCTATCCCTCTTAAAATGATATTTTTTCTCCTTTAATAAAGAGTCTGCACATGCAGTCCCCACTTAGGGACTGCAAATAGAATTTCTCATGTTGAAAATACTTGGCCCTCATTGTGCTCCCAAATATTTGAAAAGTATCTGCGTTTGAATATTGTTAAATTAAGCTGAATTGAGTTGAGTTCTTTATAAATAGTAATGAGTTGAGAAAATGAAGCGATTTTTGTGAGGTCCATCTTAGATGAGTTTAGATGTATTTGAATGTTAAGATGTGTTTAGATTTATTGATGAAAAATTAAAAAATATTGTGGATCCTGCTTGTAAATAGATGTTGGGTTGAAAAATGTTGTGGGTCTTACATGTAAAAAAACTTTAAACTAAGATGAGTTTAATTATTTGAAAGTTGTGTGTTTAGATATTAGATTCATATTAAAATTAGATTAAATTGAGTTGATTTCAGTGCACCTCAACAACCAAACGGGGCCCACAAATATACTTGCTAGCTAGCTGCGGCCTGCCTCATTCAAAGTCTGATCAAAATGAACCAAAAAAAATATGAAAACCCCTCAAGCTGAACTATATTATACCCCAAAACATTGAAAAGTCTAAAATGGTGTCATCTATTGCATGCATGCCGTCACATAAATCCACACAAAGGCATGTTTCCCATTCTTGGGACAATTGTCGGGTCCGATGCTGTGCGTTCTCTCTCTGTTGAAACCGTCCCACTTTCGTGCATGAGTCATGCCGTATGAGACTTTAGTTTCATTAATATTGGTTTTGAAGTCTTTCAAATTAAGCATATATATATATATATATATATATATATATATATGTCGTGTAAAAGGATTAATTAGCACAAACAAAGTAAACGTGTTTCCACGTTATACCAAATACGAATGCCAATTTATATGTTTCTACCAAAGTTTTCTACGTTCAAAGTAAACCAAGATCAAGCCAATGGCATCAGATCACAAATATATATGATGTAACTGCTACATACTACGTACATATCTGGCCGGGCCTCGGTCAAAGTTTTAAGTGTATATCCTTTTCCATTCAAAATGCATGCCCAAGAAAGCAAATTAGGCTAGCTTACTACCACGAGTTTTATCATGAGTTGAATTTCTGATACCGGACATAATAAGAATTATCATGGCGGCTAGTTAATCTATTGATAGTAAATTAGAAATTGAGATTGAAAAAAATATGCAACACAGAAGATTTTGAGATTAGAGTTTATTCATAAATGCCTAAAATTGATTCTGAAACCTATAACATATAGGATTAAATAGCTAAGGATATCAAGAGAATTTTGTCCAAAAAGACAATCTCAATTATTGAGTAAAAATAAAATATGTAATAAAATAAGTATCTTGTCCAAACTAAAATAAGAATCATCATATCTTTAAAAGTGATAGCAAAATATTATCATAAAAGAGAAAAATAATTTAAATCCACGATTCTAAGGAGAAAATAACTTATCATTTTGGAGTTGAAACGTGGTCCCCTAGGCATAGCGTGGTGATTACAACGTGCGCGTTCATGAAAATAACTAATTTTTTAATTAGGTTTATAATAGCGATTTTGATACTCAAAACGTATCAAAGTTATGGCCAAAATATTAAATACGGACGTATGTGCAATCTTCGCATTTTTCTCTGCCTGCTCGAGATAGTCCAGCGCTATCAATGTGAAATTTACCAATTCAGTACTATTGTACGTTAAATCCGAATCCCAGATCTAAAACCTGGGAATAATCAGGAAATACCCAATTGGTGGTTGAATCAAATCAGCAAACTCTTTGATTGGTGTGACTTGTAAGTTTTACGCGGGCGCCACAGTACGTATTTCAAACGTTTAGGGCTAATTCCAAGCACGACTTTACCATTAAACTTATAAGTCTAAATGCACACGGATCATTTGAAGGTTGAAATATTTTGTTGGAGGTTTATATAAAATACCAGGCACTAATTGAGATATGAAAATCATGATTCAAAATATAAAATCCTAGCTAGAAGATATATAAATATATATATATATATATTGAAGAAACCCATTGCAATTTGCATGCAGCCCTCTGTGAGTACCCTAAGTAATTAATAAAACGTTTTCACTTAATTTGCAAGGTTATTTTACATTATTTTTACACGGAAAATGCATCCCATCTTCATAATAACATTTTATTGCATAATTAATTTCTGACTTTTTTCATGGCCGTGAAAGAGGATTCAAATCAAAGCCAGTTTCTTCATTTGAGACCCATTCAACGTTTTCGCGTCTTGAATCTTGATCTCTTACCATAAATTAAAAGTCAAGAGTCCTATAAGGATTCAAACATTTTTAAAAACTGGAAAAATCAAGTCATGACACAAGTTCGTTCCTGCGTACTGCAAATATAAATGCCCACAAATCCTTGGCAAGTACTTCATCAAATTAGTTATAATATTTAACTATCTTGGCTAGATCGAACAAGCTAGCTGATCATCATGAGGGTTTTAAAGATGCTTCTTGCCGTCACAACAGTGCTTTCTCTTATGAGCATGCACGCAAATCAGGCTTGCAGAATCTTTCATGGAGAAGGACAAACATTGATGCATGAAAGCCTTTTGCAGCAGGGTTCAGTCCCTGATCCATCTGCTTCCAATCCACGCACCCACATCTCAAGCCCCACTTCAACAATCAACCAGATCAGGACCTTCCTTGGCAACTTTATGGCTCCTTTGTCGTTGGGATCACTATATAAAGGTCTTCATGTGCCCAACACGACCTCTCAAATTCCATGCTCTGCTTCAACAATCAGCCAAAGGGTCTTTGCAGGTAACCCTATGGCTCATTCACGGCCGGGATCATTGCAGAAGGGTCAGCTTGTTCCTCCATCTGGACCCAATCCGGACACTCACATCCCATGCTCTGCTTCACGGATCAACCAAAGGACGTCCCTCACAGATCATGAGTCCATGAATCATCTGTTTTTAAATTCACTGCAGAAGAGACGTCTCGTCACTCCCTCTTCGCCAAATAAACGTCAGCCGCCATGATATTGAATGCATGCATGCAGACTTCTCTACAAAATGGAAATAAAGGCCATTCAACACGACTTGTAGTACTATTAAAGATGAAAAGTTAAAAACAATACTCAGGAAGAAAATCGATCCTAATATATCACCTGTAACTCAAAGCGTCAAACATGTGATTACTATAATTATTTTAGCTACTGCATGTAATAATAATGGCAACTAAAAACACTTTGCATGCCAGGCTACCTTCCTACTTGTTGATCAGTTCGGTATTTTTTTATCTTTTTTTATAATCTTGGTGCATGTTTGCTAATGTATTTATTTGGAAGAATAATGAAGTTGACAAGACTCTTTCGTTATCTACTTTTTGTTCTTTTAGATCATACCTTTGTCTAGCTGCTTGTGCATCGATATCGGCCGGTGATCTGAAGCAAACCATAAAAAAATACAACCATACAACTTTAATTTTCCATTCTAAACAGGATTTGAAGAAATTTGGCAATAACCTAGCCACTTAGTTGTAGTATGTCATACAAGAAAATTGATTATTTGTGGCAATTATTTTTTGTTAAAATGATTTTTTATTTATTTATTTATTTATCAAAATCATGAGTATACTGTATCTTGTTCCAAATAACTTATCATAAATGCTCATTATCTTATCAAGCGTATATAATCATTCTCTATTTTAAGAATGAAGGTTCAAAGATTTATTCCATGCGTTATGATGTTTGATGTGAAGAATCAAGGCTTAAAACCACTCTTTCTAGCTTCTTGTACTGTCAAAGCAACAATGGTAATTAATTAATGTAGCCCTTCGTTAGCGCTTCCTTTGACTAATAATTGGTTTATGCTTACGTCTAAAGTTCAATTTAGTATGAGATAAGAACGAGATTGTACGTGTTTAGAGGGAAAACAGAAGTTTATTATAAGAGTGGTGCTACATCCACCACCGAAGGATGTAGCCGGAATTCCTACCGAATGCATCATTTTTTTTAATGTTTTTGATTTTTGATTTTTTTATTCATTTTTTTATATTCTTAAATATTATTTTAAAAAAATTCACAACCGCACTTAAAAAAGTTTACTTAATCACTAAGTAAAAAAAATAAATTAAAAAAATAAAAACATTCGGTAGATTTTTTTATCTCTCGAATTCGGGAGCTTTAGCATTTATGTTATTATAAATATGTGCACAAATATATATATATATATATTCTTTTGGGTTAATTACAAAATCAGTATCTACGGATTTTTATCATTTTAGAAGAGGCTCTTGCCTGGATTTTCACATTCATACGTGTGTGTGTATATATATAGGTTTAAAAAAATTATCTATTTTATCCGGCCTCCATCCATCTTCCATTAATATTTATGGTAGGAAAATTGCCATTTGGCCAAGAGTACTCCTCCACGTGCCAGTTAATAAAAAGCTTACAGATGGCCTCCTCAATAAGAAATAATTCAAAGAATAAATCTAAAATTTAAAAAAAAATTTGAAATCATATATTAGTTTAAAAATAATTCATACTTTCTATAAAATGGCCCATCCAAAATATAAATCATATATATTTTTCTTGTAGGGATAATTTTTTTATTTTTTATTTTTTCTCTTACTAAATATATAGTGTATGGATGATGAGTAAAAAAACTCAATTAGTTTAAAAAGAATAAAATCAAAAAAATTTAAAAAAAATTTGATATGTGGTGCATAGAAATGATAAGTAGCAAAACACATCCTCTTAAATAAGTACTACTCAAATTTTATTTTATTTAAACTTCCAATTATGTTAGAAAAAAAGGGCTAAATGTCCCATCAATGATGGTCAATCCCTTAAACATATCTTATTATTAAAAAAAATGAAATCAAGTGTCATTCTCTAATTTTAGGACTGTTCACCAAGATCCCAAACCGGGTTAACCTGATTTATGACCTGAGCTGGTGGACTGGATTAACCTGATTAATGACCCGGCCCAGTACTTGGGTGAATCTGGGTTTCACAAACCCGAAAATCTAGGTATCGGGTTATAGCCAGGTTTATATATATATAAATATATATATATATTTATAAAGTCAATATTCAATTAAGGTTTAAAAGCATTTTTTTCTAATAAAAGCCTATATTTTATGAAAGATTTTTCAAGAAAAACTAAATTTTATATAAAAATAACTAAAGCAAGAATCAAACTAATTACCTTTTTAACTAAATGTATGTAAAAAAAAAAAATCCATTATTCATCTTGTCAAATGCATATGATACAATGTAATCTACTACATATTACAATATTATTTCTTATTTATACATTATATTATAAAATACAAAATTACAAAATGCATCCAACCAAGTCCAGGTTCCTTAACACTCTTTGGAGAGTTCCCCTCTTTGTTGACCCAACTCATATATCTTCTTGTTCAATGCCAAAAGATAAGAACGAAATCCTCCTGCAGTTCATCAAAAGAGAAACAGAAACAATAGTTGGGTCAGCGCGCCATTTACAGATCGAGCTTCTAGTTAAAAATTAAGTTGAAGATTGTGTGAGTATCAAGCACCGCAAGTTATCATACGTGCATATGGGGACTTCCTTTTTCATGCAGTTATTTATGTTCCTTGCCTAGCTTTTCTGGAAAAAATGTTCCTCTAGCTTTTCTTTAGATTGTCAAGAGAAAGGATTTCAGGGAAGAAGGCAAGAGTAAAAGTTGCTGGAATGGAAGGAAATTCCATGTCAAAGTTCTATAGCCAATGAGGAATGGTCCTCAACTTTCTTAGAATCCAGAAATTTAGATAGCCATATTCAAAGTTCTAAATGGTGTTGACTTACATATCTCCTCCCAGTAACTAGTCATCACAATGCAGATAAAACATTCCTGTGAACAAAAACCATAAAAATCAGCATGACAATAACATTGATCATGGGGTGGTTTAGGTCATGATTTTCCCATTATACCGTTTCATTAGATTCCAGCAAATAACGCAAAAATCTGCTTTCAAATTTTTGGGATAATGTTATAGAAATTGCAAATTGGTCATATACCTTTTCCACCCATGCATCTTTGTACTCCACAATATAAGGGTTATTTAGCATTGCAATCATAGTCATCGATCTGCAGCAGACCGATCGAAGGTTAGAAGTTACACGGCTTCTCCTCTATATATCTGTCTAGGATTTCAGTAACCCACCAAAGGAAGTCTTGGATTTTAGTATGCAACAAAAGAAGAATGTTAACATGATTAATTTTTTTAAAAATAAAATTCTGTAAAATATCAAACATGGGCATAAACAAAGACAACAATTTTCCCCATACCAGATTTTGCTTGTATGTCAAAAGAAGTCAGTTCCATGGTATGCCAAAAAATAGTTATAGTTTATCCTACCTTATCCACAAAGACAGACACAACAATGCAAGTAAAAGGAACAAAAGGCTATGCTATGCCATCTAAAGCTATACACATGGTATAGACTCGAGGGTGCATGCTCTATACACCTCTTCAAAGTAAACAAACAAACCTATGGATCCATATTCTACCTTTCCCACTAAAGACAGACACAACAATGCAAGTAAAAAAAACAAAAGGCTATACTTTACTATCTAAAGCTATACACATGCTACAGACACGTGGATGCATGCTTTATACACCTCTGCAAAGCAAATAAACAAACTCATGTATCCATATTTTATAAATATATATATATATATATATACACCTCAAAGATCTATAGATCTAGATCTAACTCATAAAAATACTCCTAAAAGATTATATAAATCCAAATCTAATCCACGAAAATATTCTTTAAAGATTTTTCCATTCAAACATTATCATCAAAACAGACTCAAATCAACAAAATAATTAAAGGAAAAAAATCCTAAAAAACTGCTTCAAATCTGAACTTGAAAATATGCTAGCACAGATCTAACCATAAAAAATCCTAAAATTACCGCTTTGCAAAGCTTCTTAATCAGGGTCATTAGCTTTTGCTTCAATTTCTGCTTCGATTCCCTTTAAAACCTGTAATGCCAAAACCAATATGCATAAATTAGACCAATTTTCAACCCTAACACAAAGGACTCATGAAAAATTCAGAACCATATCCTTAGATCCTTTGCAAAATTATAAAATATACCTTCTGCATCCAGATCTACAACATCCTTCAACATTCACAATTTGCATCCAAATCTAAAGATCTCCATGAGTCCTATACCAAATCTCCACGAGTCAAAACCCATAAAACCCGAAAAGAAAAAACAACCCATATTTTAAAAAAAGAGCAAATCAAGCAAAAGATAATATATGTCTACCGAAAGAGACTTACCGAAAGGTCGCCAACGAGATACCCATATAACTTATATGGGTAGTCTCGAAAGTTTCTAGACCTATTGCGCATAACTATAAGAAAATTGCTTAATTGTAACAAGTTGTTTCATGCAAAAATGACCTTTTTGTTGCCAAAATAAATATGTTTTCGTTACAAATAATTATGCACAAATTTTCATTTTTTTTTTTTTTTGTAGTGGCACTTCTCTAAAGAGGATCTCATACTGTTATGGAGAGAATGTATATTGGAATGGTTGTGTTACATGCCGTGTGGGTTGTTCCGGACTGGTTTCGCTTTTGAGAGAGAGAGAGAGAGGGGACGGCGGAAACCCAGATAGGAGAATTGCATCACACGGCATACAGGAGTGGGGGAGGTTAAAAGCTAAAACTTAAGATTTATAAATCCTGAGTACCGGATTTTAAATTTGAAAAAAAAAAAAAAAACAAAAGAACAGTCCTATCTAGCTTGGCCGAGCCTAATCATGATGTGGTAGGCGTACCGGATTAAAATTTATACATATTTTTTGTGTTTTGGAAAAGTAAAAAGGAGCTTTATCTGCTAGATCTTTCTGCTAAAAGTAGGCGCAGCAATGTCTAGCTAGTTCCAAATTTCAAACCTAGATTTTGGGGATGAGTCACAAATTAAGGAATGTCCCTACGTACCTTATATATATTATACAATATATACAAAGTGGGCCACTTTGAATTTGTTATTTTCTTGCAATTGGCCCCTTGTGTTTAGCTGCTAATTAATTATGCCCACAACTTACTTAATTTTTTTCAAAGAGACAGACATCTTTTAATATTCCTAGAAGAGAAAATCTATTCTTAGTCCGGTCTGGGTATCGCACACCACACGAATCTGACGTGGCAAACCGGTCTAACTTAAATTCCTGTCCAACTGAAATTGAGTCCTTCTCTCAAGAAGCCTTTCCTCCCTTCAGAAATCCCTCACCAAAATACATCCTCCCCAACGAGAAATTCCTCTCCTCCTATGAGAAATCCCTCGCCAAATCCCTCTCCCCTCACGAATGAGACTCCCTCCCTCTGAATCCCTCTCCCCCTGCAATTTTCCAGTGAACCAGTGAGATTAGGGTCGGTTTGGGTAACAAACATTAAGACCAATCAGAAGGACTTGGAAACGAAATTTGAAGACCTGCAGTCGACTTTCTCTGTTTTGTTGCGTGAAGATTCAATTGCAATGGACTTGAGGCTGCATCTTTTAGACGTTAGTGAGGTGTTTGATGAGATGCTTGAGTGAGTCTTGGCTTCACGGGCTACCAAAAAATGGGTCTTCAAGGAGCTACATCCATGCCACACCTGTGATGGTCCTTTGGCATAGCCACCTGCGTAAAGTTCCTCCTAATCTCCTCTTACCATAGCATGGACTTCGAGGTCCACCACAACTAGCTTGCTCTCGCACATTTTCTCCCTCTCTCCCAGTGGTACTCTCTCCATTTTCACCAACCTTATCGACCCCAAATCGTTCACCTACAAAGGGCCTAAACTATAGCTCCAACATTGGTTTTGTTCCAGAGAATCACTGTAATCTTGTCTTATTTGTGTATTTTGTATGGGGTATATAGATTGACTAAGGATTTGGATTCAAATAGGTGAACTTTGATCTGGGTATTGGTCATTTGGACCCCAATGCTTGTGATTGTGAATGTGGACCATGTCGGCATGTCCATTTCCAGGACAACGGATTTCTCTTGGAGTTCTTGTTCATATCGCTTTCATATTTGGAGGAAAGGAGGGGAGTACTTGATGGGTGAGTTTTTCTAAAACGCATGCGTTTTATTAAAAAATAATAAATAAAGCCATATCATCAATTTCGTGTGGTGTATGTGGGAAAGAGGCAGATGCGTAGAAGCTCTCTTCCTAGAAACGATGAGACCAAAATCACTGAATCAATTTCTTTGGTTCCCTTGCCTTCACTATTAATTGATCGATCATATGTACAAATTAGTGATCATATGTACAAAAACTGTTTTAGGTCACGGGCCGGTTACATGACTTCAATATATAATGATCATTTACCTTTCCTTTTCATGATTCTTAACCTTTTTCTGTACGACTGCTGCATGATGCATGCATGCATGTGATGATGTGGAGTGCGTGTAGGTTAGACTGTTTTCACTGATTAATAATCATGACATTTAGACTCGATCGAGTTAATTGATTGGAATATTTGAATTTCTATATATACGATGTGGCCGGCCGGCCACCTCAGTTCGTTTGATCCGTGGTCAGATGATCAGAAAATGATAAATTTTAATTAAGAGAAATGATGATCTGCTTCGTTTTATATTTTTAAGAAGTCAACGGAAATGGTTAAGAGAAATGTTTGTATGTCCTCTTTATTTACTCCCTGTCACAATTTTTTTTTAAATTTTTTATTTTATAATTAAGAAAATGATTTTAAATGTATTAGTATATTTTTTATTTTTTAAAAATATTTAAATATTTTTAAAAATATGAAAAGAAGAATAAAAAACAAAAATAACGTGCAGTCAAACTGAGCGGCGGAGTAGCACCGCTCAATAATTAAACACCTTTTCTTTTTTGGATTAGAAGAGAAAATTCAACTAAATTATTGGAACCTAGCTATACACACACATACATACATACATACATACATATATCGCGCATTCTAATTTTAGAAACATGATAATTGTGAATTAACCAAAGTTTAGAAATTATCCCATGATCACTCATGATCTCCATCGACCTTTGAAACTTTAGCTGGCATTAATATTTTCATTTCTGATCTATAGTGAGCTTAATTAGCAATTCTTCCGTTAGTGAGACAAATTAATAATTTTTTTATATACTACAATCTCTTCTTATTTTTATTTTGAAGTAGTATTACTCATCAATTTTTATTTTTTTAAAAATAAAAATACCCAAAAGTGAAAAAAAAAAATATTTTTTATTTTCTATAATAAAATAAAATGAGAATTTAAAAAATTATTGTTCTCAATTTAATCAATCATGGCTACAATTATGAATATATATACGTAAATCCGTAAAGATCACCACTTGCTCAATCATAACATTTGTTTTCGAATGGTGAAGGTCAGAAGATTCGTTTGGTTGTTGAACTCAACTGAGTTAATTCATTTCAGTTTAATTTTAAGCTGAGTCTAATATCTAATTATCCAATTCTCAAATTATTAAACTAATCTCAACTCAAAACTTTTTTACACGTAAAACCCACAAATTTTTTTAACTCAACACATTTTTATAGGTAGGACCCACAACCTTTCTTAATTTTCTATAAATAGTACTAAACTCCGATAGTTTGGATCCTCAACTCACTTTAACTTATCTCATCTCATCTAATCATTACAATTTTTTTAAATTTCAACACAAAATATAATAAATAATTAAATTTTTTCAAATCTTAAAATAATAATAATATTAAAAAAATATTCTAACAATATTTTATTTAATTTTTAAATTTTATTTCAATTGAACTTAACTTAACTCAATATATAAATGTAACATTCAAATAAATTTATATTCATTTTAGATAAGTATTACATGACTCCTTCTTCCAACTTAACTCATCATTATTTATAAAAAACTTCAATCAATCCAACTCAAATCATCGTACAAACTCAGGATAAATTACTTGAACTCGAGTCCAATGAACAAGTGGTACGGCACAATATGAGTACGGAAAATGAAAAGGACCACACACTGCGCGCTAGGTAGTGGTACTCCACAAAAATTCCAAATGTCAGTACCATGGGGGGACCCAGCTATTGGCAGTACTCATATTAATGCTGCCTTAACCTGTTTAGATTAGTTTTCTTAATCATGATCATTCACATGTACAAACTATAAATAAATAAAAAAATTCCTGGTTAATTTGTTCTATATATAGTTTAAATTAAAAAACCCTTGAAAGAAAGATTTTCTACTTTTTGTTACCCCTATATATATTAAAAAAACATGCAGTAAATTAATCAGTACTATATAGTACTCTATAAAGCTAACGGTAATTATTAAAAAAGAGATCTTTATAGGGTTTTTGTTTGGCTGTATATATGGTAAAAAAAAGTTCTTAAAATAGAGATTGTCTTTTTAATTAAAGTAATATTACATACAGTCATAAAATATACAAATGTCACGCAATCGTTTTGAAAATGAGTAGAGTCTATTATTAAAAAATTAGTTTTTTTTTCCATGTAGATCTTGTATTAATTTACTTTTTTTAAAAAGATTGTGCGGCGCTTGTACAATCACGACTGTAAATATCATTTCTTTTTTAATTATACTAACTGATCTATTTATGGTAAAAATAATCAAGTAGCTTAGGATTTCATCAAGTACACATGAACATGTACAACCCAGCTAACAATTTTATGTTTTAGCTAATTATTTTCCAAGTGAAGCTACTGTGATGAAGTTTGATGTGTAAAAACCATTGTTTTTTAAAAGAAGAGAACAGTACCCTAATTTTATTAATTACTCTCATCATTTATGGCGGATAATTACCTTGTAAAAATTGATGGAACTTGGAGCTAGATTACATGGATAGACAGGTAAGGTCCCAAAGCCATTTCTTTCAACATGTTTGTCATAAGAAACTAAAAAGTTTTTAAGAATTAATCCAACCAAAATCATCTATTTTTTACTTTCATATATATATATATATATATATATGTATGTTTGTTACCCATCTTCTTACGCGTAGTACTACATTAGAAATATACAACCATGAATGTATGCATGAGGAATACAGCACATGATGTTATGATCTGAACTCATCAGATAAAAGAAAACACTTTATATGTACGAATGTAACTGATCATGAACATGATCACAGACAACTTTCAGTAGCTAGCCAGTCTCTCTCACTTGATTAGGAGTTGTGGCTATAAGCATGCTGCATGTGAAGTTCATCCTCCATGAATTAAATTCCGTTTCCAAGTTACTCATATATAGTACTACTGGTATATACTCATTTCCACACACAAACAGAGAGAGAGAGAGAGAGAGAGAGAGAGAGAGAGAGAGAGAGAGAGAGAGAGAGAGAGTATGCGCGCAGATCTTTCGTGAACCAGACATTGCAAATGTCAAAAACATGACTAGCAGCTAGCTAGGATCCAAACACGTATGCACCCAAGTTGCGTGTATAAATTATTGGCTCCTTTCTCATGATGATGATGATGATCACAAATTGTTTGGTGGTCAACAAGAATCCAAAGTTTGGTGGCCCTAAGCTATTTGTGTTACATATACATCTATTCGATATATATGTATTTGGATGCACAGTACGTACCTGCATCTAGCGCATGATGCAGCTAGCTATATATGCATGCATGCTGAATGATAGATCTACAATCACCGTAAGTTTTAAATGCGATGATCAAGAACGTACATGAGCAAAAAGCGATTGTACAATTCAAGATTGAGGGCGACGTTTTTGTAAAAACTGATAAAGAAAGGATGGATGATGAAGAAAGAAGAAGAACGACAGAAACATCATGCAATTTCGCAAAGCAACTTATAAGTCATGCAATTATTCCTATATTAATTAATACTTCCGGCCCCCCCTTTGTCTTACTTTCTCACGCAATTTATGATCATATATCCTTCATCGTGATGTAATTATTAATGTCTAATTCTCTTTTCTTTTATTTTTTATTTTTGGAGTGGAATGTCTAATTCTTTAATTTCATGCTCTTCTTATATTGATATGAAGAGCGTACGTTCACAAGCGGGTTTGTTTTTATTGGGTTTTAATTATATATATATGAAATATTTTTAAAAAAAATTTAAGATGCTGGGATTTGTGAAAATATAATTCTTTGAATTTTTTATTTTTGTAATAACTATTTTACGATTAGATGAAAATATTCTTAGATTGAAGCTGAATTTTAGAAAAAGAAAATGCAATATTTTTAATAGCCAAACATGTAGAAGATATCAAGGCAGATCACTCAAAAGATAATCAACCAGATTCCTAGCCTACAATCATGCGAATATTCTCACGAAGAATAGTGCTACTGATTTCTACAATTGATGTAAATAGATAGTGCAGCAGGATTCTAGCAACACAGTTGTAAATCATTCTATTTTTGGATCACTGTAATTCCTTAGGTTTAGCATGTACTCTATATAAATTAGATTCTAAACACATCAATACATTCGAGGAAAATTTCCATTGAAATATCTTTCTACATTTCTGATCTATATTGTATCAGACGACCACAACTCAAACGAGACTAGTACTATTCCTTCTTCTGACATGGCTTATTTTGAGGCTTCTCCTCAAAATCCAAACACTCAACCTCCCTTCGGTCAACACATACAATATGCCATAATTCAGAGTGTATTCCTAATTAGATATGATTGATTAAGGATGGTAGGCCGGGGTTGGCAAACATGAAAGTATGATGTCAAAATTTTTAATATTTCTCACAACTTCATTATCAAACATCACTCAAATATAAAACACTTTTTAATTTCAAAATTTCAACATTTTCATTAAATCTTTAATTAATCACAAAATCAATACAATTTTTAAAAATTTCAAAACAAAAAAAATATTAAAAATTATATTTAAATAACTTTTTAATTTTATTTATCTACTTTTACAAACTCTAATACGATATTTATTTTAAAATATATTTAAAATGATTTTTTTCTCGATTACTAAAATTTAATAAAATATATTTATTTAAATTATTTTATTATTATTTACAAAATTTTAAAATACTCCGAATATCCAATCGAGTAAATAATCTGACGAGATCTGAGGTGGATAATATTTGAGCCTTTGGAGATCCAATTATTGGGAACTTTTTCGACTTCTCTCCCAATGTCTTTTTCTAAGCCAACGTGTATCACGCTTTGACACAGCTCAGAGAGAGAGAAAAAATAAAAGCATACTGACATGACAGTCGTTGTCGCCTGCGATATCCTCCGATCCTTCTTTTCCTTAGTAAATCATTAAAGATACCGACTGTAGTGAGCTCTGATTTGATTAATAAAATGTAATTATTTTATTTATAAATTTTCACATAATTTTTTTAAAATCTTAAAATAAAATTAATATTAAAAAATTATATTATTCCAATATTTTATTTAACATTTTACAAAATATTTCATCTCATAAAATTTCGAATACAAAATAACATGACTACCCACATATATGAAAATCACTGCTAAAAGTAAAAACAACAAATGCAAATATTTTTATTTCTGAAGGAAAAAAAAAATCTGTTTAAAAATAATAGATATTAGATTTTTTTAATGTAGATTTTAGATTCATCTAATTTGTTCAAATAGAATTCACATGCCAACTTGCATACAGTATAAATTGCACCTAGTATTATTCCTTTTAAAATAAACAATATTATATATCAAACTCTTATTCCACTATATAAGATGTAACGCATTTATTACAATTAGATAAATCTTTATATTTGTCATTTGTTTGCTCACCTTAGCCTTTATTAGATCATATAAGTTGAGTCAAAATTATTACACGGGTATATTAGTTAGTTATGTTAGTTATTCTTTCATATGTGTATAAATAGACCTTAGATATATACATGTAAAAATGTGAAGTTCATTCAATACGATTCAATACATTTTCTCTCTAAGATTCTTTTGCTTTCTGTTCTTTCTTGTATTTCATTTCTCTTTTGTTCAACTTGATAGCCTTTTTTCGCCTTTTTTATCTAGTGAAATTGAAGATAATGCTTTAGCAAGTGGTGTAAATTGAACACCAAGCTCAGCAAGCTGAGTTCTCAAGAGTAGACTTCGTTTGAAGCTTTAATTTGCAACTTGCTGGTCGTCAAGATGATGCCCACTAGACTGCTTTGCTTCAAACATCTGAATCTGCTGCAACTTTTTCCTCAAAGCTCGAACTTTTTTACAGATGCCTTCATATGGATGTGTTCAATCTGATAGGCCTCATAACCATATCAAAAAAGAGATGGAAAAGAAACTAGCATAGAGGAGTTGGATCCCGGCGGGCTTCTTTTCTTTCCGGAGCATACTTGCTCGTAAGAATAAAAACATAAAGATTAGTGAGCAACGCCATTTCATCCTAGTAGGATGAAAGTTAAATGGTATATATATATAATATTCCTTTTATAATATACTCAACCCCTACAAAAACTGTGGTCAAGTAAGCTTATAAATGTAGAATACAAATCTAAGTTAAAGTAGGGCTAAGGAACCTATATATTTAGAAATTAGATCAAGACCACTTCCGCTGGATTAGAACAATATCTCACATGCATCTAGTGAATTGATCCAAAGTAGTTCTCTCAATTGGGAGTTTATTCTCAAACTTCATCATGTCTTGTACGTTTGAACGAATGACGCGCATGTGCAGCTCGAATGAATTTTTTTGAAAGAAGCTGCATGCATGCCAACATCGAATCAGCTTTTAGTACATCTTTCATAAATTTTTCACGTGATCCCTGCCATTACAAACTCTATAAATTAAACTAAATTTTATGATTTGATCAATACGTACGTCAAATATATTATATTTAAACTTTAAATTGACATTCATTTAGACTGAACTGTGCTTAGTTGAACTAAGTTTTTTTATAAATAGTAATGAATTAAGTAAGTGGAGTGAATTATGTGAGGCAATTTAAAATGAGTTTAAATGTGTTTAGATATTAAGATGAGTTTAGTACTATTTATGAAAAATTGAAAAAGGTTGTGGATCTCACGTATAAATATGTATTGAGTTGAAAAATGTTGTAGATTTCACGTGTAAAAAGATTTTGAGTTGAGATGATTTAGAACCGGTTTGTATGGCCAACACAATGATATGTTTTCATCTCATTTGTACCGCATACTAGTTTTTCCTATTCAAATATACTATATTTCATCTCTAAATTTTAAAAACATCTCCTTAAATAAATAGTAATGAACAGTAAAAATCTCACATGAACATTGTATGAACAGTGCATGAACAGTAGAAAATTCGGCTACCCTTATTAAATTGTGGGACCCACACCTTTTTCAAATCACAAAAATTAAAAACCTTCTCATCTCACCTCACTATCCAAACACACATTTTTTTTACTAACTATTTCATCTCATCTTAACTCAAAAATTTCATTACTATTTAAAATATATCATCTCATCTCATCTGAACTATGTATCCAAATGGAAATTAATAATTTGAGAGTTTGGTGTTTAGATGTTAGACTCAATTTAAAATTAAACTAAAATGAGTTGATCTCAAATGAGTCTTGTAATCAAACGAGGCTATTCCTACATTACAAACTGATTTATATTCAGTTTGCAAGAGAGACAGATAAATAGAATACAATACTAACGGTTTGCTGCAAATTCTTCAAAGGAAAATGATACTATGCTGCATGAGTCTATCCCTTCAATTTAACTGCTTATGTATTTTAATTTTATTTTTAATTTTTTATTTAATAATTAAAGAAATGATTATTAAGATATTGATATTTTAAAAAATATATATTTAAAAGATGCTTGAAAGAAAAAATAAAAATAAAAAGCATTTTGCATTACGTACGGGGCATGCCGAGTAGTCAAATCTAGGCGACACAGTATCACTACCCTTCTTCAAAAACATTAATCATGATTTAGGTTGGAAATTAAAGATTAATATGCCATATCAGTCATAATTGAAAGTATATAATTTTTCACTTTTGTAGGATATGGGAGGGATCGATCAACTTTGCGAGGGAAAAAGGACATTTTGTACTGGTCGGGAGGAATAATTAATTAATTTTTTTTTTTAAATGGATCCCATGGAAAGCTAAAGAATCGTGGAATAGTATTTAAAAGTACTGCTGACTTGTGATCATGATCCTGAGAAGGGAGACCCTACTTGATTTTCCTTTTGCTTTGACGTACAAATTACACGCTGGAATGCTTTTGGATTATTGTAATAAATGAAGCATCATGAATTCACAGGAATATATATTTGGCTCGATCGTACGGCAGCTCGAAGGTTTTAGGAACTTTCCCCTCACAAACACAAAACACAAACACAAATGACTAGCTAGCGGGAAAACATTAATTGAGAACACCACGTACAATGGTTCCTGAAACTGCGCCATGGCATCATGCATGCATGCAGGCGAGGAAGTGGCCTGAGGACTAGTAGTACTGGCCCGTCTGGGTACCCAGGGATCGGAAGAGGTTGGCTAGCTAGCTTCCAGCGGATTAATATTGTTCTTTTTAAATAAATTTTATTATTTATTGTATATCTTAACACTTTCTAAACGTTATACATGAGAAAGTGTGTGAGGATCTAAGATGGTGGGCGTTGTACGTATCATGATCTTAATTGTACTTATTTTGGTAGAGACCATATATGTATTAAGATAAATGATAGTTGTAGTCGTGATTGTATAAGTATTGTATAATTATTTTGAAAAAATAAATAAATACGCGAACCCACATGAAACAATATTAATTTTTTATAATAAATTTTATTTTTTTTCAAAACGACTGTACGACTCTTATATATTCTACGATTATATGTAATATTACTTAAGTATTAATTATATACATCTTCGCTAGGATCGATGTTCTTGCAAGAATTAATATAAATATATACTTCCATATTAGTCTGACTAAAGTGGAGTGCGTGCTAGCTAGCTGCTTCTAGAATAATCTGGAGATCAAATTCGAAATGAGTTTGATGTCATGGCCCATGTCCATGGACCTATCTTCCTTGCCTATCAAAAAATAAAAATAAAAAAAAAATAAAAGAAAATATTTTAATTATAAAAAGATTACATAAAAATAAATTAATTACAAAATAACGTGATTTAAAATATATAATACATTAAATATTATGTTAATTTATGAACTTATTTTATGAAATTTCTTTATTACAACCACCTCTATTAATCAAATACACGTATTGGCTCCCATGCATTCCCATGAAAGGTAGGGAAATTCAATTCAAAAGCAGAACTACTTGGTAATTGCGCGCGCAGGCTATCTAGCTAGCAGCTTTAACTGTACTGAGCGCCCTTTTCATTTTCTTGGTTCTGAAGTCATGGGATTTTCTTGCAAACACTAGGACAAACAAGGTTCCAAAACAAAAACAGAATGATCGACTAAACAGGACTCCTTTGAATGGCGCTCCGTTGTGATAAGCTGGACGGCTCAATATAAATTGAGTTTTAAGGCAAAAATTAAGTGAGTGATTCGTAACTATAATATAATAAAATATAAATTATCATGTGGTATATAAAAAAATGAGATTTTATTGAAAATGTTTAAATAAAATTTATTTGAATTTATATTCAATACAATAATTTAAAATGAAATCTCAGTGTAAATTATGTACCTCAATTTAATAAGATCTTAAAATAATTATTTAAAAATATAAATAATTCGTTATATTAAATATTAAATTTAGTATTATGGGGCCTTGGTACACATTGAAAAATATAAAAATTATTTAAACTTAATTTATTTAATGAACTAGTTTTTATTTTTTTTTTGAAAAATAATTAAAAAAAAAACCACCTCACTTATATTTTTAGGGGCCTTTGTACAAGACGGTGGCCGTAAGGAAGAGCCTAGATGGCCTTATCATTGAGCCGGCCTGATTATAACGTACACATGATTTTTTGGATCGTGCAAGTCAAACCAAGAAAATCAAGCTTAATGTCTGTGAACATAAGCTTTAAAGAAATGATTAAAATGGCAGTGGCACTCATGAGCTTTAAGAAATGAAGAGAGGTAGAATATATAGTCTTGCATGCTTCTAATTCGCACCTTGTCTGTGAACAATATCAGTAAATATATAACTTTTCACTAGCAATGATCAAATTCAGATTACTTCTGAACCACAATTAATAGTGCAAGGGTGGGGTTTAGTACTGATCGATCTCATGATCATCACTATCGGATCGATCTCGACGTACCAAAATGGCAAAGTGAAAATTAAATTATATGTGGTGATGCATGGCCGGCTACCATGATGAAGCAGTGAGTATCGTGAGCCTGAAAGACTCTTATTTTCATGTTTTTCCTTGGTTTACTTCCACAAGATTTTCCAATTAGCCGCCGCATTTCACGGGGAAACATGCAACTACAGACATGCTATGTGTATTAGCTCGCTAGTCACGCCAGTTTCTTTCTTTTCTTTCTTTCTTTTCTTTTCATGCTTTCACGTCCATTTTATTTCTGAAACCAATCATTCTTCTATAATCTAATATATATAAACCCGTGTTTTTCATGAATGACAAAGATAATGGCGCCTCTATTCTTTTTTCTGCATGATGATTTAATTTGATCTAAAGCTTAAAATTACCTGGTTGCAGATCAGAACGTCATGTGTATATATGGTTTATGTCATCGGATTCTCATCGAGAAGTGATAGATCCATCAGGACTTTTTGCAACTCATAATTGACATATCATGCATTAATTATTTAGTAGACAGCGCGTACTCTATACAATAAGAAATATCCACGGCTGTGATCATATGTATGTATATACACAATTGCAGCAAAAGCTAATTTTACGAGCATGTGTACGTAAATATACATCAGTAGTGTGGCATTGCAAGCATGTTAATGTGGTAATTGTCTAAGTTGTTTTGTTTTCAAGCAATGCATGTTCTTCACTGATATTATTGGGTAAATTATGATAATCTATAAAAATGAGTTAATATTAATTCTTTTCAAGCAACTTTTAACTGAGTTTGAACAGATTTTACTGTTAGAGAGAGAGAAAGAGAACAAGAAGAAACAAAGTCGTGAAATCAACGTAAAATTGAGCTAATTCTTGCCATATCTCGAAGAACATAGAAACTACAAATCGCGAAATTTGATGGCCTCAGTTCCTTGGTCGGCCGGTAGTCCGGTCCGACTCTAGCCAGGTGTATTATACGTTATTGTCGCTTAGCAGTAAATTGTCCGGTGTGGCATGGTAACTTGACCGGTGCTGGACCCATGCAGCCACACCGGACAAGTTTAGATCGAACCCCACCACGGCTACCAGGTTCCTTGAGCGGCTGGCACTCTTCATCCTTACGATTACGAACCCGCGTAGCCCCCCTCTTCATGTGCTACCTGACACTCTCCTCTATTATCATCCTTCCAAACAAACCCAACTCTTCTCTCTTCCTGTCGTCATCTCTCTCTCTCTCTTCCTATATAATAGACAAACATTAATCACAGACACACATACACCCTCCCTCTCTATCTCTAGATCTCCACCACCTCCTCTTCTGTCCCATGGTTTCAATCTTCAGACCATGCCTTTCATTCCCAAGTTCCACTTCTCCCTGTCAAGGTCACCCTCTGCTTCTCTTATTGATCATGAGTTGTTATTGTTAATTGTTCTTCTCCTCCTTTATCTTTTCATCATAAAGACTCGGAATACAATTTGTATTGATATTTGTGAATTCATGAATCGAATTGAATTATATATATATATATATTGTATAATATATTTATATATGAGGATCATTACTTTATCATATTTTCTAAAGTTCGTTCTTCTAATTAACGTGGTTGCAGAATTATGGGACTATTCATTTCCAAGGATTCCTCGAATGGCAACAGCGAGAGCGACAACAACGAGGATGACAACCCTATCTCCAACTCCGTCGAATGCTACGCCTGCACCCAAGTCGGCGCGCCGGTGTTCCACTCCACCAGCTGCGACCGCGCCCACCAGCCCGAGTGGGAGGCCTCTGCCGGCTCGTACCTAGTCCCCATCCGGAACCGTCCTAACCGTAAGAAATCGACCAAGGGACCGGGGCCGTTGCGGCGAGTGCTGGACCCGCGCACCAAGCGCGTGCAGCGGTGGAACCGGGCGTTCCTGCTTGCGCGTGGCATGTCCCTGGCGGTGGACCCGCTGTTCTTCTATGCGCTGTCTATCGGGAGAGGTGGGGCCCCATGTCTCTACATGGACGGCGGGCTGGCTGGGATGGTAACGGTGCTCCGGACGTGTGTGGACGCGGTGCATCTGTGCCACATCTGGCTCCAGTTCCGGCTGGCTTACGTTTCGAGAGAGTCGCTGGTGGTTGGGTGCGGGAAGCTTGTGTGGGACGCAAATGCGATCGCCTCCCACTACGTGCACTCCATCAAGGGCTTTTGGTTCGACGCTTTCGTTATACTCCCAGTTCCTCAGGTTAGCAATAAACCCCGGTATATATCGATCATGTTTTTCTTGAAGTACGGCGATTCTCCCCTGCTTTCTCTGTTTTATTCTTTCTAAGATAGTTTCTCTCTTTTTTTCCCCCTCTCATGATGCTCTTTTTCTGTGTCTTGCAGGCTGTATTTTGGCTAGTAGTACCGAAATTAATAAGAGAAGAGAAGATGAAAGTTATAATGACTATACTTCTAGTTATTTTCTTGTTCCAATTCCTCCCTAAGGTCTACCACAGCATTTACTTGATGAGAAGAATGCAAAAGGTCACTGGTTACATCTTTGGCACCATTTGGTGGGGTTTTGGCCTCAATCTCATTGCCTACTTCATTGCCTCTCACGTAAGCCTTCTTTAATGAAAAGGGAACCAAATCTCACCATGTTTTCCGTGTGAAAAATGTTTATTAATATAACTTTTCTTTAGAGTCTAGTTTGTCGTTTTGGGTGTATAATTTATCATATCAGCAGGTTGCTGGAGGATGCTGGTATGTTCTTGCGATACAACGTGTAGCAGCATGCCTGCGACAAGAGTGTGACAGAAGAAACTGCAATCTCTCGTTGTCTTGCTCAGAG
This sequence comes from Carya cathayensis, assembly GCA_011037825.1. Classification (NCBI taxonomy): domain Eukaryota; kingdom Viridiplantae; phylum Streptophyta; class Magnoliopsida; order Fagales; family Juglandaceae; genus Carya; species Carya cathayensis. The sequence goes on along the minus strand of QGSO01000283.1, from coordinate 809,091 downwards.
GAGGTTTGTTACCAGTTTATGTTACCGACAGGCACCGTAGGAAGTCCATGTGGTGGCAACTCAACAACGATGGTCAGAAAGCCATTGTGCTTAGATGTTCAAGGCCCCTTCAATTATGGGATCTACCATTGGGCACTTCCAGTTATTTCTAGCAATTCTGTGGCTGTTAAGATCCTTTATCCCATATTTTGGGGCTTAATGACTCTCAGGTAATATTATAAAAGATTCTTCACTTTTTTATGTTTTAGTTTTTATCTTTAATAATGTTTGAAGGTATGTAAATTCTGTGCATTCTTTAAAAAAAAAAGTGAGATCTAAAAAAAAAATATATATTTTTATATAGATCTTATAACTTATCCACTTTTTTTTTTTTAAATATTACACTTTTGTTCCGCATTTTCTTACTACTGCAAATATCATTTATCTATCTTTAATATTAGTTTGAATTAAATAGTAAGAATCTCGAAGCACAGTTAAATAAGGGGATGGGATGTTCAGAGTGAGTTTGGCTTACATCCTGTTAAATCCTGTTAAAAAGTGAATGGACAGTATTAAAAGATTCACAGAAAATTCAGTTTATTTTTCACTTAAAGCAATATTGTCTATTTAGTTTTTTATCCGGATGTATTCAGGAAATTTTTAACCGGGTGTAAGTCTAACCCGTTCTGTCTCAATTCATGCTCTGTTCACCAGTACGTCTTCCGCTTGAGATAAGATTCTAAGAATCCCAACTCTTGGGTTTCTGTGATTAGCTATTCTTGACGAGTTCCAGCGTGTGAATTTCCTCTCATAGCTGTTCTCTAAAATTGTGTTTTCAAGATCAACTTCATATTCAATCTAAAAAGTGATAAAACTTGGGTGGAAATTTTCTGCGCAAACATACATTCACTTGATATTCGTTTTGTCTGAGCATCTAAAGATGCTTTTTAAAATTCTTACTGCATTTCCAGCACCTTTGGCAATGATCTTGAGCCCACAAGCCAATGGCTAGAAGTAATTTTCAGCATATTCACTGTGCTTAGCGGGCTGATGCTCTTCACTCTGTTGATAGGAAATATCCAGGTGTGTACATAATTAATATCATTTCTTGGGTATACATACAAACTTGGAGATGAATCATAGTCTAACAATGACCACCTCTGGCTTATTGCTACTGTCAAGGTGTTCTTGCATTCGGTCATGGCGAAGAAGAGAAAAATGCAGCTGAGATGTCGAGACATGGAATGGTGGATGAGGCGGAGACAGTTGCCATCTCGTTTGAGACAGAGGGTTCGCCATTACGAACGCCAAAGATGGGCAACTATGGGAGGAGACGATGAGATGGATATGATCAAAGATCTTCCCCAAGGGCTTCGAAGGGACATTAAGCGCTATCTTTGCTTAGACCTCATAAAGAAGGTATTGAAACTTGTCTCTCTTATATCAAACATTTATCTCTTGATAAACTTCTATTTCTGATCTTTAGGTTCCTCTCTTCCACAACTTGGATGATCTTATTCTTGACAACATCTGCGACAGGGTCAAGCCTCTGGTCTTCGCCAGAGACGAAAAGGTGCATAAAAGCCATACACTTCAAATACAACTTAATCAACACCATATCACAAACTACCATAAATTTGCTTTAACAAGCTAAAAGAATATTTCCATTTAACAGATAATCAGAGAAGGTGATCCCGTGCTAAGGATAATGTTCATCGTTCGTGGACGTGTAAAACGCAGCCAAAACTTGAGCAAAGGTGTGGTTGCCACAAGTACACTCGAGCCCGGAGGCTTTCTGGGCGACGAGCTCCTCTCCTATTGCCTCCGCCGCCCATTTATAGACCGGCTTCCAGCCTCGTCTGCAACATTTATCTGCGTGGAATCTACAGAAGCATTTGGGCTTGATGCTGTGCATCTGAGATACATCACGGATCACTTTCGATACAAATTTGCCAACGAGAGACTTAAGCGAACAGCAAGATATTACTCGTCGAATTGGCGAACATGGGCTGCTGTTATTATACAGTTAGGCTGGCGCAGGTGCAGGATGAGGACAAGGGGTTCGGTGATTGCTGCTGCTACTGGAAACGGAAGTAGTGAGCATAGGCTTCTGCAGTATGCTGCAATGTTCATGTCAATAAAACCACACGACCATCTAGAATAAGTTCGTGTTTGTTTTATTTATTTATTTTTTAAAACCTTTTTTGGGTCTATCCAATCCATGATCAGTCAATAAAATTGCGTTGAATGTGAAAAATAAAAAAAAGTTTGGAATTCCCCTGCATGAGTCTAGCTCACAATAAGCCAACAGATACTTAGCTATACCGTTTGGTTGTAAAATTCAACTTAAATTAATTCAGTTTAGTGTAATTTTAAGATAAGTCTAATATTCAAACACTCAGATTATTAAACTCATATTAATTCAAAACTTTCTTATACGTAGGATTTATAACTTTTTTCAACTCAACACACATTTATACGTGAGACCCACAACCTTTTTCAATTTCTATAAATAATGCTAAACTTATCTTAATATTCAAACATATTTAAACTCATTTTAAATTAGCCTCACAAAACTCACTTCATCTACTCAACTCACTACTATTCATAAAGAATTTAGTTCAGATTAGCTAAGCTCAACATCCAAACTAATGTTTAAATGTGACACCCCGTTTTTACGTGTATTTTCACTGAAGGAATATTTTAATTTAATTAATATTATAGTGCTTGTATTTTAAATAATCGGATTTAATTGGATTTTATTCGCTGTTGAGTTTAAAATTGCTGTTTAATTTATTTTAGCTTGTTTTTGGATTTAAAATTTAATAGTTGGTTTTCACTAGTTATTTTATATATTTTAGCTTATCGATGTGTTTAAATATATTTTCTTGGTTTTATCGCTTTTAAAGTTATCTTTTTTGATTCAGTCGTTGGACTCCCGAAGTGAGGACTGGATCTCATTTATTTTCCTTCATCTTTTTCTTTTCTTTTTTTTTTCTTCTTTTCCCTTTGCTTTCTTTCTTTTTTTTTTCTTTTTCTTCTCCCCCGTTCGGCCTCTCTCCCGCGTTTCTCTCTTTCTCTCTCTCTCCTCACCCACAGCGTCACCGTCCAACCACCCAGACCCACCGTTCGCCGACGACGTGGCCGGCACTGTAACAGCCCGCTAAAATTATCAGTTTTGGATTATTTCCCGACAGCAATCACATCTCTCTCGTCTTTACCCTCATCTGGAATCACGCGTATAGATTATCTTTTCCGTAAATCACGTAATTTGTTCTTCACCGACAGCTGTAAAATCATGAGTCTTCCAAGACCACGCCTAGCCTTTCTCAAGCCCAAACTACCACTTTATGTGGTGGACAGCCACCGTACGCCGCCACGTACGTTCCTCCGACGCATGTTCGTGACGAACAACGAGCGACGCACGGGTTATCCCGTCGATGGTATAACCTTCTATCTCTAGTTATTTTACGTTTAAAATAGTTAGTTGGTTGGTTTGTGGATTGTGTAGTTGTATTTGTGGAATTCGTTGCGTAGTTGTGAAGCGAAGTGTGGTTGTGAAGTGTTGCGTTTGATTGTGTATTTTGTGGACTGTGCTGTGAAGTATAGGCGTGAGATGGATGCCGTAGATGTGATACGGCGGGTTGTGTGAAGAGAATACGCGTGTAGCGTATTCTGTGTAATGCAGCGACGCGCCGCGCGACGTGCACTGTAGTGATGTGTGTCGTAGAAGGAAGGGAGTACGCATGTAGTGTACTCCGTGTTGTATGGCGATGCATCGTGTGATGTGCATCGTGTTGATGAGAGTTGTAGCGAAGGAAGTACGCGTAGCGCGTACTCCGTGTCGCGTAGCGATGCACCGTGAGACGTGTATCGCAGTGATGGGTATTGTAGTGTGGATGGAAGAGAGTTCACGTGAGTGTACTCTGTATTAAGTCGTGATACATCGGATGGCGTGTCACGAAGGGTTGAATGGCGTAGCAGAGAAGTGTGGAGCGTATGGTGTAATGTTGGGAAACTGTATGACAGTGTCCCGAAGCAGTGATGATATGGATTATAGTCCGGGATGACTGGTGTCATCTTGTGGTTGACTATGGCTAAGAGTATATGGATTGAGAAATGAGTTGTTTGTTTGGTTGTTATTGATAATTTTAATGAACTTGTTTTAGTGCAAAGGCTTTCTGAAGTCAATTTATCTCTTCCGAGTATAGTGAAACCTCAAGTTGGCCGTGGTGTTGCAAGTGCTTACAATATGGCAATTGAGTTCAGAAGTGAAAATCTTAAGGACTCGAGTGTTCCTCTTCCAGCTGTTGTGCAGTTCCTCGTGTCTCGCGCTCTATTCTCATAGAACGCGACGATCGAGGTAAGTTAGCCTCTAACTTACTATCAGTTTATTGTGTATGTGTGATGGGTAAGAGAACTACAATTTATGTATGTATGTTATCGTATATGCCATGTCATGCTATGTCATTACATGTTTATCTGTTACGTATGATTTAATCTCTCATGAATAATTATCTGTTAAATAATCTTTTCTGCCATACAATGATGTATGTTATAAGTATGCCATGTTAAGTATGCCATATGATACATGTATGCCATGAAATGTTTATGATTAAATCATATTATGCCATTTACAAGTATACGCCATGTTAGAAAAGTATATGATATTAAATAATATCACATGCATTAAGAAAGATAAGACATGTTATGTTATAATAATGCGTGGGGCCACAACAACTGTGGAGTACGTATTATATTTATGTTATTTATAATGCGTGGGGCCACAACAACTGTGGAGTACGTATTATATTTTATGTTATTTATAATGCGTGGGGCCACAACAACTGTGGAGTACGTATTATATTTTATGTTACTTATAATGCGTGGGGCCACAACAACTGTGGAGTACGTATTATATTTATGTTACTTATAATGCGTGGGGCCACAACAACTGTGGAGTACGTATTATATTTATGTTATGTTATTTATAATGCGTGGGGCCACAACAACTGTGGAGTACGTATTATATTTTATGTTATTTATAATGCGTGGGGCCACAACAACTGTGGAGTACGTATTATATTTTATGTTATTTATAATGCGTGGGGCCACAACAACTGTGGAGTACGTATTATATTTTATGTTATTTATAATGCGTGGGGCCACAACAACTGTGGAGTACGTATTATATTTAATGTTATGTTACTTATAATGCGTGGGGCCACAACAACTGTGGAGTACGTATTATATTTATGTTACTTATAATGCGTGGGGCCACAACAACTGTGGAGTACGTATTATATTTTATGTTACATGAAGTATGGGGCCACAACAACTGTGGAGCATACACTACATGAGACACAGCAATTGTGACATGTAGAATACGTGGGGCCACAACAACTGTGGAGTACGTATTATATTTTATGTTATGTGAATTCATGGGGCCACAACAACTGTGGAGCATGAAGTATGGGGCCACAACAACTGTGGAGCATACACTACATGAGACACAGCAATTGTGACATGTAGAATACGTGGGGCCACAACAACTGTGGAGTACGTATTATGTTTTATGTTACTTGAATACGTGGGGCCACAACAACTGTGGAGTACGTATTAATGCACGTTATTAATCAAGACAATTAAATAAGATTCCAAGTTTATGTTAAGTCAAGTTTCAGATCAAGTTCATGTTATGTTATGCTCACGTACATGTTATGTTCATGTTCATGTTATGTTCCAAGTTCATGTTCACATCATGTTATGTTCACGTTTATGATACGTTCAAGCTCACGTTCATGTTATGTTATGTTCATGTCCATGTTATGTTTCACGTTCATGTTATGTTGATTGTTCATGTTATGTTTTAAGCTTAAGTTCATGCCATGTTAAGTCAAGTTCAGTTCACGCTTAAGTTCTGGTTAAGTCATGCTATATGTCAAGTTATACTATGTTTATGTATGACTATAATTATGCATTTATGCTTTTACTGCCATGCATGCATTTTTAACCTGTGTATAAGTTTTATGTTAACTTACTGAGATTTGTAATCAAATCTCACTGTGGTAGTCCCAACTACCATTCCCCCCGAATGGTAGATCTTGTTACAGGACCCAAAGGAGAATTGGAATCTGACCAACTGAATACGGTCGACTAGGCCACGGTGCGATGTTGATGATGGTATAGTATTTAACTTAGGTTAATACTTGTACTTTTGGAGTTGTATCTCAAGTATTCTTTTTTATCACAACCATTTTGGACTAGTGTGATGATCACGGCTTTTTAGTATGCCTTTATGTATGATTATGTTTCAAGTATTTGGGATATATTTAGTTGGTGCATAGTATTGCTAAAGAAAAAGATTATCCGCTGCGAATATTGCATAATGTTAGATGCATGTTAGGAACATTGCATCTTATATGTCATGAACGGGGGCAGGTAACCTTGTGTTGCATGTCTCGACGCTTCAAATGTCCGTTCAATCCCAAGCGGAATTTGGGGGTGTCACAGGCACAGCCACCACCAAAACCTTCCCCTCCCTCCGGTGAACCACCCCACCGAAAATCTCCCCCAACCGGCCGGTTGTTTAGCCGGAAAAACACATCTAAGCCGCACGGTTTTGAGCCGTTTCCGGCGCCGTCGCTCCACCTCCGGCCACCACCTCTTCACCACTTCTTCCACTACCTCTTGCCGTCCTAACCCACCCATCCCTGGCCTCGATCGGTCACCGGAGCAGCTCCCACGAGCTCAACTCCGATTTGCACGTTTTTCGCTTCTACCGGCGTTTTCACCGTCACCCACGGCCAAAGCTCACTTTCACTAGCTTCATAAACATCCCTTGACCATTCCCTATCAATTTGGTGTCTTAGTTCGTCCCTGTTCAAAAGTGGGTATTTTGTGACCCACGGCTACAGTGCAAATCGTTGCTTTCCGCTCGTCGTTTGCTACGCGCCAAACCTTCTAAAAATCATTTTTAGCACTGTAAGTATTTTCCCAATCTTCGTTTTAGATTTAAATGTATTATTGCCTTTACAATAATTTATTTTGTCATCTGGTTGGTTTGTTGATTCCGGATTGAGTCCGAGGAGTTCGGGGGTCGGTTGGAATTGAGGACGGAGCTGTTTGTTGGTTATTTGTGATGTTCGGGTTGTGTTGGTTATTTTAGGTGATTTTAATTGCATGGTATTGTGCATGCATATTCATGGGTATTTTTAATTAAAATTGGATTTTACGAGTAAATGGGTTTTCAGGTGCGTGTGTCTCACGAGCCCAAGCCGGGATGGGTTATTATCTCGGTGGAGCTCCTCTGGTCACTCGGGAGCGTAATATACTGAGTGACGTCTCCTGAGTTGTCGCTGGGCGACGACGGGAGCGGGACTAGGGGTGCTTGGCTACGTACGCGCCGGGCGCGGAACCGAGCATCGCCTTACTCACCGACTCCGTGGCCCCTCTGCTGGCGGGGGCTAGAGGATGCTTAGCTACGTACGCGCAGGGCGCGGAACCGGGCATCGCTTGTTATGAAGCCAGGGCTTGCGGATGACCCCTAGGGGAGGTCATGGTGTATTCGATTAAGGAAAAATGGAAAAATGGTTTGAGATTGATTTTAGGCCATTACGTGAGATAATTGCGAGATATGTTTTAAAGGAAAGGTTTTGGGCCAAATGGGACTTTTGGTGTGTGTGGAAAAAATATGGTTTTGGGGACATGTGCATTGAGCATACTTCATGCATATTGTTTGGGTTTTAATATGTTTATATCTTGCGTTGTTTGGATTTTACTTACCTGCGGTACCATTTTTGGTACCGTAGATTTTGATGCAGATCTTGATGATGAGGAGGCTGAGCCCGAGGAGGCGGCTCCGCCGGAGGACTAGCTGGATGACCTTTAAATATGTTATATTTGACGATATTTTTATTAATATGTATTTGGTTTTGAAACGAAGTTGAACTTGTAATATTTTAGTATGTATGTTTGAACTGGTTTGTATTAAGTTAAGGAGAAAAATTCTGGTACTCAGTTTATGACTTATCTGCCCGCTACGTGTTTTTAATTGTACACATTTCGCTTGTACACACATTTTGGACACTTGACGAAGGGATGTGTGACCGTGTTGTCATCATCCCGACGTCTCGACTTCCGCGTGGCTGTATCTGGGAGTTGGGGGCGTCACATTAAATGTCAAAATCATTCATCTCAAACTAATTATTAATGAAACCTATCACTTTTTTTATTTTTTATAAAAAAAATTAAACACATCTCAACCTATTTAAATTCAAGTACATCTAAATGGAATCAACAAATTATTCATTGATCAACTTAAATTATTTGAGATCACCTCAGTATCCAAACGCATAAGTCTTTTAAGACCTTAATCCATGTTTATTCACGAGAAATAATGTTATATCATCTGAAATTTATCACAAAGACGAAAAGGATAAAGAAAATTTATAGTATCGACCGTTATCTTTTGTGTTTTTCATACACCCGTTTATTTTGAACAAAAAGTAGAGGAGCATTGGACATAGAGATATTCATGTGGTGAGAGCTCCTTCAATTCAAATAATTATTTTTAAATTAAATGGTTCGTAATTCTTTTTCATCTACATTTATTACATCTAAATTAAATGGTAGTCATCATCCCACATCACACATTTTACATATTTTAAAAATTTTTTTCATTATTTTTATTTTTATTATTTTTTATTTTATTTTATTCTTATTAAACTAATTGAGTTGTTCTACTTATCATCCATATACCACATACTTGTTCTAGGAAAAATCAAAAAGAAAAAATTAAAAATGAGTTTAGTATATGGGGTGTAAATATGATAAGTAAAATTATTATTCTACGAGCAAATTTTCACAATAAATATATTCCTAGAAATAGACAATTAAAAATCCAATACTTACCGTTGAGGATTATTCCAAATCCCCACGGCCAAACAGCCGTCAAAATTTCGATTACCTGGACTAGAGTTCTCGCCATCCGTTGTATGTGTGTATATATATATATATATTAAAAGAAAAAATACTTTAGCTACAAATGAATTATACAAAAGTAAATGTATATGGATACATTTATGTGTATGTTGTACGTATATATGATTTGAAGATTGATCTAGCTTATCATATTTGCTCTAAATTTGGGGACGAGGAAAAGAAAAATTAAAAAATTCTATTCGTCATCCTCACACACTACACATCATATTTTTTTATATTTTTGTATTTTTCTCTTTCTAGATATGTGGGGATGATGAGTAGAAGAATTTAATTAGTTTAAGAATAATAATAAAAATTAAAAAAATATTATGTGTGGTGCGTGAGGATGGTGAGTAGCAAAATACTAAGGAAAAATGGAGCTAAAACGCCCTCCAAATTTGGCACGGAAAATCCAATCCCCCTCCACAAAAATGGTGGCCACCTTCACCTCCCGCCCTCCCACACTACCCACCCCAAACCCATCAATTTCTCCATATTCTCTACGGGCACTTTCTAGGGTTTACCAAGATCATTTCCTATTTGGTGTAGAATTGCTTTTGTTTTGTTTTTTCTTTTATTTTCTTATGTACTGTTTGTTTTGGGGGTTCTGGAGGTATTTCAAAGTTGGCAAATTACTAGCTTCATGTTCAGCTCAAGTATTTTTTCTTTTTATTATTATCCTTGTTATACGTTTGGTTGTTGAGAAACCTAGCTCTTTTTAGGAACCAAACCTAGCATTGTTTTTAAATTTATAGTTTATTGAGGTTTATATTGTCTTTTTTTTTTAACAAGTTATTGGATGGAATTTCAACTTGATTGATAAGATTGTTTGTATGATCATAACAATGAAATCAATCTATGTTGGATAGCTTAGAAATTTGGCAATTTGCGCTCGAATTGCTATTAGTTTTGACTGTCTAAGGCATTGCATATTTTCCACCATGATGAAATGGATGTTGAGTGGCACTGAATGCATTGCCTTTGATGCAATACAAAATTATGTAAAAATCAATATTTATGTGAGATAAGTCATTAGAAATTCATGAAGATGTTCAGTCCCAACCCCCAACACCCCCTCCACCCGACCCTGAACTTTTAGTTTCTTTAGAAATAGTTTCTTTTTCTTTTATCAGTAATTGATGACCAAAGCAAGGGGTTATTGTTTTTTTTTATAAGTAACTAAAGCAAGGAGTTATAGTATTGTCCATACATAGTGAAGGGGGAAGGGGTAAACCTCTTTTATGATCATGGCCAAAAAGAAATGGTTGATAATCCTCAGCATACGAAAAAAGAAATGAAAAATCGATTGTAAGAAGTGATTTCATCGGTCTCAATTGATACTCATTGTTATATCTCCTTGTTGTAGTGCTTCTAATACATTCAATAATTCTAGCATTTTTTCGTGCCGCTTGTTCTATTTTTGTTAATGAAAGAGTAATTGCTAGCTCAAAAATATCAGCTTTAATATATCACATTTCTAACATTATTGGCATTTGTGGAAGGCCAAAACGTTCATAACTTATGGGTACCTTTTATTTAATTTTTTAAACAAGTTTTTACACATACGTAAGTTACCTGCTTTATCTTCCAAATGGGATCGAAACTTTCAAAGCAGGGGCCTTGGAAAGATTGAAAACCTAAGTTTACATAATCATCTTATCAATTGCCTCAGCAACAGCTTTTATGTACGTAACTTGGTATCTAGCAGTGAAGGCGCTTGCTCGTTTCTGGTTATGATCTAGATATGTCATACATCACAAATCGTGTTCTGGCAATGTCATTCCCTGCAGAACGTATGTGAACAATGTATTGTAATCTTCTCTGGCAAGTTCAGTCCGTGCTGGACATGAGACATCAGGGACATTATAAGGTGAACATTACAACCCTAAATTTCGATATCACCTCATTTGCAATGAGTATCCATTCTTTATATTTGATTCTGTGATACCGCAGTTGCTTCATTCATAGTGGTAAATTTGTATAATATACCCAACTTTTATTGACAGAATAAAAGCAACCCCACCTTCCCCCATTCTCTTGAACAATAATTGCATTAAACATAGTGAAAGATATTGTATCGGATCCATTAGAAATTCCACAAGAAAAGCCATCTTCCAGTTTTTCAACTATTATGAGTTGGGGGGAGGGGCAATTTCATAATATTATAGCCAATGGTTATGCTCAATGTACTGCAGCTTGGTCATTATATGGCTGTTATTGAATAAAACATCGAAGTGGAGATAGCATCAATGCCACTTAAACAGTCCTTTATTGCTTTTTTGCCACATTCTGAGAATTAGTATTCTTGGTATTTGAATGATATAAACCTTTGATCTCCTCAACTTTATATACACATAGGGGAAATGCATGTTGCTTGAGTTTCGAAGTACTCCTAGTTGTAATTCTTAGATCACTCTTTTTCCTACCTTCTAGTTACATATAACAGCTTTATTATGGGGTCTGCCCTTTTAGAATAGATCACTCCCCCCCTTGGTCTACTTGGTTCAGGGGCCCAGCTAACACATGAAACACCCTGCCTAGGGAATACAGTCGCAAGACCAAAACTCAAAGGATTGAAAAGGGCCTGCACAAGTGGTAGAGCATGTGGTCAAATTCGATGCAAAGGACAAAACCTTATCAGCCCTTGACAAATGAATAACAAGACCTGTCCTTAACGGGATGGTATTTACTTTCATACAAGTGTTGCATGGTGTGTATGTGTGTGTGTGTATATAACAGCTATATTATGTTTGCACTTCTCTAATATTATTGATGTTAACACAATTACTGCACATTATTGCCTAGAATTTTTTACTTGTCAAGTCTTTGGCATTAACAATTTACATTACTCATCAGGTCTGATCTCTCTAGATCTCTTTATGCTTGTGTGTACGCAAATAGAACGTTTCTTCTTTAACGATATCTTGCAGGTCTACAATCTCTGTATAGAAGAAACTTATGATCCATCACATTTTCATGGTCGTGTAGAGGCATATCCTTTTGATGACAACCATGTTCCAGCTCTCCAAATGATTAAGATTTTGTGTGAAAGTGTACATTCATGGCTAGCATGTGACCTAGGAAATATTGCTATTGTACATTGCATGGTATTGGTTGCATACAGGCCATTTTAATTTTAAAGATGTTTCATTTTATCTATGGTTATCTGAAGGGCCTTTCATCTTTTTACTGAAAAGATTAGAATATGCTTCCCATGTATCCGTTTCCCTCGTCCGTAAACGATGGAAGTGCCTTTATACAATTGCATGTGAAATTTTACTGATGACCACTGGACACTGTCCATTGATCTCAAAACATGTGTGCAATTTTTTTTCGATAAAAAAAAATACTAGTGTGGAATATGAAATATGCCAAATTTGTATGTCGTTTTAGCAACCTGAATATCGTAAGTTATATATATATATATATATATATATTATATATATTATATATTATACATATATATATTATACATATATATATATATTTTTGGAAATATTTGAGAAGTCGGTTGCTTCATGATTCATTCAATTAGAAGTGATGCACTATTCTTCATTATTTTCAGTTGCATGGTTTTGCATCTAATTCAAATCTGTAAGAAGATGACACGACACAATAGGGAGTCAATTTCCTTTTATCTGCATCTAGTTTTGGAGTAAATTCTTACCAAACCCTGGCTTAATTTACTCATTTCCCATCGAGAAGTAGTTTTCGACCCTTCGAATAATTACAACCCAGATCTGTTCATATATCTAGAAGACTATATATGAATGTAATGCATATGCTGATATGGAAAATAAAGGAACACTAGCGAACAAGATGCCAAACCCAATCATGTTTTGGCCATGTCCAATGAAAACCGACAATTGCACCAGTAAGAAAGCCATGCTCTGGTCAAAAGCTGCTGCAAGGAAGAGGGAAGACGATAGAGGTTGTTGGCTGAGGCACCAAGAAAAGAAAAGTCCATGCTAACATATGAATCTTTATTCTTTTAAGAAAAATAAAGTTGTGCCATTAGAGATGATTAGCAAAACAAGATTTGTTACATAGGCTATCTGATCGCAATGTGGTGATCTAGATGACAAGCATTGTTTAAAATTTATTTTAGAATTTTCGCTTTGATGGATCTTATCTCTATTTTTTTAATAAACCAGTCATAAAATTTTAGGCTAAGATGCATTGAAAAATAAATAAAAGAAAGGCAAGTGTTTTCAGGCCAAAATTTGAAGAGGACATAGCTTGAAGTCACTAGAGGCATTCTACTTCTTAGTTCTCCAGAAAAAATGGCTATTCAGGATATATATTGTTTTGGTTAACTTGGTATTGGGCCATGTATGCAATAACATTCTATAATGGTATATATACTTTCTGACTTCAAGCTGATGACCAAACACATTATGTTGAACAGGATTCAATACCAAGCCAATGCCGTTATGTGGGATACTTGAAAAGTATACTTTCTTTTCCTTGGGGAATCAGAAACCGAATTCCAGATGTGAATTTATTGCAACATACCAGTGCTAGTGCTACAGGTCGTTTGCTCTCCTCTGATAATGCATTTAAAGAAGGACTTGACCAAGATGACTAGAAGATTCTAACGTTATTCTTTTATTCCTTTTTCTATTATGATTAGTTGTATATTGATTCTTTCATTTTTCTCTTTTAGCTAGCAATCAGTTATGTATTGAGAGTCTATAAAAGTCAAATGTACAGAAACTTTTCATGCAATGAGAATTCGAAAGTAGAGGAAATTCCCTTCATCCTGTTTTCCTACATGGTATCGATAGCTTAGGCTAATCCTTTGCTTTTTCTTTCTTTTCTTTTTTTCTTCATCATGGAAGAACAATCAACCAATACCAAGAATGACAAACCCTCTTCCCCCTTTCTTAATTTTTCTGACCCAAACAATCCCTGTCGTGTTGATCATGGAGACAGCACCACTGTGATTCTTGTTACCGACCTTTCCACCACCGATAATTATGCAACATGGTCACGAGTTATGCGCCAAGCTCTTAGAGCAAGGAACAAGCTTGTTTCATCAATGGGAGCATTGTCAAACCCACTAGCCTTAAAGATCATTTGCTCGATGCATAGGAAGATGCAATGACATGATTGTATCATGGATATAAAATTCTATCAGCACTGCTGTGAAATCAAGTGTTGCTTTTGTTGATGACGATGGGATGTTTGGAATGAGCCCAGGGACCACTTCACCTAGCAAAATGGACCTCGTATCCTCCAACTGAAAAAGAATTTGGCTAGCATGCGACAAGAAAATGACCCAATGAGTATTTACTATGGTAAACTCAAGATTCTATGGGTTGAGCTTGCTATTTATGATCCTATACCTGCTTGTACTTGTGGGCAATTGACTGTTTTAAATGATAGATATCTAAGGGATAATGTCATTCAATTTCTTATGGGACTAAACGATAGGTACACTAATGCTAGAGACCAGATCATGCTTCTTGATCCCATTCCCCCTGTCAACAAAGTCTTTTCCCTCATTCAACAATAAGAACAACATCACCAAATCATTTCTACTTCCTGAAACCCAGACACTATGACCTTGTTTACCAACACCTCTTTCAAACCCAATGTAAAAAATTCTGTGAGTGGGAAAAAGGGCGGACTATATTGCTCTCATTGTCGTATACAAGGTCACACTCTTGACAATTGCTTCAAAATAGGGAATGCGCAACCTCCCTTTTGCACTCATGGCAATCAAACTGATCATTTGATTGAAAAATGTTATAAGTTACATGGCTATCCTCCGAGGCACAAATTACATAAGGGAAAGAATTCTGGACCATCTATTAATCAAACCAGCTTATCAATAGACTCCAACCCAAAAGAAAACCATGAGGATCGAGTGAGTTTCACTAAGGAGCAATATCAGTAACTCATGAAACTGCTCCAGTACAAGGATTTTTTTGCTACTTCCCCTTTAGTGAATCTTGCACAGGTTATTCATCAACCTGTTTGCAGTGAACCTAAGGCTTCAAAATATCTGGTATACCTCTTTGTTTCTCCTCTTTTAATAATAAATCTCTGCACTCTTCTGAGGTGCCTTGGATAATAGATTCGAGTGCCACAAATCACATGATCTGCAACACTTCTTTCTTTTCTTCTATCATTTCAAAAGTTTCGTACTCAGTTAAATTGCCTAATGGTATTTCCACTTCTGTCACACATTTAGGCAATGTTCAGGTCACCAAGAACATTCTACTCAAGAATGTCTTGTGTACTATCTTTATCTTTTAATTTAATTTCTGTCAAAAGACTTACAGAGTCACTCACTTGTTGTTTGTTTTTCTTGTCTAATCTTTGCTTCATTCAGGACTTTTCCACCTGGACCAAGATTGAGATGGGTGAAGTCGAAAGTAGTCTCTATCATCTCTTGCCAGAAACAATTGCTCCAAATGCCCTTGCAACAGTTTTATCATCTATGTTAGCCACTTTGTCACCTACCTCAATTTCTGTCATAAAGAATATAAATATATCTAACCTTTGGAATTGTCATCTTGGTCACATTTCCAATTCTAGGCTTGTTTTAATTGATCATCCTTATGTAAAAGACACTTTCCGTTCTACTAAAGTCACCCCTTGTTCTATTTGTCCAATTGCTAAGCAACACAAACTTTCTTTTCTTGCTAAGCTTCACAAAACTCATGCCATTTTTTATATGATCCATTGTGATCTTTGGGGGCCGTGTTCTATACCTGCCTATGATGGGAGTAAATTCTTCTTAAACATTGTTGATGATTTTTCAAGAACAACTTGGGTTTATTTACTTCACACCAAGTCAGAAACCAGAAAATGCCTTGAGTCCTTATATAATATGATAGAAACTCAATTTAACACTAAAATTAAAGTGCTTCGAAGTGATAATAGAATTGAATTGACAGATTTTTTTAACCAAAAGGACATCATTCATCAAAGATCTTGTGTGGAAACCCCTCAACAAAATGGAATAGTTGAAAGAAAACACCAACACATTTTAAATGTTGCTAGAGCCCTATGTTTTCAATCTGATTTACCTTTGCATTTCTAGAATGATTGTATCCTCACAGCTGTTTACTTAATCAAATGAAACTCTACTCCCTTACTTGGCAATAAATCCCTTTATGAAGCTTTGTTTTCTGTCAAACCCACATATACTCACCTTAGAGTTTTCGGGTGTTTTTGTTTTACCACAACCATTACTCATGGTCGCAAGAAATCTGATTCAAGAGGCAGACAGTGTATCTTTCTAGGTTACCCCTTTGGAGTTAAGGGATACAAACTCTTGGACCTTGAAACTCAAAATACTTTTGTCTCTTGGAATGTTACTTTTCATTAACAATCTTTTCCTTTTCTTTCTCTCCATCCCACTGACTCTAACCATTATTCTCCACTTGTTTGCACTTCTCCTCATGTACCTGATTTGCTTGATTATCCTCCTCCCACAACTTCTATATCTACACATTACCTTATTCCACTAATTACACTCCATCACCTTCCACCGCTATACATGCTGAATCATCTCCTGAGCATACAGTTTCTCAACTTCCTACATCCTCATTTTCTCCCATTGAGCCCACTTTCCACAAGTCCACTAGAACTCGGACAGCTCCTCACTATCTTCCGAACTTCCATTGCTAGAAGGCTGCTTTGACTCCCATTCCCAGTCTAAGATTCAGGTATCTTCTCTTCCTTCTACTTGTTCTTTTCCATTACAAAATTTCTTGTCTTATGATCAAATTTCCCCTTCTTTTCAAGTCTTTTATTCTTCTATTTTTTAGCCTACTTGCTACAACCAAGCAGTAAAAGATTCTAAGTGGTGCAAAGCTATAGATGCTAAATTGCATGCCTTAGAACAAAACAACGCTTAGATTCTCACAGATTTACCCCCTAGAAAAGAGCTTATTGATTTCTGATATGTATATAAAGTGAAGCACAATTCAGATAGTAGTGTGGAAAGGTTAAAGGCTCGTTTAGTTGCAAATGGGTACATCCAGCAAAAAGGCATCGATTACACAGAAACTTTCTCAATAGTGGCAAAAATGGTAACTTTCAGATGTCTAATATCTATTCCTACGGTTTGAGGTTGGCATTTACATCAATTTGATGTCAATAATGCCTTCCTCCATGGTGATTTAGAAGAGGAAATCTATATGAATAAACCCCCTGGTTACTCAAAAGGAGGCCCTAATCAAGTTTGCAAGTTATTAAAGAGTCTATATGGCTTGAAACAAGTCTCTAGGCAATGGTATGCTAAACTTACCTCATGTTTATTGGCTTTTGGTTTTTCTCAGTCCAAGGCCGATGATAGTCTTTTTGTCAAGACAACTAATGAATCTTTTACAGCTCTCTTAGTCTATGTTGATGACATCCTTATGGCAAGTGACTCTCATGATTCTATAGCAGTCATCAAAGAATTTCTGAATGATCATTTCAAGCTTAAGGGCCTTGGTTCCCTCCGTTACTTCCTTGGCATTGAAGTGGCTCGTAGTTCTCAAGGGATTCACATTTGCCAATGCAAGTATGCTTTGGACATACTTGCTAACTCAGGAACTTTAGGTTCCAAACCTGTCAAGGTGTCGATGGACCAAAATTTCAAATTAAGCAAGGAAACTGGTTGTGTGTTGAAGGACCCCTCCATTTATCATCAGTTAATTGGGAGATTATTATATCTAACCATTACTCACCCAAATATAAGTTATGTTATGAGTCAATTCATGGTCACTCCTACCTCAATGCACTTGGGTACTGCCTACAAAGTAAGTACATCATGACAACTCCAGGACAAGGCTTCTATTTTTAACGGCTTCTTTTACAACTCCTTGCTTATTATGACTTGGATTGGGCTTCTTGCCCAGATACTCGTCGATCCGTGACTAGATATTGTATCCTTTTGAGCATCTCTCTTATATCTTGGAAGTCTAAGAAGCAAACAGTGGTTTCAAGCTCTTCAGCTAAAGCCAAATACAGAGCCATGGCAGCCACTTGTTCCGAGCTTACTTGGCTCAGATTTCTCCTGACTGATCTTCAAATTCATCATCCTCAAGCTGTTCAACTCTTCTATGATAACCAAGCAACTCTCCACATCGTTGCAAACCCAGTTTTTCATGAAAGAACCAAGCACATCGAATTAGATTGTCATCTAATTCGAGACAAGATCCTAGATGGTTCTATTTCAACTTCTCATGTCTCCACACACTTGCAACTTGCAGATCTTCTCACCAAAGCCCTTCCTTCTTCTACTCTTAACTCTTATTTGCTCAAGATGGGAGTAGTAAACTTTTACTCTCCATCTTGTGGGGAGTATTGCTGTCAATGTATAACAATATAACAATAGTCTACAATAGATTGTATATAGGTAGGTTAGTCAACACGCCTCTAAATAGAGGTGGGCTGCACATGGTGCTGTTAACACGCCCCTAAATAGAGGTAGGCTGCACATGGTACTGCTAAATATCAGGAGTAATCTAAGGGGTCATAGATAGGTGATCTTCCCGCTCAAAAGTACAGTATACAAGCCATGTAAATTCTATATAAGTGTGAATAAATCCTCTGAAAAATGATCATCGAATCCATTTAACATGGTATCAGAGCATTCTTGAATTTTTTTTTCGGTCTATAGTGGTGGTTTTACAGAGTTTTTTTTTTACAGAAATTCTTACAGAAGTTCTTCTCAGTTCAGATCACTTCTCGGTGGTTTTACAGAATTTTTTTATAGAAATTCTTACAGAAGTTCTTCTCGGTTCAGATCCCTTCTCGGTGGTTTTACAGAATTTTTTACAGAAATTCTTACAGAAGTTCTTCTCGGTTCTGCTCTGTGCCTTTCGGCACTCTGAGACTTGGTGGCCCATGAGCTCCTCTCCTCGGTGGTTCTGAAATCTTGTTGGATCTGTCCTTCTCGGCACAGTGATCTGTCTGTGATTTGTTGGATTTGTGGTTCACGGCAACATCATTTCGGAACTGATCTGCTTGAATTTTTTTTGTTATCGCCCGTGAGCTCCTCTCACTCTCGGTTTCGTGTATCGGCAAACCCCATCACTTGCTGCTCTATTTACTCTCCTGCATCAGTCGGCAAAACCAATCACTTGCTGTCGTTATTTTTCTCTCGGTTGTGGTATTCTCTCCATCCAGCAATATATATTTTACTTTTTCAGCAGCTTCACGTGAAGAGGGGTCTCTTTCGGTCTATTTATTCTCCTGCATCAGTCAGCAAACCTCATCACTTGCTGTCGTTATTTTTCTCGGTTGTGGTATTCTCTCTCGGTCTCAGTCGGTGCTCTCCATCCAGCAATATATATTTTATTTTTCCAGCAGCTTCACGTGAAGAGGGGTCTCTTTTGGCACATTGATTTTAGTTGTCAGAACCACTAATTTCGGCCCATTGATTACTTTATTTTTTATCTTCACGTGTTGATTAATCCATAGTCGGCACGTGTTGATTAATTTATTATCCTTCACATGTTGATTAATTTATTATCTTCACGTGTTGATTAATTTATTAATCCATAGTCGGCACGTGTTGATTACTTTTTTTTTCTATGGATTCTGCACCTGTATGTATCAAGTTTATGGGCAACAATTATTCTACATGGGCGTTTCAGTTTGAACTCTTTCTTAAGGGAAAAGATCTTTGGGGTCATATTGATGGCACGGATGTCGCCAACCCCTCTCCGTCTGAAAAATCTCCGGTTGACAGGTCTTCTCCATCATGGGCTGTGCTTGATGCACGCATCATGTCTTAGCTTCTTGGTTCAGTGGAGCCCCATCTTGTCACCAACTTGCGACCCCATCGCTCCGCTCAATCTATGTGGGCTTACTTGAAGAGGGTTTATCATCAGGACAATGATGCTCGTCGCTTTCAGTTAGAACATGCGATTGCCATGTTTCAACAGGGTAGTCTTTCTATCCAAGACTACTACTCCGTCTTTCTGACTCTTTGGCATGAATATGCTGATTTGGTTACAGCAAATGTTCCTGTTGACGCTCTTTCAACTATTCAGACTCTTCATGCAACTAGCCGACGTGATCAGTTTCTTATGAAGCTACGTTCGGAATATGAATCTGTTCGCTCCTCTTTACTGAACAGATCTCTTGTTCCCTCTCTTGATATTTGTTTTGGAGAGTTGTTTCGTGAAGAACAACGTCTTAGTACTTAAGCTATTCTGGAGCAATCTCATGGCAGTTCTGGGATGTCAACTGTAGCTTATGCTGCACACGGACGAGGACCCTCTATCAATTCTAAAAACTTGCAATGTTGCTGCTGCAAGGAATATGGACATATTGCTGCTAATTGTCCTAAGAAATACTGTTCTTATTGCAAAAAGAAGGGTCATATTATTAAAGACTGTCGTATACGTCCTCAAAATCGTCAGCCTCGACCATTTCAAACTTCTATCGCACATGGCTCTTCCTCAGGTGCTTCTGCTGATCTTGCACCTCTTGCAGCAAATTACTGCACACCAGAAATGGTGCAACAAATGCTAATTTCGGCCTTATCCGCCATGGGGTTTCAAGGTAAAACTCCAACTAAACTCTGGTATGTAGACTCTGGTGCTTCTAATCACATGACGAATACTCCTACTGCTCTATGTCATGTTCAGCCCTATGCTGGTCAATCTGCCATTCAAACTGCCAATGGTAGTTCTTTGCCAATAGCTGTTGTCGGAAATGCATCTTCTCAAATCACTGATGTGTTTCTTGCTCCTCAACTATCCACAAATCTTATTTCTGTTGGTCAATTAATTGATAACAATTGTGCTGTTCATTTTTCTGGTAATGGTTGTGTTGTACAGGACCAGGTAACGGGGGAGCCGATAGCGAAGGGACCTAAAGTGGAGCGTCTATTTCCACTATTTTTACCTGTTCCAGTACTTTCTTCAGTTTCGTCTATTAAGTCTTTTACTTGTCATAATGTTCCAAATCTGAATATGATGTGGCATCGTCGTTTAGGTCATCCCAATGCTCAGATCTTATCTCATGTATTGCACTCGGGTCTCCTTGATAATGAAGAGCGTTCTTCTTTATCTATTCAGTGTGATTCTTGTAAACTTGATAAAAGTAAAATTCTTCCATTTCCTTTGCATGCTAGTAGAGCTTCTCACTGCTTTGATCTTATCCATAGTGATGTTTGGGGACCTTCCCCGGTTAGTTCACATGAAAAATTTAAATATTATGTGACTTTCATTGATGATTATAGCATATTCACTTGGGTTTATTTTCTTCGCTCTAAATCTGAGGTTTTTCGTACTTTCACTGAGTTTTTCGCATACATTGATAATCAATTCTCTGCGAGTATTAAGACATTACGCACAGATTCTGGTGGAGAATATTTGTCTACTGAATTTCAGTCATTCTTGGCTTCTAAAGGTATTATTCATCAACGTTCATGTCCTGCTACTCCTCAACAGAATGGAATAGCCGAACGGAAAAATCATCATCTTCTTGATGTGGTACGTACTCTCCTGTTAGAATCCTCTATTCCATCCATGTTCTGGGTTGAGCCTCTGAAAACTGCTACTCACTTAATTAATCGTTTACCTTCCCAAGTCTTACATATGGAGTCTCCCTATTTCCGCTTGTTTGCTAAACAACCTAGTTATGATAATCTTCGTATCTTTGGTTGTGTATGTTTTGTTCATTTACCTCCTCATGAGCGACATAAATTATCTGCTCAATCTGTTAGATGTGCATTTTTGGGATATAATGTGTGTCAAAAGGGATTTGTTTGCTATGATCCTACTTTACATCGTACACGCATTTCTCGGAATGTTATTTTCTTTGAAAATCAACATTTCTTTCCTGTGTCCTCTATACCTTCTTCTTCTACTATGGTCCTTCCTTTTTTTGAAGAACATCTCTCAGATCTTCATCCAGTCAGCTCTCGTTTTAAACCGGGACTTGTATATACGAGACGCTCCCGCCCACAGTCTCTTCCAGTGGCTCAACCAATATCTGATCCTACCATGCTCCAGGATCAGTCAGATACAACACCTTCAGAACACTTGGCACGTCGCTCTTCTAGAGTGTCAGTACCTCCGGATAGGTATGGATGGTTTGCTTCTGCTCTTACTGCTACATTATCTAATTTTGATATTCCCACATGCTACTCACATGCTGTCAAGCAAGATTGTTGGCGACAAGCTATGAAAGAAGAAATTGACGCTTTAGAGGCCAATCATACCTGGGACATTGAACCATGTCCTCCTACCATTGTTCCTCTGGGTTGCAAATGGGTTTATTCAATCAAAGTCCAATCTGATGGACGTTTGGAACGTTACAAAGCTCGATTTGTTGCCCTTGGAAATAATCAAGAATATGGTGTCAATTATGAAGAGACCTTTGCTCCTGTGGCTAAGATGACTACTGTTCGTCTAATTCTAGCGCTTGCTGCTTCCAATGATTGGCCACTACATCAAATGGATGTTAAAAATGCTTTCCTTCATGGTGATCTTAAAGAGTGTATTTACATGAAGCCACCCCCGGGATTGTTCGCCTCTCCGACTTCACAAGTGTGTAAGCTTCGTCGCTCCCTTTATGGTCTCAAACAGGCACCGAGGGCCTTGTTTGATAAATTTCGCACAACTTTATTACAATTTTCATTCAAGCAGAGCAAGTATGATACTTCATTGTTCCTTCAGAAATCAGACATGGGTCTTGTTGTTCTTTTGGTTTATGTTGATGATATTGTGATCACTGGTTCCGATTCTGTCTTACTTGGCCAGCTCAAGACTCATCTCTTAGAGTCCTTTCATATGAAAGATCTTAGATCTCTCACATATTTTCTCGGTCTTGAGGTGCATCGTAATTCTTCTGGTATTTCACTCAATCAACATAAGTATGCTAGTGACTTGGTGGCTACAGCTGGTTTACAGGAGGCTACTTCTGTTGATACTCCTATGGAATTAAATGTCAAGCTTCGCAAAAAGGAGGGTGACTTACTTGCTGATCCCAGTTTATATCGAAAGTTGGTTGGTAGCCTTGTTTATCTCACTATTACTAGACCAGACATTTCCTTTGCTGTACAGCAAATCAGTCAGTTTCTTCAGACTCCTCGGCATCTTCATTTGGCTGCTGTTTGTAGGATCATACGCTATGTTCAGGGCACTTCTGCCCGTGGTTTATTCTTCCCGGCCAGCAATCCTACTCGTCTTGCTGCTTATAGCGATGCTGATTGGGCTGGTTGTGCGGATACACGTCGCTCCATCACTGGTTGGTGTGTGTTCTTAGGTAATGCATTGATTTCTTGGAAGAGTAAGAAGCAAGACAGAGTGTCTAAATCATCTACGGAATCTGAATACCGAGCGATGTCTTTAGCTTGTTCTGAAATTATTTGGCTTCGGGGTATACTTGCTGAGCTCGATTTTTCTGAGACCGATCCCACACCTCTACATGCCGATAATACAAGTGCTATTCAGATAACGGCCAATCCTGTCTATCATGAGCGCACGAAGCATATTGAAGTCGATTGTCATTCTATCCGTGAAGCATTTGAAGCTCGTGTTATCACTCTTCCACATATTTCCACTGAACTACAAATTGCAGATATCTTCACCAAGGCTCTCACTCGTCACCGACATTGCTTCCTAAGCAGCAAATTGATGCTTGTTGATCTACGGGTATCAATTTGAGGGGGGCTATCAATGTATAACAATATAACAATAGTCTACAATAGATTGTATATAGGTAGGTTAGTCAGCACGCCCCTAAATAGAGGTGGGCTGCACATGGTGCTGTTAACACGCCCCTAAATAGAGGTAGGCTGCACATGGTACTGCTAAATATCAGGAGTAATCTAAGGGGTCATAGATAGGTGATCTTCCCGCTCAAAAGTACAGTACACTTGCCATGTAAATTCTATGTAAGTGTGAATAAATCCTCTGAAAAAGGATCATCGAATCCATTTAACAATTGCAACATACTAGTGCTAGTGCTACAGGTCATTTACCCTCCTCTAATAATGCACGTAAAGAAGGACCTGACCAAGATGACTAGAAGATTCTAGCCTTATTCTTTTATTCCTTTTTCTATTATGATTAGTTGTATGTTGATTCTTTCATTTTTGTCTTTTAGCTAGCAATCAGTTATGTATTGAGAGTATAAAAGTCGAATGTATAGAAACTTTTCATACAATGGGAATTCGAAAGCAGAGGAAATACCCTTCATCCTGTTTTCTTACAGAATTTGCCAGGACCATGTATCAGAGAATTGTGGCAGATCCAACTTTATGACATGATTAACATTGACCGAAACTTCTTTGTGATCTCAAAATTGCAAGAGGTACTCCAGAAACTTGTAATGTTTGTAAGGAAATCTTGGTACTCCAAAAACTTCTTTGAGATTTTCGTTGTTTTCATTAAGTTGAATGCGCCATTTATTTACTACCATTCTTGGTTGATGGTTATCTCAAATGCTAATCAGTGCTTTTCAACTTTGGGAAAATGCTTTTGACATAATTCACGACCATCTTATTTGATTATGTCATACCTTGGGTTTATGTTTTTATCTTGTCTGTTGATGGGAGGATAGTTGTTTACCATGTCTTGAAAAATGCATGCTGTTGCCATTTATTTTTCTGTTTTCTTTTTCTTTCTAATTCTCATTTTTCCCTACAACAGTTCTTGATTTTGTTCCTCTAATTTTCCTGCCAGTTCGAACATTTTTTAGTTGAGTAAGGCTGCTCATCATCTTTTTATTCATCACCCTCTCATCATCTCATGAGATGCAATGAAATGTTTGGAAAACTATTTGGTATGTTTCTCTTGTCTACCAATCATTTGATGCCACATTAAGGGATATTAAGAGGATGATGGTCAAAAGGATGATGAATAATATATTTCTTTGTAGTTAGCTGCTTTTCTGTATCTGCTCTAAAGAACCTTTTTGCCCTTGTTCACAGAAATCCAATCAGATGTACCGACCATATGTGGAAGTTTCGAGGAATTGCTGCAGACAAATTAAGAAGGGTTATGAAAGAATATGCAGTCCTGAGTACCATCTCTCTTTCACCAATGGTGATGAAGAGAATAAACCACAGTTAGAAGAATGTGTTGTAGTCCAAATGGACACAGAAAGTCCCATAATCTACCAGAAGACCTGTCTTGATCATTGTTTTGATAAACCTTTACAAGTACGTAATTCATGATTTTTGCACATAGATTTATACATTTTTGTTTATTAACAAGAAAAAATCCAAGTTGGAGATCATCTAGACTCACTAAAATATTTTGATTAGATTGGTTACTGGAGATGTGCGTGTTATATTCTACCAAAAAATGTTTGGAGGGCGTCTGTTCTATTGTTGCTTCAATACAGCTCTTATTAGGAATGGTTTGTTATAGGTACTTCTATGGTTTTCTACTCGGGGATTAATAGTCTTTTGCTGTCTTCTATAATAGGAAGAGAATGTCAATCTAAGTTATCTAACCTTAGAACTTCTGGCAACTCCTTCGAATTATATAGCATTGCGCCAATTGCACTAAATGCGCGCGTGGCTTGAACCAGAAATAGTTTAGGATTTTAGGAATATTCATTATAATGAGTTTACTAGTTTGAGAAATACTCAGACAATGGAATCACTTAATTTCTCAGATTCAGAATCGTGTGATATAAATCCATTCACCAAAAATTAAGTCATTGATTTATTTGTGCTTAGTCTGGTTATCTTAGACTTTCTGAATCATTGCAGCTCACTTTGAGGGATCTGGATAAAGTTGGGAAAAATGGAACATCAATATGTGGCCCTGCTTTCTGCTTGGAGTTGCTATTTGGCCCTGCTAATGCACAGCAGTCATTAAGGATTCCATCTGGAGATGATGCGGAATGTGATAACTTGTTCAGAAACATTAGCACATGTTCTGCATGAAGAGATTACATTGGGTCATTTATCATTTAAACACATCTTTTTCTTGTAAGATCTTCTCACAAGATGGGCCATTTTTATAAGCCCCTCCGGTCTAACGTACAACAGTACTATATACCACCCTATTCGCCTTGCTGTCTTGCCGTCTAATTTTTCATTGGCAGGAGGCAGTGGGAATAAGAGGAATGTTTTGTAAATCGGAATATGAGAGCATATTGCATGAAATGAGATTGATCTCTTTCCTGCATGAGAAGTGGATTTTTTGTCTTGTTATATATTATGTTTGATTTATTAGCAGTTGATTCTTTTGATGCAATTCATTAGTATAAAGAGACTCCAATTATAACATTGATTAATCCTCTTGAGATATAAAAACCAATAGGATTTGAACATTATCATAGATTCATATCCCACCAAGAAGTCAATAGTAAAAGATGCTGTTTGGGGATCAGGGGCTCCATGAAAGCAAAAATATAGAATATAGTGGTGTTGATGTCGGCCAGGGGGGCAGGGGGCGGTGGCGAAAAAACAAGTGTGAGAGGACGCATGACTAGTGAGAATTTGAGTATATATGGCATCCATGGTCCCTGAAGCATGTAAACCATTTTTTAAGTGTAAAAATAACATCGAAGTACACCGTCTGTGGAAAATTGGAGGCATAAAAACTGGGGACGGGCTATGTTTCATAAGGTAAAAAACATTACTACTTTTCATCTTGTCTGTCATTCTCAGTCAGTCACATCAACTTATGCAATGCGTTTAAGAAGTTTCATGAAGTTTAAATAAAATCATTTTAACATGTCATCAATTGGTGTAAAGATAACAAAATCTAGATAAAAATAACGTTCCTCGTGAAAAAGAAAAATCATATATAAGATCAGTTCTAAAAACTGAGTCTGGGGAGACAACCACAATTTTTCAAAATACTTTCATCTATGCTACAAAGCTCAGCTAAATCGAATTCCGTTTAGCAGTATCAGTCCATGCAAATCATTCATAAGGAATCATGCAAGTCCACTCACATTATCGAAAGTTAGAACTGCAAAGACATGTAAGATACAATATCCCCCATGGCTTAGAAAGCGAGCAGAAAAAGCTCCTACTACAGTTGCCCCGCTCTATCTTCAGAAAACTCACCTGGGCTCTCTCTCTCTACTTATTTTGGAGGAAGAGGCGGACTATTAACCAGACATCTCTGCCGTGGGGGACGCCTTGTCCTCTTTCCCCATCCTGCCAGGCTTCTTTCCTCAACTCCCAGCTCTGTACAACTAGGTTGCTGAACCTGGGGCAGGCATACTGAAGTTTCAGTAGGAGAGGGATGTGGAACTCCTGAACGCCTCCTTCCCCTTCCACCACTACTCTTACTAGGATTTCTGTGTGCTAAACATGACTGCCAAGTGCCACCAGTTGCCTTAATTAACCCTTCGATTGTCTGAAGATCCTCGGTCATCTCATTCCTCGAAAGAGATGTAAGACTAGGAAGTATATCTCTTTGGAAGTCTTTTCGCTGCCTCCCTCTCCTTGTTTGACTTCTCCTAGGCTTTCTTGGAAATTTATTTTCATCTTTTGGGTTTTCCAAAATCTGAGGCTTATAACAGTAGTCCTCTACCTTGCTTTCTGTCAAATTTAATGTCATTAACTCGAAGTAATCTATCCCATCAGGAATAAGCTCCTCTTGAAAGGATCTGTCCTTCAACATTGAAACTTCTACAACCTCATTCTCAACATCACCCTTATATGAAGAGATTATATCTGCAAGCCAATAAAGGGAATCGGGGAGTGAAGCGTCTGACTGGGAATGAGTGGCATGTTCTTGAAGATTCTCCATAGCGTGGCCTGGAAGATTACACATGTGAGATGACGAGATGAAAACTAAAGTGTCTGCTGCCACCACGACCTCACGAGGCACCCTGGATTCATCATGTAATGAGTCAAAAGGTTCTCTAGTTATGCTTTCTGCAGATCCTTCCACAGGCGCAGCACCTATTTCTGTCTCAATGCCAACACGTGCCTCCAAATCTATCGTAGTTGCAATTGGAGAAGAGGGTGTAGATGGAACGTCTTCATCAGTGACACAAATATTCAAGTCAATCTTATGTCTTAAAGCTGCATTCTGGTTAACCCATCCCTCTGGTACAATTTGATCTTCAGCTTTACATAGCACTCCAGATCTGGGTGACATGGGATCATGAGCCAAATCAGTTGTAACTAATCCAGCTTTTACAGGGTTTCCATGATCAATACCAGAAGCAACAGAACCATGTTGTGAAGAGCTGTTATGATAAGGAAGGTCCTTTGGTACATGAGGCTTGTCCATAATGGGAAACCCAAGAATCCTTGTATTGCTCGAGTTGTCACCTATTTCAATTTTCCCATGCTCACCATCATCAGCATGAGCTGCTGGCGAGGAGTCCTGAACAAAACTCTGAGACGGACACTCTCTCATTTCAGTTATGTTGACAACCTGCGGAGAGTGGTTTTGCCAAGAACTCAAATTCATCTGATCAGAGCCTCCCTCTTCTCTCGAGTATCTGGCATTGGAATTTGGCATTGGTCTTAGCCAAGAGCAATCTCCCTGTGAATTCTCCCTGTTCCTTGGCCAATCAACTGACACGTGACTTTTTGGACAATTGAATGGATTATTTAGAGAGACTGCATCCATCTTAATTTCTTTTGCAGAGTTCACATCCATGATACAGCCCGAACCCCTACGGTATTCTTGAGGCTCATGTTGCTGAAATTGTTCAAAACTAAAATGACGGTCACTGATATCATTCAGAAAGCCAAGGCGAACTGATGGGAGGCGGCCCTGTGATTCCTTGGACTCTGACTGGGAACCAAGGTGGACATCATTTTGGTGGGATACTTCAGCTCTTGAATCTGGAATTGATCTTGAATAATTATCTTTCAGGAACTCCCCAATTACCTTAGGACTCGACTGAGGAGAGGTATTTCCATGAGTCGATGTTAAGAATTGCCTCAAGCTACCTGGAGGTTTTGTCCCAGCTGAAATAGGAAATGACTCAGAGTTGGCCACATCAGATTTAGGAACTAGTGGCGTCCCCAGACCAAGTGGATGGGAAGCCACAACAGATGTATCATTATTTATGTCAGCAATTTCTACACCAAAAATTGTCCTCTTTATATGTTGCTGCATCTTATGCTGATCAGAAAGAAAACATGGTGCAGGGTCATGAGCTTTCGGACCTTCAACTTGTGATGATTCACAAACCTTAGGAAAATCTTCAGGTTGAAAAACTCCACAGAAAGAACTTCTGTTCCTTCTAGTTTTACCTGAAATAGGAGACATATAGACCATTAGTCCAATTTCAATAATCCTGGAACATGACGTGCCCCTTTAGTTAAGGAAAAACCCATGAATCCAATTTTTTCAATCAAATTGACAATGAACATGACATACATTTGAACATGATTTCCTGTCAAAGAACATTTAGCTGTCATTCAATCAACTTGCTCAATAAGATAAACCATTAAAAGTAAAGTTCTCTTTTATATATTTAATGACTTTCCCCACGGCTGGAGACTTAAAAGAGCATGAAAAATTGAACTTAACTTTTCCACATTATTACTATCATAAAGACGTAAGGCATGCAACTTGTGAAAATTTATCTTCTAACCAGATATTAATTTTGAAGCACCTTCCTAAAATACAAATGAATATGGGCAAAAAACCCTTTGCTCTCTCTTGGGAAAATAATTGATCATTTTTCAGTAGAGTTTTGTGTATCTCAGTTTTCTGAGTGTCCCTTTGCCTTATTATTCAGTTTCATTTGGCAAAAATAATTAAAAATTCAGAGTCCCCTTTCTTCTGTTGTTCTATCCAGTATTAGTGGTTTTTTTTTTGGTCTGTTTGGTTATTGATCTGGAGAACCTGTTAGTTCCTTTTGTTATCAGTTGAAAAGAAAAAAACTGGTTATTATAAGAAGTATTCACTAATTCGAAAAAGAATTAAGAAGCTTCTAAATAAGGTGAAATATGCTTTAAAAGTCAAATATATGCATATATTTGTACTAGTTTAAAACAACATAGCAAATTCCAAATAACAATAGTATATAAATAAGCCCTTACCAGCTTCAAAAGGATAAGATAACCAATCTTGTTGCTGAGTTTCATTCTCAAAACACAGATTGCTAACTGCTCCATCCCTTTCATTATGCATATTTTGCGAAAATTCCTTTCCCAACATTTTGAAGCTTGAATATGCACTTGCAGATAAATTCTGCCTCTGCATCTTGTCTTTGGGTTGGTAATTATTGCCAATAATGGCTGAAGCAGATGCTTCCTCCACCTGGATGGTTTCATTTGGATCCATTGGAGAAGTTTTCCTCAAATGCATAGTGGAACCCAAAGCATCAACATTATTCCCAAGGCAAATAGATAACTTTTCATCCCTCTTAAAAGCAATCTCATTAGTCCTGCTAGGAGGATAACTATGCATGCCTGAGACTTCAGAAAATCCTTGCTGTTTCACATCTTTGTTAATGAATTCATCAGCTGGAATTTCAAGGTCAAAAAATCTTCTCTGAAGCTGGCTGGATTTTGGTTCCACAGATTCACAGTCCTTCCACCTTGCTGCACTTTGGGCATGACCACAATTGGATTGCATGGTCGTCCCTTTCACAGAATTAAAATGAGTTTGAATGTTATCCACATCTGAGGACGGTATACCATAACTAGAATCCATCAAGGATAAGGTGGGCATTTGCCACCTCTTTTTTTCATCTTCAGATGGAAAAACATTTGATGATTGCGACTTCCAAGCTGATATCAGATGTTTATGTGGTTCAATACCTCTGATATTCTTCATCAAGTCCCTTTGTAGTTTGTAAAGACGATGGAGTTCATGGAGCTGGATGACAGAGCATCAAATTACTGAAAAAGCATCAAAGTCAAGCTTCATAGCATAAAATTAAAAGGTTTGAAAAAGGCATACCTGATTCCTGAATATGGTTTCATGCTTCAATATAGTTTGTCTCAGTAATTCCTTCTCATATTCCTCATATCCATCCATGTCTGGTCTGGTCAAGAATATGTCCTGGTACCGTCCACTTCTCATTGTTTTCTGTTCCTGATGTAGAAGCCATGCCCCTTTGCTAGCATTGTTGTTTAGACCCCTCAAGGGATAATATCCTTGCAGATACATCTTAGACTGCACTTCAGTTCCCATTTCTGCAATCAACTAAATAAATGGCACTGATCAATTTACAAGCAGAAGAAAATAATTTAGTACCAATTCAACGACAAGCAATGGAACCAAATACACAGTATTCCAATACAATTAATAAGAATGCCTTATACAATATTGGCACCGACCCAAAGTTTGGGCACGCACTTGAAACAAAATGCTGGAATTTATTCATCCGAATATAGTAACTCTTCAATTAACGTAATTGTATAACTTCAATCAAAGGTCCTATGACTGTCTCTCTCCCACAAATAGAAAAACATCAATTATCTCAAGCTTAATGTTGTTCTGAACTATCGTTTTGCATTTAATAAGATTGCATTGCAATTAGCGAGAATAAAATGCACCCGCTAAGAAGAACCTGGCGTCCAAAAAACGAACTTGAGCAAACTAGCACCAGCAGAAAGCGCTCAGTTCATGGAGAAATCCCTAACAACAAACTGCTATTTTTTACCTTGGCTTGACTGAGAACTTGATTCATAAAAATCCTGAAATGCTCCAATTCAAATGCTATCAGAAAACACAATGTGAATCATCCAAATCCTTCAAATCAAATTCCGTTGAAAAAGTGTAAATCCCAGTCAGAAAATAGTATAGACCCCATTAGAGTTGTCAATAACAGCAAGTCTGAGTAATATGAGTAATGTGGAAAATGGATAGTCTGCAGACAGGGAAGAAAAAGTGGATAAACATCGATTACTCATATCAACGTCTACTGTTTAACCTCAAAAGGAAAAAAATGATAACTTAGAACCAAAGAGGGGGAGGGGTCATCCACAGAATTAAAATACAACAAATTCCAGAGTCGAGAAGTTTCAAACCCAGCAGTAACAAATTATCATAATCAAATATCCAAACGTAAAAATTGAAAATAAGAACAATAACTTGTACCCATATCCACTTCTACCCCTTCTCAAAGATTGCTCATAATTCTCCAAATTCTGGACAAGCCCCACACAAAGAACCAGCTCCGTGATTCTTCACAGCCACAGTACAAAACAAAAGGTACCCGCAAAGCAGAATAACCCAGAAAGCTCATAAACGTACAAAAAAAAAGGTAACTACTAAGCCAAAATACAATCTGGGTCTCTCTGTACAGATATCGAAGACATTGAAGAAGCTTAGATCATCCCCAGACAAAAGAATATACAGGAATTCAGATCTGCTGAGCCAAAATCTGATAAGGAAACAAAGAGATCCCACATCCCAGATAGGAGGTCTTCTCTACATAAAAGCCACAACGCCTCTCGGCACCTCTTCTACAACAAGAAGAACAAGAAGAAAAAGAAGAATGACTTCTAAATTTGTCAACTTGCGGTCTGCCATTATTCTATGTGCTTTGCTTCACCTAATGGCTTTGGTGTAATCATTTCTTTTACATTTAAATATTACATTTATTTTTCTGGGTTTTCAGGATGTGAAAGACATGGGTATTTTTTTGTTTATAGTATTATTAATTTCTCTTTTCCACATTTTCTAGATTCTCTCCACTTCCATGCTTTTTGGGCACAACATAGGTGTATTGGGAAAGTACTTCAGAAAATGTTGGCACCTGGCTTTACTGACGCAACGACCTAACAGTTTCCGAAAGGGGCTGACCTTACTTGATTGGATTGCCTGAGTCAGTGTTGCAGCCACGCGCGTGTGCCCACCATAGTACCGCTGATCCGCAGCTGACGACGACACCTTTGTTGCGTCAAGTTTTGCCACTAGAGATTGGCGGGGATGGCCTTCCACCTGCTTTGGACACGCGTGGTATCGGATTTTCCTTTAAACATAAAAATAAAAATCTCGAGTTAAAAGGCTGTCATGGATTAGATAAACGGACATAATTTTTACATAGAGTAATTCTGACAATAAATTTTAAATAATTAATCATATTTATAATTGTGAAATGTGTAAAAAATATTGTATAATTATTTTAAAAAATAATAAAATTTATTATTAAAAAAATTATTATTTTTATATAATTAACTATAATTAATTGAT
The DNA here is from genome assembly GCA_011037825.1 of Carya cathayensis. NCBI lineage: Eukaryota > Viridiplantae > Streptophyta > Magnoliopsida > Fagales > Juglandaceae > Carya > Carya cathayensis. Next base: position 776,074 of record QGSO01000283.1, on the reverse strand, counting down.
GTAACAAAGTTCATATTAAGTAAATAAATGAAGTTTGTCTCTAATTAAGAAAAGTAGTCTACATAACACAGTCAGTAACGTACTACCGAAGCACTTTGGATGATGGTAACTCTCCTATATGTTTGATGACTTTCTTTTTCTTTCGTAGGGGATTACATCAAAGCTTGTCAATAAAAAAAACACATAGAATTAAAATTATATAATAAAAATAATTTTATAATCTAAATTCTAATTTTATTATAATAAATTAAATTAAATTAAATTAAATTATAAATTTCCTTTATAACTATAACATTTTTCTTTACCATTTACATTGATCCCAAAATTGCACATTCAAAAGGTAATGGAAAATTGAGATTATCCTCAAGATGACATAGGTTTACTAGAAAGAAATTGTGGGTAAATATTAATTTAAGGTAATTAAATAAAAAAATTGTATTTGTAAGTCAATATATAAAGCATATCCTCCATATCATTGATAGGCAAAACTTGATTTTTAAGATAATTTTAAATTTTAAATTTTTTATAAATCAAATCTTATCGTATCAGCCATAAATAAGATATATTTTATGCAATAACTTACCGGTGGAACAAGTCGAGTTAAATTAGATAACTCAAAGATATAGCAAGAAAGTACATAGTTTGAGCTCTTTCTCTCTCTCTCTCTCACTCAAGCTTTGTTGAATGGTTTTGAAGTGATTCAATTGTAAGGCTGAAAATGATCTTTGTATGATATTTTGCTCATATAATTATATAATTGGTAGAATAAAAAAAATATGCGGCTAGCTTTGTCCATTTGTGTGAGAAAAAGGCATCCAACTTCGGTGTTGCCAATCTCTGTGGCCTACTCTTGCTTGTCCCCTAATACTGCCCCGCTCTTCCCTTTTTGCTTTGGGTATCCCCTTAATTATTTGCATCCATAAAGACACCTCAACAAAAGCAACAACCAAGGGAACATTACATCGAAATTTTCGGATCAAAGATTCCAACTTCAACATCTAAAAAAAATAGGAGATAAATAAATAGGTAAAGTGAGTCTTATAATATTTATTAATTATTTAATTTTATTTAAAATATTTATATGGGTCTATTTTACGCATCTATCTATCTTTCACTTAAACATATCAAGTTTGGACAATAATTTAAATAAATATTTTTACAAAAGTCATTAATTAGAACTTAAAATTCCATCTTTGTACTTGCTATATTGTCACAAAAATAGACCATCAAAAAATAAATAAATAAAAAATAATAATTTGTTAGCATTGCAAGAGATCATGTACGTACAATCAAAGAAAAGAAAAATGTATAATATACTCAACCATCATTACGCTTTTGTCCCAAATTTAGAAGAAAAAAAATCATGGATATCCCTTTCATAATAATGTCCATAAGAGTGGCCCATGGGCCATGATAATCCAATATTAAGTACGGATATATATAGGGAAAACTTGAAGTAATTTTAATATATTCATAAACTGACTAATAACTTGTGTGCTCACATCCGTCTAGGCCTCTTTTCTCTATCTCTCCAGCAGTTGAGGTGCTACTATATATGGTTACGTCCTAATAGGAAAGCCATCTTCGATCGCCCCCTACAATCATTTTTTCTTGATAACAAAAAATAAACTTGGGTGTTATCATCAACTTATGTACTATAAACATTCATCTTAGGACTACCCAAACTAAGATATCATCCGGTTGTAATCTGGTTTTATATTTGAAAAATAGGAAAATAATATACAGGCGATCTGTTTTTCAGTTTCTTATACAAACCTTGTTTCAAATAAGAGATATTTTTATAAAATAACTTATAAAAATAACATCGCATGTGTATCGTTACTTTTTGAAATACAGATCATGATATTTATAAATTGAGCATGTAAACACATCATCTATAGTAAAATTTATTATTATTATTTAAAAAAATATTTTCAGTATTAAGATGTACAAGTCTTGTATATTTTTTTTATAAAGAAAATAGATAAATTTGGAATCCACATTAAAAAATGACAGACATCACTTTTTGAAGAAATTCATAAGCCTAAAGCATCTTATAAAATCAGTTCAATAAGAGAAGGTTGCTCATTACTTATAAACATGCCTAATACCTTATTCACAGACAATGTGACATTTATTTCTCAACACTTTCCATCACGTGCAAGTCAATATTTTTTCTAGTTTTTGTCACGAGATAAATAATATGGGCCTCTATTTGTCATTTGTCCTGTGGCTAACTCTAATATCATAAAAAAATTTATGAATCTAACTCATCTCATCAAATCGATTCAATAAGAGAAGGTTACTTATTATTTATAAATATGATCAAGATTTTATATGCAAATAATATGAGATTTATTCTTCAAATTTTATTTTATTTTTTCCAAATGAATAAATTGAAATTGTAGACCCTCAAATTGTAACTGGCATTATTAGCAATAAATATAGTTTGAAAATTCCAAGAGTATTTAGGAGGAGATTGACGTCAGTCGTGACTGAATGAATGATCTTCGACAACTTTAGATTGTCTAGACAACTTTAAGAAAGGTAGAGCAGAAGTAGCATGCATGCTGAAAGGAAAACCTTATCGCACCACCTAAAAAGGGGAGAAATTTTTTTTGACTTTTTCATGCACAAAAAGACGTCCCAACCTCCCTCTTTTAAAAAAGACTTTCAGATCAGTTACCCACCCGATGATTTCATAACATCCAAGTCCTCAAGTCTGAAACGAAACAGAATAAAGCATTATGGGACCTGAAGTTTACTTGCAACTAGGGCATTAATTAAACAAGATAAGAGATTGTTACCTTTATAAATAAATTACATAAAAATAATTTTATAAATTAACGTAATTTCATATTATTCGTTAGATCTATTTTACAATAAAAATAATTTTATATTTTGACAAATCACATCAAATCATATTAATTTATAAGATTACTTTCATGTAATTAATTTGTAATTAAAGTATTTTTCTTACAGTTTTAAGGCATGTAAATCCTATTTATTTAATTAAAAAATAGATAAATTTAGAATCAACATAAAAAAAAAATTATTTTATTAATAGTAAATGATACTTGTTTTCATAGTAACTGCAAACACAGTTACACAGTGGAAGGGAAGGAGCCTAAATCGACCCCCTTCTTTCTTTTTATTTTATTTTTCCAAGCAGTATTAAGATATTAAACTCTTGGATGAGACTAAGGGAGTGATCGAGACTATCATATTTTAAAACTGTATTTAATATTACTCTTAATTAAACTATAAAGGACTATAACATGTACATAATAATAACTTTTATGTTATTCCTAATAGAATTGTTTATCTAATAATAGTAACCGATCATATGATACATTTTAAGTGATTATTTTTTTACCATTACTGCTTTATACAACACGGGTTTCCCATAGTGTTGCAATAATTTAACACAAAAAATTATCCATACAAATTGGAAAAACAAAGGGCGCTACTACTCAATCTCATCATTTTTACCATCTTAGAGTTACCATTAGTTCAAATTGATTTTTTGTGTGTTTTTTATTTTTATTTTTTTTTAAATGTTGAAGAAAAAAATATGCAAAAACACTAGAGGTAACATTTTTAATCATTTAAAAAAAATCAAATACACTAATAGTAACTTTGAAGATGCAAAATGATGGGCTAACTAGCATATTATTAAAAAAAAACAAATAAATTTGAAGATTTCAACGAAGGTGATTGCTACAAAGAGAATGCACGAAAGATTTGTTCAAGACCCTCATTTGGCTGAATCCTATAGGGATCTTTTAGCAGTCAATTTTGTTTTGGAGATTGGAATTAGAAAGATTATTCTTGAAAGAGATGCTTTAAATGTTATTAAAAGCATTAATCAGAGTGTTGAGTCTTGCCACAACTCGAGAGCTTTTACTTGGGACACAAAATATATTTTTTCATAGGTAGAGTTTTGGGAAGCTACTCAGAGGATTAAATGAGTTTCTAAAGACATTATTGATATGAAAAGTTGTTCTCTTTGTATTATTTCCCTCATTTGAGATGTTTAATAAAAAAAGAGCATTTCCTCTTTAAAAAAAAAAGTGTGATGCCCATTGGAAATTTTTTTTTTTATATAGAAACATGCTTCATAGCATTCATATATAAACGAAGTTACAACTGTGACTTATCAGACCGGAGAACCAGACTATAAGACAATTAGCGCAAACTGCTCAGGAGCTTCCCCGCCAACAAATTTCTTTGTGACGGACATTGTCTAAACTTCTACACCCTCTCTCCTGACATCAGTCAAAAGAGAAAGCGCTCTGTCAAACCAGAGCTAAACAACATTTCTTCCGAAGAAGAGAGGTACACTTACGCTCCATCCTCCCCAGGAGGAGGAGTACACCCCACTCTCTCCTCCCAAAGAGGAAGAGTACAAACACTTACATTCTCCAAAAGAGAAGTAGGACAAACACCCACCATCCTCCAAAAAGGAGTGGGAGACTAGCCTTAAATTATTATTAAAACACTAAGCAAACTAATTGCAAAAACAAAAAAACAGACAAAGGGCTTTAAGCAAAAAACCCAGCCGGTCTAAAGGCCCAGCCTAATACATGGGGCCCAACCCGTTAGGGTTTAAACTCAACACTCTGCCGCCGCCACCCATGTCCACCTTCTAGCCTCTGCGCCTTCACCCGCCGAGCTCCTGCCCAGCCCTACATAGCTCTCATCACAGCAGGGTAAGAGGACAGCCCACGCCGCGCCCTAAGTCCATTCAGCTCAGTCACTCCCCGGCGGTACCTCACGTACCAGCAGCACCAAACAGCCCGCCAGCAGCCCTCTGCATTCCACAGCCAGCCAAACAACCACCCTGTTAACGAAAAACAGAGCAAACTGCCGACAACCGCAAGAGCCACCTCGAAATCTCTCTACCAGGTCAGCCCACGGTTCCACATCGCTCAAAGCCAACACGTCACCATATACGGCCGGAGAGAGGGGTCCGAGGTAAGGCTTTGGAGAAGGAGCCACGGCGATACAGCTCCCCTCTACTGATCGCCACCAAAAGCTAGCCAAAACCAAAAACCAAAGAAAACAAACCTAAAACAAAACAAAGAAACAGAGCCCTTAAAAGGAAAAGGAAGGGGAAGGGAGGAACGGAAAGGAGGATGGAGCCGAAGCCCCAATCCCCCTCCCCCCCCCCGGGAGATGGTTTGCTTTGGCTGGGTTTCTAGAGAGAAGACGGAGGATCTCTAGGATAAAATAGAGTTGGAATGCCCATTGGAAATTTGAAATACCAAAAAAGATGCCCCATCCTTCACTTCAAATTTCAACACCAAGCTTTTTTGTTTTGGTTTTAGATCCAAAAATTTTAGAGACCATTGTAGATTAGAGCACTCTTAATGGTTCATTCATCTTATCCTTCAAAATACATCACCAAAACTTACTTTTTCTATTTTACATACTTACTTTCACAATAGGTCATATATCAGCTTATCTATTTTTTCTCTATATCATTTAAATATTATACTTTTTAATATTTTTTTATTCATTTCATATATTTTCTCTAATTATCAATAATATCTTTATATCTTTTAATGTTTATAATATATTTCCATCTATAATCTCATATCATTATCTTTTCTTTTAAATCAAACTAAAATTGACATTGATTCAAAATATAATTAAAAAAAAGAAAACAAATTATGTCATATTTCAAATTATTTATAAAAAAAATATGAGCCCTTTCAAATATGAAGGTCTTAAAAAATTATGTCATTCCATACAAAATCTAGAAAGGAGATGACAAGAGTTCATGTATTGCACTTCAAAAAAATTGATAAAGGGTTTAAATAATTTAGAGGAGAGAGAAAAATTTTAAAAATTTTGTACGTGTAAACAGTAATCTATAAGTGTACCACATCCATTAGATCTTTATTTTGATCAACTTTCTTCATATTTAAAAATTAAAAAAAAAAACTCTATTTTAAAACATTGGAGTGCTCTTAGCTAGTGAGATGCATTTCTCTATGATCATCATTTTACAAAGGTTTCTTGGGTAATGAAATTCTAACGTAATAACACTTGGGGAATGACGAGAGAATAATAAATAATATAATTTTGGAACTTTTTTGTGATTGGTGTGAATTGTTTAGAGAAATGTTTCTATGTTGTTAGTTATATTGTTTATTTTGTTTTATTGACGTTGTACCTATATAGTGTCAAGTGATTTATTAAAAAAAATTAAAAACATAAATATAAATCGATAGAGGGAAGATTCAGTATTTTTTTATTTTTTATTTTATATTTTGGCATGTGATTTTATTTTAAATATATGTTTTTTTTACGTCCCATCAATAGAGGCTATATAATTGGAGTTGCGAAAGAGCAATTCTCAATTGTTTATCATGAATTGCATCAACGAGGTACTCTCTGACCGTAAGGGAATTTAAATTTGAATCACGAAACGGCTCTCTAACGGTCATTTTGATGGGACCCCCGTGAACATATATTTAAAGAAAATGTTGCACGCGTGCATTACGGATATAGCCCACACGACTAATATCAATGGGTGGGTGGGGTTTTTTTTTTGGATCATTAACGGTAATATCAATATTAAAAGAGAAATGGGAGAAAATCTCAACAAAATGAAAAATGAAACACGTAACATTAGTGTCATTTAAACACTGAGTTGATATAAAAGTTAAAAGTTAAATAAAATATTATTATTATTTTAAGAATTGAAAAAATTAAATTATTTATTATATTTTTATAAAGATTAAAAAAAATTATAATTATAAAATGAGACGAGATGAGATGAAATATTTTCACCAACCAAATAGAACAACTTCTACCATTTGTGCCACTTCTTGGTGGGTCTTGAAATCGGTAATATGTGAATTTGGTGACATGCATGTGATCTTTTAATGGCAAAAATTTGATGAATCAAAACTTTGTTCCGACCTAAAAGAAAAATTAAACATGGACTTTGGGCTTGTGAGGAAAGGAAAAGACAAAGGAAGTATTCTTACCTCGTACCGTTGATTTGAGTGTTAAAGGCATGTGACCTGATTGTCATATTGCTCCGACCTTTAAAATGAAGGTTTAGAGTTTCAAACCTCCATCTCCAAATATATTAAAAAAATACGCTGATTTTGGGTTGGTCTTAAATATTATGAAACATAGAAAGATAGAAATACAAACTTTTTAAGCATTTCTTAGGAATTTTTAATGAAAAATATTATCTATATTTATAATTTTATCTACATAATTATATGTGATGACGTGAAAATTATTGAAATGGTGAAAATTTTAAAATTTGTAATTCGAATGAAAAAAATTGATAAAATTGAGTGAATATTTAATATATATAATATTGTGTGTAAAATTGTATGTACATATACCATTACCTCTACGAATTAGTTTAAATAATCTTATTTCACTCATGTTGAATAAAACATGACAAATAAAAAAATCTTATAAAATAAAGTTTACGAAGTGGCGTAATATTTGTTAATCTTAAAAAGTTATAATTTAAAATAAAAAACATAATCTAACATATTATAAAATGGAAAATACTAATACGCGGCTTAGGTTTATCTTCTCATTTTGAGTGTATATGTATTTAATTTTTTTAAATTTATTTTATTTAATAATTAAGGTAGTGATTTTTAATATATTAATACATTTTTTAATTTTTAAAAAATATTTAAATATGTTAAAAAATATAAAAAAAATAAAAATGTGTTGATAAATAAAGCATTTCCCTCGGTAAAATGCGTAATGCATATCCGACCTGTCTTTTGAAAACACCGTGCCGTGCAGTCGAATAACCTCCAAAATTCAAATTCAGAGATAATAAAAACGAAAAAACACAAACAAAAGGGAAGGAAGTGAGAATGATTGGGAAAGAAGAATTCAAATCCCATAGCATTCCCTTAAACGTCTTCGCAACAGGGAGAGAGAGAGAGGACTTCGAACTGAGGAAAATCCTTAGTTAGAATTTAGAAGAAACAAATTTCCTGAGAGAGAAGAGAAAATTCAGAGTGAGAAGTCTTCGTCTGTAAAAGGAAACACGAGAGATAGAGAGAGAGGGAGAGAAAGAGAGATTCGGAAGCAGGGAACATAAGCAACTCAAGCAAGAAAGAGAGTGTGTAAGATAATTGTTGCTGTGAGAGGTTTTAAACTTTTAAGAGAGAGAGAGAGAGAGTTGGGGGATGTAGATTTAGAAGCACAGGAGGTCCACAGAGAGACGGAGAAACAGAGTTCAAAATCTGAAAGGAACGATGCCGTTCTCGGCGGAAATACCTGAAGTCCCTAGCCCGCAAACTGTGAAGAAGAGGTTCCCAAGCTGGTCGAAACTCTGGGTCAAGAACGCCAAGAAGCCTCTCAAGCATGTGGTCTTGACCATGCAGGTCCAGTCCCTTTCTTCCCCCGCCATCAAGTCACCCAAAACCCCCAAGACCCTAACCCCCACTTTGCCCAATTTCGATCCTACTCTCTCCCTACCCGATCCCATCCTCCTTAAAATCCTCTCCAAACTCCCTGATTCCCAGCGTAACTCCAACTCCCTCGTTTGCAAGCGCTGGCTTAACCTCCAAGGTAGAGTTTTCCGCTCCGTGAAGCTCTTAGATTGGAAGTTTCTCGAGTCGGGTCGGTTGGTGTTTCGGTTCCCGAATCTCACTCGTGTGGATTTGGTTCCTGGGTGTTTGGTTACGCCTCAAAATTCCGCCGTTTTGCTGAGCCACAGAGTTGTTTCGGTGCATATCGAATCCGGGTTTTCGAAGAAATGGAAGTTATGTGAAGACTGTCTGTTGCCTGCAAAGCTTATTGATAGGGGGCTAAAACTGTTGGCGAGTAGTTGTCCCAATTTGCGCAAGCTTTCGGTGATTGGCACAAGTGAATTGGGGCTGTTGAATGTAGGTGAGGAGTGCTCGACACTCCAAGAGTTGGAGTTGCATAAGTGTAATGACGATGTGTTGCGCGGTATTGCGGCGTGCACGAATTTGCAAGTGTTGAGGTTGGTCGGGAAAGTGGATGGGTTTTATGGTTCCGTGGTTTCGGATATTGGGTTAACGATAATGGCACAAGGGTGTAAGAGGTTGGTGAAGCTCGAGCTTCATGGGTGTGAGGGGAGTTTTGATGGAATTAAGGCGATCGGGCAGTGTTGCCAAATGTTGGAAGAATTTACTATTTGTGATCATAGGATGGATGGTGGATGGTTGGCGGGGCTTTCGTACTTTGAGAATTTGAAGACTTTGAGGTTTCAATCGTGTAAAGGGATTGATCCGAGTCCGGGGCCAGACGATTACTTGGTTTGTTGCCAGGCTCTCGAACGGTTACATTTACAGAAGTGCCAGTTACGGGATAAAAAAAACCTGCGAGCTCTTTTTATGGTGTGTGGGGCTGTCCGGGAGATGGTTTTTCAAGACTGCTGGGGCTTGGATAATGACATGTTCAGCTTGGCTAGTACTTGCAGGTAATCGTTCTTTTACTCTGGCAAATGAATTCATCGCATTTTCTACTTGTGTATGGTTGCTAACTTGATATGCATGAATCAGACTGAAATTCTTAGCAATCATCTGTGTATTAATACTTAATCTTTGTGTGTGGTTGATATACATGAATCAGGTTGAAATGTTGCCTAATGGGATCCATGCGTTTTACTTTTATGCATATTGCATACCATGCTGATCACACTAGGCAATGGTGATAGGTGGGTTAATGATACCAACTTACGGCTATAGGAATAATTATGTTTATAGTTTCATCTATCGAATAATGTTTCTTTCAATATGTTTTAGTTATGTAGAGAATGATTATGATATAGCTGCTCGACAGCCCAAAATTTATTATGATGAATTCAAAGATACCATATTTAAGATATGAATATCTGCATGGAAATTTTCTTTGATAGAAAGATTTATGGATCTTGCTTTTCTAGCAGGAGGGTAGAGTTGCTATCCTTAGAAGGATGCTCATTGCTAACTACCGAGGGTCTGGCCTCTGTAATTCTTTCCTGGAAGGAGCTACAAAGTCTTGGAGTTGTCTCCTGTAAGAATATAAAGGATAGTGAAGTCTCCCCTTCACTCTCAACCTTGTTTTCTGTTTTTAAAGAGTTGAAATGGAGGCCAGATACGAAGTCTCTTCTTCCATCGAGTATTGCGGGCATCGGCATGGGAAAGAAAGGTGGTAAATTTTTTAAGAGGATGTGAGACATAAAGCTGATAACAAGAACCTGCAGCTTAATCTTACACGGATGATTCAGACAAACATCGCTGACCAGAGTTGTGAAGGCTGTACTGTTCTGTAATCCTTAATTTTAAATTTGAACTGTTAAAATAGATATAGATGTTAACAAGGGAAGATGGTAGGCATTGTACATTCTGCCTGCCCTACTTTCTAGGCCGGGTTCCCCCATCTTCAACTGCAATTTTTAATCTCCCAAGGTCAAATTATCACGTTCACGTTTTGTAATATAGTCAAACATCTATGTTATAAAAGTACTTCTGCGTGCAAGATAGTGTAAAGGATTACACTTTCTTATAAATCAAATCTTGTCATGTCAATGGTGTGGAGGCTGTCTTGCTCTTCACACCGATTTGTAAATATAGTTTTTAGATGGCTTGTAAGCATGCATGCGAGACATATAGTCTGCCACAATTATATGAACATAGCTGAGGATTGGTTCTTGGATTTTAGAGATGGATTATAGCGCGTTAATGTAACTAATGCTGCAAAGTTCAGTTGGTACATATGCAGCTTACTATTGGAAAATGGTTAGTGTCATGGATTATTTGCATCAGTGAACAATTTGGATGGAGGTGAATACAAGTAAAACATCCTCATTCATTCCTAACAGCAGGGAGGGTTTTTTTTTTTTTTTTTTTTTAATAATTTTAATCAAACGGTGTTTTTCATAAAAGGGATCCAAAAGCTATCAAATTAATGGAAATGGACTAGAAAGTTTTTAAATGATCAAAATTATGTCTCATTAATTTGCCATTGTCTCTTAGAATCTAATCTTGAAATTAGTCATTGGCTTGTGCAATGCCTATGAATAATTAAAGTAGAATAGCTAAGAGGTGAATAAGCCGAAAAGATAAACAATGGTGAGTCAATACATACAATAATATAAATGGTCTTTTTCTTTATTTAAAGAATAAAATAAAATGAATGAACTTAGGGCTAAGAGTCTAATGGCCTGACGGCATATGATCCGATTTTTTAAATAAAAAATAAAGATTCGAAACCTTTTATAAAAAAAAAAGGTGTAAGAAAGTAAAAGGAATGAGAAATCAATAACTATTATTAGAAGATGAAAAGTTTTTTTTGGTATATATTGAATTAGTTATTATTATAAATGAGGCATCCTAATAGATTAACCTTATTTTAATCTTAAAGTTAAAAAATTAGGTAAATTTATTGTGATGATAAAAACAATACAATGAGAAGTGTGTGAATGGTTGGTTGATATATGTTATTAAAATAAAATAATAAGTTGAGTTGATAAAATAGAAAAATGATAATTCAAAATTATATAGATGATAAAAAGGAAAAATTGTATATATCTATTTATTATTTACTATATTATACAGATTTATTTAAAATATTATGGTATTGCTAAATAAAAGCACTTAAAAAAAGCCAAAGCAACACTTGGAATTTTGGAAAGAACCCTCGTTGATCGACGTCTCAAAATTCTCATTATTTTTTTCTTTTGTTTTTTATTATCATCAAATAATGTGTCTTTTTATTTTCGATTTGTTGCGTTTGCAGACAGAAAAAATCTATTTATTATTTATATAATTCTCTCGTTATCTTATAATATAATAATAAATATCGTATTATAAAATAATAAAAAAATGAAGTTAGCATTAGAAAATCTCATGACTAGTCTAAAAGCAAGCTCGCGAACATCACCGCCCTTTCGTCGTCGACGTGGCCAAACCATAGTAGTTTAAAGTGCAGCGAGAGATACAGCGAGAGAGCACTTTTTTTTTTAATATATTCTTCGAGTGAGCGAAGAGCGAGGGACAGATTTTCTTTATTTTTATAAATAAATTCTCTGAGTTTGCGAAGAGCCAGCGAGTGAGGGAGAGAGTCATGAAGAAGGACAAGGGAGTGGCAGTTTCAAGCCCTAAAAGCGGAGACGATACAGAGAAGGATTCACCCTTACCCACCATCAGATTCTCTTCACGAAATGCTTCCTCCAAATACGACTTTGTCAAGGTTTTTGTTCCCATCTCCCTCTTTTTTTTCTTCGCTCATTTTTGGTGCGGAAAACTATGGAATCAAAGTTATTTTTAATTCTTTTTTATTTCATTTTGAGATTCTATGCAATTAATTGTATTCGGTGTGGTTGATTTGAGCTTTCTTGTTTCCCTATGTTTTCTCGGCAAGCAGTCTGAGTAGTTTCCTTAATTTGATTGAATTGTGTAATCTTGTAGTTAAAATTAAAATAATTTTTTTTTTCTCAAACTTTCTTGGGTCTTCTATTTGTTATAGGTAAAGGTATGGTTGGGTGACAATGCGGATCACTATTACGTTCTATCCAGATTCCTTCTCAGTAGAATGCTAACTGTCACCAAGGTATAAATTCACTTCCAAGTTCGTGTGTTAATGTATTTGTGTCATTTTTTATATGTTGGTTAATTTTGGTTCCAGAGTTCCTGTGTTAATCTCAACTTTCCGACAGTCATTATTTTTGCTTCTAATAATTTATGTGTTTACAATCTTATGAAGTTGCTAGAATTGAACATCACATCATGTTGATAGTAAACATGTTGCAGTGCCCTTACCTCGCTCACTTCACATCAACTTGATTAAGCGCATAGTTGTATTTGTTGCCTTTTCTGTTGGGATGATTATGACTGCTGTTTGCATTCTGCTTTATAAGTATAAGATACCATTGTGTCCAGAAACTTCAGGATCACTTGTTATAACTTTTTGGTCACAGATACCAAATCATGTAGCTATTAAAATTGCTCTTGAACTGAAGAAGCTGCTCATAGACAACAGCCTTCTAGATGTGTATGCCATCTTTCCTTTCTTTCTGTCTTTTCTTAAATGTTCTTTTATCCAGATTTAGTTAAAAGTTTCACTTCCATACTTGTATCATATTGCAGCTCTCAGTCAGATTTGGAAGCTAATCTGTTTAAGGTATGCCATGTGTACAACACTACAATTTAATCAAATCCTGCATTTCAGGGTTCTGTTATCCCTTGTGATATTTGCTTACCTTATTCTCTGCAATTCATTCAATGCACGTGGGAATCTGAATGAAAGTACCATTGCTTTCCTGGCCGTAAGCTCGTTTACAGGTTAAGTGTACATAGAATTAAAGGTTCTAGGGCACTTCTAAGTTGTATGTAACTTAAGGGCTGCAGATATGAGATTCAAGGAACTTGCTTGAAGGCTGACATGATTGTTTTCATATTAGTACAGAGCAGAAAGAGAGCGATTGTTTCATATAAGTTACCAAAGTTACTTCAACGTAATGGGATTCTCTGCCTTCTTAGAGTTGCTAGTGTTAGTTGCCCATTAGTTTTTCTTACCTTAATGTCGCTTATTTAATGTAGGATTGTCAGTTAGAATGGAAGTCCAGTGGTTCATTTTTCAAAACTAGGTGACAATTTCCTAAATGTAATATAAGGAGAAAAAACAAAGCCAGCAGTTGTACTTAGTGCTTAAACGTGCACAGTTCTTTCTTCTGCTTGTAATAGTGAATGAGGTAGCATGTGATAATGGTCTCATTAGTCCCTAAAAATCACAACTGATGGCCCACCCATGCTTACTTTGTCATATCCTTCCACTTGACCATGTTGAGCTTGAGTTTAAATGCTATGTTGTATCCGTTACTGAATGTGTTTGAGTTGATGTTGATGTGCCTGGTAGTTTCCATTCAAGGGTTTGAGTGTTCGGGTTTTAAATTTTGTATTTTGATTGATCTCAACTAGTTGTGTAAAAACAAGGGCCTTCTCTTAGATGAGAGAGTGTTTAATTCAAATATCTATGTAAGATTGTGATGGATTTAATAACATTTGTTGATTACTAAATTATTTTTCCTACTTACTGGGTCACATACATGAGGATTCTAACAAGAGTAGATATGCAGCTTATGAAGCGGCGGGGTTATGGGGAAGAGTACATTAGTCGTTACAAGATGATGACCAGGTTAGTAAGCATTCTTTGAATGTAGCTCTGAATCTTTTCCAGATTACCAGCTGTCTTTTTCACTTGGTGTTCTTTTCACAATTAGCTACTGCATAGTACTGTTTTTTTTTTTAAAATAAAAAAAAGAGTAAGAAGATCTCGTTTGTAAGCGGAATGACACAACCCTAGCACACAGGTAGTATGCATGAAAGACTTCTAGCTTTTGTTCTGCATGGTACCGTTCATGCTTAATTCTTCTTTTCATTAAAATTGATGCGCATTCTGCTGATTCTTTTTTTGATAAATTTGTTTCATCAATTGTGTTTGTTTGTTAGATGTTTCATTACCGTCAAGATTTCCTTTTTGAACAGTTTGGACATAATATAACTTTTTTGGAGGTGATTTAATTAAATAGCTATTTGTGACATGCACCATTGCTATATAATGAGGGGATATTGAGTTTTTCAAGTTGACTTTTAGGGTTGAGTTGGAGATTTTATAGGCTTTGAGCTGGGCCTGTGTGGACAGCCTCTGTTTGGGAAAGTCTGCCTTTGATAACTTAATAAATAAATGATCATAGTCATGTGAGCTGGTACTGCTTGTGCAGATGGATAAGGGAGGAAGTTAATCAGTGTCTTTTGTGTTGCTCAGTTATTAGGGAGGCGTGGGGTTTTTCTTTTCAAATTGATTATGTAGGGTTTTGCCACAATTAGGTTTAGGGCCAAGGCAGTGTGTGTTTTCAGAGGAAGACAATGGAAACCAGCATTAAATGCAGAACTGTATAGTTGGGGTGGTGTGTTTTGTTGGGGAGAATATCCTTTGAGGGGGCCAAACATTTTTACTTGATTAAAAGCCATACTTTCTAAGTTCCCTTTTTGCTGGGTTGACAGAGTTGTCCTGTTTCTCTGTTCCCTTCTTTCTTGATCTTATAGTTTCTTTGGATCTTTTTTTTGTCATGTACATGGTTTTTCTTTAGATACTTGTTGTGTAAGTGGGTTGTCCCTCAGCATTTTTGTAATAAGTTAATTATTATTTACAAATTTGAGTTGCCATTAGTGCATTGTATAGTAATGTCATATTTCTTGTTGCCTCCTTTTAGATTTCACCATCAAAGGGTACCACTGGTAATTCTTGTATGTGGAACTGCTTGTGTTGGAAAGTCTACCATTGCTACCCAACTGGCACAAAGGCTAAATTTGCCAAATGTCCTACAGGTCATACCTTCTAATCTATAGAGATATGCCAACTCTTTCTTTGTCATTCATGTAATGATTATGTTTGGGTTGTATACTAATGCCTTTTCATATTTTTGTTTTTAATTGTTATAGACCGATATGGTATATGAATTGCTGCGAACAGCGACAGAGTATGTCCTGACTTTTTTTTGCCTATTCTTTGATCTTATGGCATGCATTTAACTTTTCCGATAGTTGAGGTTTGTTGATCTGAACGATTCAGAACTCTAAACATAGAAGAAAGAGTATCAATGAGGAAATTTCTCTATTTTTTTCTTCACTAAGCATGATGTCTTGTATGAACCAGTAAGCTAACAAAAGAAATTATAGAATTTTTTATGGGTTATATTAATAGTATCAAGAAAGAGGAACTTTTACTTCTTTTTTGATTGACCAAATCAGATTGCTTATTCTCCTTTACCTGATTTAGTGCACCATTGGCGTCTACTCCTGTATGGGCTCGAGACTTCAGCTCCTCTGAGGAGTTAATCACTGAATTTTGTAGAGAATGCAGAATTGTTCGTAAAGGTAGTAATTCAGTTTTGTTTTTAAGATGCTGAGGACTTTTTTGGATAAGTGAGTTAATTGTTGTGATTTTCCTTTCATAGTTTTTGAATTTTCATTCAACAATCTGGATTATAATGATTTGTGCATTCTTGTTCGTATGTGATTATATGATGGTACTGGTGAGATTATTTTTTATTGATCTGTATGGCATCTGCTTACTAGGTTTGGCTGGTGATTTGAAGAAGGCTATGAAAGATGGGAAACCAATTATAATTGAGGTATGTTTACTGTTAGGATTATATGCATAGTAAAGCATTCAAGTAAAACATCCGTACTTTGTTTTCCATCCTCTTCTTCCTACACTCCTCCCCTTTTCTGGTGTTTTGCCATGATTAACATTTTCATATGCTCTGAGTTTTTTATATTATGATAAACACTGAGCCAATTACATTGTTTTTAATTTTAATGGCAGGGAATTCATTTAGATCCTAGCATTTATTTGATGGATGACGAAAATAAAACACCAGCTAATTTGCTGGAAAAATCTAAAGAGGCTAGTTATGCGTCTGTGACATGTGATGATAACACTGCAACAGACTTGGGAAAAAATTATACTGGTGCTTGCGGAAGTAACAGTGAAAATAGCAATAGTCTCTCACATGCGAGTTTAGAAGAAGGCATATCTACTGATCTGGTGAATAAAGTTTCGGACACTCTGGAATCAATCAACTTAGCAGGAAGTGCCTCTGGGAGCAAAGGTCAACTTATACTCTGGATTCTGCAGACATGTTTAAAATTTAGTAGATCTCTTCTGAGGTTGCATAAAACTTTTATGCTCACACAGGCGAAACTGTTAGAGATCCAGAGACAGGAGGAAATACTTCTGTTAGGAAAGAGAAGTCTGGTGCTGAACCAATAATTATACCTATAATTCTGAAGATGGCTGAATTTGATCATAAGGTGTGTTGATCCTTTTTTGCACTTTTATGGTTTCAATTATACAATAATGTAATTTCAGAAGGCTTTCTTCAAAACATGGAATAAGTACAAGAATGGAGGAATATAAAATAAAGCTAAACGTGCAGGCATTACTAGAGGAGTGGATCACGTCCCGAATATTCAAGGATAAATGTCTAGTCCAGGTACTAATGATTTTTAAGTTTATAATTTTATCTGTTGACAATTTTTCAACACGTGGGTCATGTTATAGGTGATTCAACAGTAAAGAAACATAATTGGCCATGCAAATGAACAAGAAGGAAAAATAATAAAGAAAAATATAAGTCAAAGGCAATGCATTATTCATTACATGCAGTGGGTAGCTAGTTCTTCCAGTTGAAAACGATATCAAGATTTTTTTGCTAGTTTTAGAGGGAAAATGCCATACAATGCACATAACATAAAGATGCATGAAATGCCATATCTGTTTACTCTAAGAAGCAGATGCCTTAATTCTGGTCTGCAATGTCTTTCAGGGACTTTGGGGTTTTCTACTGTTTATTTTTTATTTTTATTTTTATTTTTTGTGATAAATTTAAGGGTAGCATTGGGCTTCATGTGTTATTTGGAATTGTTAATCGTGGAAATCAGATTAGTAAACTCCCCGTAACTGTTGCTTTGTTCACTAATATAGATGTCTTCTTGATAACAATTTTTTAATTGTTAAATATGGATGGCAACTCTCTTTTTCCCATGTTAATTCAGTTATATGGGATCCATATTGTAGCAAAATTGGCTGATTATTTGCAAACTTAGTGCTGATTAAATGCATTCCAAGCATGTGTATGCAATATGCCCTTCTGGTTTGGTCTACGGTGCTGTATGCTAATGTCTGGATGTGCATATTTCTCCTAATTTCATTTCCTTTCACTTCTATAATATTGGCTTAATTTTTTTATTAAAATAAAATTGCAGTTCAACTTTTATTGATTGATTCCATATTATATATATCTAACGGTATTGGTTTTTTTTTTTTATAATCTATTTCTCTCAAACAAACCACTTTTTGCAGGACAAAGATAAGCTAATGACCAACTTAAAAACTATTCAGGACTATCTTTGCTCGTTCGAGTCACAGGTATGCCCGCTCATATTCATTTCTTTTGGTTGATATGATACAAGCAGGGTTGCCATTATCTTTCATTTTAGCAATGGTTAAGAACAGACTTAGTTATATTAAGGGGCCTTCAGACTAAAAGATTAGCAATTTTAGTTTGATCTGTTATCTCTTCAAAACTCTATTACTTCTAGTCTGACCATCATATTTGGTGAAACTTTCTTGTTGTGAAGATTGATGAGTGTCTCTATCATGTATTTCTTTTTAGTTCTATGCATTCTTCTTTAATGTGAGTTAATATGGGCACGTAGCAAATTTACCTGAGGTTTGTTCTTGCTCTCGGAATTCCTTGCTTACCCTTGTATGCTGGGTAGGACTCTTGATCTGGACTAGAGAAGACCAAGTAAAAGATGACTGAAATTGAAGGGGGAGGCAAGTAGGGCCACATTTATCAGGATCTGCATATTTTTTTTAGTTTTATCTTCTTTTTTCCCTTTCTCTTTTTGCAAGTATGACTATGATTTTGTTGAGTTTGAAATTCGTCTCCGATCCCATTTAGATCATTCTATTCTCACATTACCAATTATTATCTTTGAGAATGGAGGGAAACAATCTTACAGATACCTTCAAAATTTTAGGGTGTTGACTAACTTTGGAGAGGCTCGGTAAGAAAGGTGCAGCATCTTTTGAGTCAAATTTTAGTTTTGGACTTGCATCTAGAGGAAATATTTCAAATTTCCAAATGTTTTCATCAATTTTCATTTGCAAAATGTTAATAAATTTTCAATTGTTGACCAAGGTGTGAGTTCACTTAGATATCATTATTCCAAGTTCAGGTTAAAGGGACACAGTATCATCAAGTCCAAGTTCAGGGTTCTATCAATTATAAATAATTATAATCATAATATTTCTAGTTGAATTGCAGGACCAGTCATACTAAATCACTCGGAAAAGTTTATCACAGTTCAACAGAAAAGGGACACAGCATCATTAGTTACAAGTTTGTGATGATAAAGTGTTGTCTAACGATTATAAACTCAATCATAAATTATCAAAAAAATTATGAACTCAGTTATTGGCATAGAATGAGCAGTCAATTGCACGAGCAGTAGGTAATTGCTTAGAGTGAAACTTGTTTTGCTTTAAATGCATTTTCTTGCAAATGATTTGAGTTCTATATGACTTGTTTGTAGTTATGAGTTTTACACTGTTGCGTCTTTATGAATTCCTTATGATTTTATTTTTGTACTCTAATTCTGAAAAATAAAAGTTTTACAGTGTTGCCAACCATCTTTATCATTTTCCTCTTGATTTATTTCATTTTCTTGGAATAGGGTTTGACTGTTGCAGATATAACCGCAACGACATTCCCACAAACACTGGATTGGCTGCACAGTTATCTTCTTCAGGTATATTATAAGATGCTGGCTGCTCTAAAGGGAGCAACCCTTATTTGATAGTTGCTTCAATATTAATAAGATGCTGAGCTCTTCTTGCCATCTGACTGCTCTTAAAATATTTTTGTTAGCCCAGCTGGGTTGTCTGAATTTAGATCTTTGGTGTTGTCTACAATTTGATTCCTTGTATCTTCACCCACCTATGAAACTTAGAAATCTCAAAACTAAAAACATAGTGGGAAACAACTATAACCTAATTGTGGTTGTCAAAAATAATCCATGCACGGTTGGCATGTTAGCAAATTTTCGGGAAAAAGATCTTAAAACAGTTAATTTTCGATCCTCCGAAAAATCACGTGGTGCTCATTATCTGAGTTTTCACATGTTCTGGAGTAAGAGTTTGTTTGGCCAGCTCAAGGCATATCCCATGATGATCAATGGGATGGGCCTGCCTAAACAATTGCTTTTATTTTTGGCACTTCTTGTTGTGCTCCGTGAAGAGGGAGGTGACCTATATGTTCTCTTAGTGCATGTGCTGAGAGTGAAAATCTGGTTATGGGGGTTTCAATTCCTCATTTTCCATAGGACATTAGCTGTGCTGGGAGCCCAACCACAATACTTCAGCTGTGCTTGGTGTTTCCCTTGTATGTGCATGTGCGTGCATGTGAATGTGCATTTTCTTTGTTTCTGGACAGAATGTTGGCCTGATTCCTTGACTTAATAATTTTTTTTGTCGTACAGTGCATTGAGCAGGGCATTTCATCTTGAGTCCAATGAAGATGGAAGATAATCAGCTGAAAATTAGAACACGTGCACAGGTATTAAATGAACTTTTACTAGTTTTAACCCTTTTTACCATGTGTATTTTAGGCTTTTCATTTTGAAGAAATTGGTTTTTTTTTTTTTTTAATATATTTACTTATCAATAGCGGTGAAATAGTGATTACCAAAGCTAGATGTAGTTGACTATGACAGATAGTATGACGATTACTTGGTTTCATTTCTTTTGCAATTAAATTTTCCTTTTCCTTGTGTAGTTAGCCGTTGTAATGATATCTATTCAAGTGGCAGAGAACAAAATCGATGAGGCTTCTGGACGCAATTACATTTTGCAGCTGAGAGTTGGGAGCATCAAATGTAAGGAAGTGAATGGAAAAGGGAGTTTTTCAAAGGACCTTTCTTGAGCCTCTGACGCAGCTTCTTTTAACTGCAATTCCATTTCAGTGACCAATTCCCAGCCTCTTGCGAAAACCTGTACTTCCCGAAATTTGGCTACCCAATTATTGAGACTGGATCATGGCTCTAGAGAGGATGCATGCAGGTCCCCACTACTACATGGTTAGATACGTTATTGGCATCATATAACCGGTTCATCAATTTGTAGAGCGAGTGATTACAATTTAAGTCTAGTCTAATTATAAGGTCAATGCATCAAAGTCATCTTTTTCTTGATTACCATCTCCGATGTAATTATTCTCGAAATGCATTCTCTGTTCACCTTTGTAGATAAATAACATTAGCACAAACCGATGTGATTGCTGTTCCTGTTTTTCTTGTTACCCACTGCCTTAATGTGTATTGAGAAAAGACAAATGAAGAAAAAACCATTTGTGAGTTTGTCGTCATTTTTTCTATTTTATATTTTCTTCTAATTGAAATGGTAGTGTATAATTCTTCTGGACTCACCATCTTTTTGTGAAATTTATAGTGTGATTCCTGAAGGCCATGACACACTTGATCGCAGAAACAGATATACATAAAAGAAATAGCGGGGGTGGATTTTTGCAGTCATACATTGCAAATGGGTGGTACTATATTGTAGTTTTACTTAAATTTCACCATCCCACAGATCCTGAATCGTCCTGTATGGGCTTCTTGTTTCATTAACAAGGAACTCCCCTCTCAAGATCTTCCACTCTTCCAACTTGTCAATTTCAAGGAAATCTTGATCGTCCAACTTCAGATCAAAGGACTTCATGTTGTCCTTCATCCGATGCTGATTAAAGCTCTTGACTATCACACTTGATCCTTTCGATAATCCCCATTTCAGAGCAACCTTCATAGTTTAAAGCAAACTTAAGACAAATCTTTTACAAATTGACAACTCAATTCCGATGGTAAGATGTGTTGCAAATTAAATTAAAAGAGTTGTTGTCTACCTGAGCTGGGGTTGCTTTGTGCTTGTTAGCAATGGATTGAATGATTGGGTTATCTACCACAGCTGTGGATCCCCATGCATTACCGGGCCCGCCGAGTGGTGAATAGGCGCTTACGTGGATTTTGTCATCTGCACAGGTCTCTCGGAGCTTGCTTTGCCTCCACATTGGATGCATTTCCACCTGTATGGAAGAAATTTTGTGGTTTCAGCAACATTTTTTATAACAACTTTACACTTGTTTAGGAATTTATTAATATTTAAGAAAAAGATAGGTTTTCAAATGGGACAAAGCTCTTTTGAGTCTTTTGGGTTCGTCGGGGCATGACTGAAGGATTGAGATTCTTTATAATTATTTACATTAAATATTGTTTGTAATTAAGAAAGATATAGACTCCATGTGATGAGTATCATGGCATGAGTGAATTGTAAAAATCTCCAAATATTTTGACTGAGTATTGCTAAATGTTAGTATACCTGATTGACGGCCGGTGGTACAGAAGCAAAATCAAGCAGCCCTTGGATCTTGTTACTGGAGAAATTGCTGACACCAATGCACCTGCACAACCCCATGTCCAGGCACTTCTCCATCCCAGCCCAGGTGGACTCCATGTCCAATTCTTCAAAGTCCTCCTCTTTTGGGATTGCATAAGAAACCCATGGCTTTAACTTGACTGGCCAGTGAACCAGATACATGTCCACATATTCCATGCCCATCTTTCTGCATTTCAATACAAAAACGAAAGCCAAAATTTTAAAATGGTTATAATTTGATAAATTCTTTTGAAATATAAGTCCAGATGTGGTTTTTTGACTTTCTGAAGTCTATACAAAAGGTATTAGAGATTCAGAATCAATTACAAGCCTGATGAATACTTTTGGAGTACGACTTGAACTATTTTAAATTTTTTTTTTTTTTTTTTTTGGGGTTTACTTTCTGTTCTGCGAGTGTAGATGTTGAGAATGCATGTGCTTTAGTGCTTACTGTAGAGTTTTCTGGAGTGCTGAAACAGGATTATGGTGATCACTCCCCCACAGTTTAGACGTAACAAAAATATCTTCTCTCTCTACTGTCCGATCGAGAATTGCTTCTGTTAAAGCATTTCCCACCGCTGGCTCCGAACCATATATCCTTGCTGTATCAAAATGCCTGTAACCCACCTGCATTTTCAACAGCTATGTAAGATTTTTCGTTCACAGCATAGTATGCCGTGTACTGTACTTTCATCCCACTTATGTCATACTGTGTTGACGTGACAGAAGATATCACGTCATCACAATGAAATAGAAGAGAAATATGAATGTAATATATCATTTTTCTTAAAAGAAAATACCAATAGAAGTTGTGTACCTTGAGGGCCATACAGATAGCTTTCTCTGTTGTCTCCCGATCATTTTCAAAGGAATAAGTGCCAAATCCCATGACAGGCATTGTAATGCCACAGTTCAAATGCACCTCAAGAATATTGTTCATCTCTTTCTGTCTATCCCTGCGACAGCACCGTATCTGAGTTTTAATTTTGGCCACAACAAAAATTAGCTGTGTATCGTTCCCTATATATACGCATACACAGAGTAGAAGTCAAGATCATCAATGATTTATTTTCTTTAAGACCCTTCAGCAACAGAAGTCACAACAGTAGGAATATTAATAAACTTGTTTATGGAAGTCAATGAAAGATGTGGGAATTAAGGATGTTAAATTTAAATAATTGAAGTACACAAATCAAAGCATGGGATCTTCCATGTCTCTAGGGATTTTCTCAACATTTCATTATCCTAAATTAGGGTATTTTTTTTTCCTATTTATTGAAGAATTTGATTTATACATATTAAATTGTAGCAATTTTATATAAAAGTCAACTAGATACTACCTCAAGGAAACACCTATATATATATCCACAAGGAAATATCTATATATGTATGTATACCGAAAAAGTATATATAAATATATATTATATCAAAAAATTTATATGTAGTTATTTTTTCGTACTTTTTATGCACTCCACTAATGTTATTCACTGCATCACTTTTTTTTGATGAAATAACTTATTTGACCAATCACATCATTGGAGTGCACAAAAAGTACACAAAAGTGACTGTATATAACATAACTCTATATATTATATATGAAAAAATCTAGTTACAAGCACAACTGCATACTAATATGTGTACCAATCCAATGTGATTGGTTAAAAAGTAGATTTTATTAAAAACAACGCTAATTTAAATTTTGATATAAATAAATCAGTATTGGTATGCAAATTAGTACGCAACTTTACTTATACATAGCAAAACTCTATATATATAGAGTATATATTTCAAGAGCTACCTCTCTTTTAAAGTACGAATTTTAGACGTGAATGATTAAATGTCATCAAGTTTAGGTTTGTGAGCGGTGCAAAATAGCCGTTCTAAATGAAATTGTTGACACGTATCATATTATAATTTAGGGAAATGCTTAGGCCACCATTAGGGGCTACGACTAGCCTCTTTTTTTTTCGCTTTTGCTTAATGATTAACTAAATATTTTTTTAATAATATTATGATTTTTTTAAAAAAATATATTTAAAAGTGTTAAAAAAATACGTATAAAAAAAATCAAAACTAAAAACACACGTTATAACTAACGGTAGATCCCAATGAGAGCCTAGCGGTAGCCGTAGTGCTTGCCACCCTATAATATAAGGGACCTTAATAGATAATAAAATAGCGAGTGTTTGACAGTGACATGCAAATTTGTCAATGATATTCTTTTTTATTATTATTATATTTGGTTTTTCAGTTTGGTCAATTAGTTTTTAAATGAAAATTATTTAAATGGAATTATTAATAAACATAATATAATATTGCCTCCGAGTAGTTGACTTTACTAGAGAAAGTGGAAGGGAGCATCTTCTGTTGTTCTAAATTTGCTGCTTTTGGGGATTTATACAGATATGCCACATTCACTTTCCCCCTTTTATCTGCAGAAAATAACCAATAAGAAAGTGTGTTTTTATTCAGTTTTGGTTGTTGTTGATAGTTGACCCTTCAACCTTAATTTTGTCATCCCCAACTGGCAACTACACCAGCCAATGTCACATTTTAAGTGGCTTTTCATTGAATTAGTTTATATATACATATATGAAATCACTTTAAATGTATTACATCGACAAGTGAGACTGAAATACGACAAAAATAACAATTTCCATTTCACTCCCTTCAAGTGCTTCTATCCAACTTGATGACCAGCTTAAAACGTGATGCATGGTTAGGGTCATAACATATGTTCATTGTTCTACTTTACATCATGCAGACTTCCCAACATAATACATGACTTTCTATAAATATATGTATATATATATATAGATAATCCTCAGTAGAATTACATAGTAAGACCTCACAAACAATACAAACAGCAATCATTTGCTCTGCTTAGATGCAACAGTCCTCTGAACAGTGGAAACACCATCCACAAATTTTGTCCGGAAAAGAACATTAGCATTATTGAACATGCCTTCTTTCAGTGAGACCACAATAAACTGCAAAGACAAAAATGTTATATATTACGTGCATTTGGAGAAAATGTCACAGTTTATGTGGTTATGACAGTACCAGTAACACAAAGGCAATGCTCAAGCCATGCCGTAGCCAAAATGAATAACATTAGTTTTATTTTATTTTCATGTAAAAACTCTCATGTATTATATAAACTAGATGAGTTAACGCTTGATATTTTAATAAGTTGAAGCAGAAATGTAGAACACAAAGAAGATGAGACATGAAATCATAACACAAACCACAAGCAATCAATCAAACCTGGGAATGTGGGAAGTGAGCTTTAATCATTCGCCCTATGTTCTGAGTGTGGCTTAGATCAAGAGCTGCATCAACCTGTTAACCATCTCAACTCTCAAGAATCAAATCATTTACAGCTTGAATTGAAGTATATAACATTTTTTCCATTAAATGAAGCAACAATTGGTAAAAACAAAAATCTAGCTCCATAAGGAAACTCAGTATGGTAGAGTACTAGAGTCTCGTGTGATTCATACATGATAGCAAAAGCCATATATATTTGCAAATCCCAAAAAAATATTTTTGACCCAAATATAAGTTTTAACTACTTTTACATATCGAATCCAAAACTTCCAGCAAATTAACTATCCAGGACTCATAATGTAGCCCCACTCAGTTCCAATTAAAGCTTTTTTCCTCAGTTTGTTAAGTGGTATTGAAGCTCAGATTGGTTGAATGACTACTCTTACTGAAAGGAAATGACGAATGCCATCCAATATGTAAAGCAATTTTAGCTTACAATACCTCATCCAATATGTAAAGCGGAGCTGGTTTAAAAAGGAGTAGTGCCAAGATAAGAGAAAGTGCAAGCAAAGATCGTTGGCCTCCACTGAGTTCTGACAGGGATTGTTTCCAAACACCTCCAAATGCTACACGAACCTCAAGACCATCAAGGAAGCTGCATCCTTCAGGAGGTTCTAGCTTTGCCGAGGTTCCCGGTAACAGGGTGGAAAAGATAGATCCAAAATCACTGAAGCAAATGAACAAACTTCTGAAAGCATGATCAAGTTTTGTGAAACAGTAGAACCATAAAAAAACATGGAGATAAGAGAATTACTTTCAATGCCATTTAAACTACTAAGTAGAAGAACTAGCAAAAAACACAACTCACCTGTTAACTTTAACCCAAGTAACTTTTAGCGTTTCCTTCTTTTTCTCATCGAGCTCTTCTATGACCTTCTTGATTTTCGACTTGTCATTCTAGGCACGACAAACGTAGTGTAAGTATAGAAAAATCAAGAAACAGGAAGTTTGGTCAGTTCATTGATAACCAACCTCAATGATGTTTTTCTTTGACATCAATTCATTGTACTCGTCTTCTGCTTTCTCAAACATTGCCATCACTTTCTTGTTCACCCTTTTCTCGAGGCTTCATTGAGGAAAACAATCAAATAATCACTACTTTGTACCATAAATACATTAACTAGTCAACCATTTTTCAAGACATAAATAACAAGGGCCCAATACATTTTTCACCCCTAAATTACCAGGTATTTTACACTTTATTCCCTAAACTTTCAAAACTAACACATTTCATCCTCCACCTGCCATTTACTATCAGATAGCACCCATAACAATTAGACTTGGGCAGAAGGTCTATTTATCGGTCTCTAGTAGTTTGAGGGATCTCAATGTGTCAGTTTTAGTAATTTAAGATGCAAAATATAAAACACTTGGTAGTCTAAGTGTGAAACGTGTCTTTAACCCAAATAACAATGAAGAAATAGAACTTTCTAAGTCGCACACCCTGATTGTTCTGCCTGCAGTCGGTCAAGTTCTTCCCTTGCCTTGAAAGGATCACAAGATGAAAAATCATAATCAGTTCCACGTCTTCCAAATAACTGTTTCTCTGATGTAATCCATGCATGCTTCTCAATCAGTTTGTCTACTTTTGTAGAACAATCTTTTTGTTCCATCTCCATTCTTTTTACCTAATACAAAGAATCAAAGTGCCCTGGTTTAGTACATCAAGTAACCGGGAGCAGATGAGGAAATAAGCAAATTACCTCATTTTCCATCTTCTTCCTCTGAAGATTAATCTCACTAAGTTTATGCTGAAGTTTCTGCTGCTCCTTAAGAATACAACTAATCTGGGAGTCACATTCCTTCATTTTCAAACGGATCAAATCAAGCTCTGATTGAGCCTGTTCATGATTATTCCTTGTGGCAGCAACCTATAAAACTGGGGCATGAGACAGTAATATTTACATCACAGTATTTGTCAAAGCAAATATATGTTACCCTCAATTTATGTTCTTCCACTTCAGCAGTAAGACTATCAATTTGTTCTCTCAAACAAGCTAGTTGAGTCTCTAAGGATGCACGTTCCTCTACAACAGCTTCCATTTCCATAACAAGCCTCTCCTTCTCATTTTCATGCCCCTACTAGCCAGCAAAACCACGTCACAAGTTAGAGAGCTATTTGAAAATAAGTACCTATTTGCAATCCAAGGCAAATGGTAGTAACAGTCTGAGCAAATGAAGATAACAATAAGTTACCAAAATATATCTGAAATAAAAGCAACCCGAAAATCTCTACATATATGTAGGCATTCCCAAAGGTTTTGTGTTTGAATGGCATTCAGCTCCCTGATCCTTGAGTTTTCATCTAATCAAAACATCTTGACTTATTTGCATCTTAACAACTTCTAGTCAATTTTCAACTAGAGGAAAGAATAGTTTATAAATGCCATGAAAGCATGCAACCTGAAGGAAATACTTAAAATTGATAGAAAACCTCAAGTACTAATGTTATAGATACCTCATTGAGGTTCTATCTGCCCACCGGTTTCTTTAACCTTTTAAGTGGGGCCAAAATGGGACATAAGAAAGTTTGATGGAATAAAATGGCTAGCAAAATACATTATATGAAATTAGCCAACGAAACAATAATTGACTAACAAAATCAACAAGATAGGTGCACAATGATTCATTGTCGAGGAATGACTTTAGTAAGTAAAGTGAAATAGCAGTTGCTTGCCTACAGATTATACAAAAACTTAAGATAAAGTTCAGCGGTATCAATCCCTACCTTGAGAGCTTTTGAAGATGACTGCGTTTGAGATTTTATCATCTTAATCTTTTTCTCCAAATCCTTGAGCCTGCCCTCCCGATTATTATCATGCTCTTTGATAGATTTCTCAAGCAATGAAACTGTATCAACACAGTTTGCATACAAAAGTTGCTTTTCTTTAGCCACAGATTTTGTTTCTTCAAGCTCCTGCTCAATCCTCTTGACTAATTCACTGAGCTAAATTGCACCAAGAAAGGAGAAAAAAAAACTTAAAATACTAAATATAATTCATACGTTCATAGGGTACATGTGAAAGAGGAAAAGAAGCAAACCTTATGATGCTCATTTTGCTCAGCCCTGCCCTGAAACAGTTTAAGGTCATATGATTTAAGCTCTAGCTGTGCTTTGAGGTCCATGAACTTTTTCTGAAGAGGCCGGAGCTCTGCAATCTGCAATGGGAGGAAAAGAAAAATAAAGAAAACAAACAAATAAAAGCTGTCAGAAAATGTATACCACAATAAGCATCCAAAAGTGATACCAATTTCAAAGTGCAAAAAATAAGACAAGAGCCAGCTACAAATGAAGATCATGTCACTTCCATGCACATGAAATGAATACACGCATAAAAATAAAGTAAAAACTAAATGAACCCAGCATGGTCTTGTGACTCTTGTGTACCCTTCACTATCTTCATATTGCTAGCAATGCTTAAATATTCAGCCAATGCACCAAAAAATAAGAATATTTCCAGCATCCACTGTTATTCACTCAACACAAATAATTGATCAGATTAATAGAGATAACAATGCACACATTCATGAATTTAGCTTTTAGCTTATCGGTTAAATTTTAATCATATAAATAAAAATTGATATACTTCTCAAAAATAAAATAAGAATACAGGTCACAATGAAAAAACTTAGTTTTACACTGAACGACAGAAAGAAAACTGTTCATTAATCTTGACTGCACAATTATAGCAAAGTGATTTGATTCACGTAGAAGGCACCAAAAGCACAAGGTAAATTCCAAAAGAAAATAATTAAAGGCAGTGAGATTGCTATGAATTTCACAAAGGATATGGCTATACAGTGAAATAAATAAATAAATAATTATGTATCCAACGGTCCAACCTCAAGAAGTAGATTTGGTTGAGTCCTGGAACAAAAATAGTTCATGTAAAACTACCATAAGAAAAGGAGAAATATTTTTCAAAATTGAAGATTACATTGAGCTACCCATCATAACACACAATCCTTTTTTTTTATCGGTAACCCATCATAACACAATCTGTGGATATGAACCAGGTGTTGCACTCCAAGACTAACACAACATGTGATCTATGAACAAGATCACGTTGAGACAGCCATCATAACACAATCTTTTTTTAAAAAAAATCGATAACCCATCATAACACAATCTGTGGATATGAACCAAGTGTTGCACTCCAAGACTAACACAACATGTGATCTTTGTTGATGTACATACAAGTGCTGAATTCAGCATCCCAATAATGACATTGAACACACAATACTGGGAAAAATGATGCCTTGAAATCCAGACACCAAAAGCATAACTACTTTAAGCATGTGATTGTATTAATTAAAAATGTGTTCCATTATATCTTTATTTAAAATGTGTTCCATTATATCTTTATTTACAGCTATTTTTGTGCTGATGAACATAGTTAGCAATGCAACAAAGGAAATAAATAACTCATTACTTTTCCATTGACACCTACATTAAAAAAAGAGAGGAGGGTGGGGGGCAGACATTTCCTGCATATAGTAGGTCACAAGTTACATACATATTTATATCCATTAATCATTTCAAAGATAAATTGGGAAGAAACCCATAGTTTTCTCCAATTAGCCAGTTAATGCAAAAATAGTCATTTAATATATATCAGTAACCAGCTTGCATATAAAGAATATTTCGTCATAAGCATAAGACACTTCTTTGCAGTTTTCCATCTATTCAGGCAAAGATGAGAGGGCATTCAAGGTCTACCTGTGTTTCAATTTCAGACAACTTTTTCTGACGTGTAGAAAGTTCTGAATCAGCCTCTGCCAAATCATGAAGTTGCCTTAAGAAATCACCACCACCCCTATGGCAATAAACAGTTATTATAAAGTTTAGAAAGTAAGAAGATGAAGAAAACACTTGAAAACATATTCCAACACAAGCATAAAGCAACATTAGCTTTGAGTTAGATGGTAAAACCAAAGGACAACATTAACTCTACGTAATTAACCAAGAAGAAAAAACCCTATAGAATAAAAATAGCCAAGAAAAATAAAAATCTTATTTAAAGCATCTTCTGACACAAGCATTAAAGTAACATTAGATTTGAGTTAGAGGGTAAAAGCAAATAACATTAACTCTAAGTAGCCGAAAAGAATAAAAATCTTATCAGAGAGAGAGTGAGGGTCTTTTCAAAAAGATCTATGTCTGCCTGTGACAACCTTCAACTAAAAAAAGTAAGTACTAACTTACTTGCGACTTCCACCAGTCAAAAGACCGCTTGGCTGAAATATATCCCCTTCAAGAGTGACACTTGGGGTTCGAATTTCATTATTAAATGCAACCTATAAAACATTTTACAAAAGTGCAAAGCTGTTAGAAAAAAAACAAAATGTGCAGCTCTTACAAATGGATTTTGATTTATGATAAAAGGCATAATTGCAGGAGTATCCCCAAGAGCTGCATACAAAGACCAATGATTACCTCATTTTCAACCGTAGGCTAGGGTTTACACTTTTGAAGCTGTATATAATAAATAGTTTTAAATGCAACCATCCTAAGGAAAATATCAAGGAAATCCCTATGATCTGGACACTTCTTGGCTTTGAGAAAGTGGCATGTCAATTTTATTTTATTTTTATAATTAATAAGAGACTTTATTACCAAGAATAGGTATGGCCCAAGTACACAGGAAGTATACAAGAGAAAATACATACACTCAAGAAACTAAAGAAAGACAAAAACAAATCAAGTCATCTCCATTCAACACAAGAGCCTTAGCCCACAAACTCAAAGTGTTAAAGATAACTCCCTAAGTTCTCCCATTGAGCATTCTCTGTCTTCAAAACACCTCCCATTCCTCTCTAACCATAAGCACCACATCAGACACAAGGGGATCATCTTCCAAAGTGGCATGTCAAATGCTTGAGGAAAGGACACTAGTGTCCAACTGTGTCCAATACTAAGCTAGAAACAGGTGAGAGAATTTTCAAACATTATATAAATCCGAGGATGTCATGCATTTTATTCAAAACTTGCACTTGGTTATTCTTTTCATGATTGTTTCACAAAATTATGGTTCGATTTTTTTCAAAAATAGTTAGACATATGCACGCACTTGACATTAGAAAAAGAGACACTTCAAATCCTAAAAGATATAAATATACTTATAAACTTAATAGGCATTATGCTACACTACGGATATAAAGAGCTATCAATAGCAAAGGGTTGCATATTTTGAATGGAAAAAAAAGGTAGACATATGGCGGTATGTTATGAACTATTTTTCTAGAATAATTCATTCTGCTAACATATGTTATATTCATAATCTGGAAAAAAAATACTCCCTGGGTCTCACAATAAATAATTTTTTACAAATTGCATGCATTTTACTGAAAAAAAAAAAAAAAAAAAAAAAGCTACCTAAAACTGCCTTCAGATGGGGCAAGAAAGGTGAGATCAAATATAAAATTCCGGGTTCAATTTTAAGAGTGACATGGGAAGTTAAATGATAACCGCTTTCATTTTTTACAACTATGATCTATTTTGGGAAATCCAAAAAGGAAAGTACATCTATTGTGGGAACGGACTATTATATATATATATTTATAAGTAAAAGGACTATTATATATTTACTTTGACACTATTTTGAAAAAATATCTATCAAACTAAAAAAATAAAACTTTAGCATGCTCAGTCAATGCATGCAAACAATTATCCAGAAACAGAGTAAAAGTAAAAGAAGTGAACTATCTCATCTCCAAAGCAGTAATAACCACCATAACTGGTATCAAGCTGTTTGGACAATGAACTATATGAACACAGTAATTAAAAAGAGGCATACCTCCTTTGCAGCATCAATGGTCTTGCAAATGAAGGTTGAACCAAATACGTATTCCATAGCAGTCTGCAATATACATCAACTTTTAGAAATAACGTTCCAGAACAAAGCATGGCACACCAATATGCATATTCACGTTATATAAGAAGGAGAAGAAGTTGATGACAAGGAAATGCATGCAACAGGTGCAGAAACAATGCATGAAGGAACTTACTATTAATTACAGAAATGTTTAACAGTGTAATACCGCAGCCATAAACATCAACATTTTAAATTGAGCAGCATACAGTTTTGAGGATTAAAACAACAAATGGGACCAACTGGAACCATACCTTCACTTCTTCCTCATAACCAACCAAAGAAAGTGCCAGTTCTGCATTCTCCTTGCCAACCTAAAATTGAGAAGAGAAATATGTTTGCCAAAAAAGGTTGACTGACAAAAATAAGAAATTGTAGAGAAATATTAATGCAGTGACTTACCAATCTAACAGCAGCATTCTGAACTCTAGGGGAAACTGTATGGGACTGTATCTTATTCAAAGGTATAATTGTCACTCTTCTTCTAAGAGCGCCATTCTGAAGAATTTGCTTTCCAGTATTTTCTGTGTCCACAACAACATTAAATAGCTTTCCACCAGCAGTAACCTGAAAATTAACAGAATTGTAAAGAGTTTAACAAAAAAAAAAAAATTAGCTACAAATGAACAATGAATTATCATGAATTCTAACCTCTAAGGCAGTCATTGTAGAGCTATCCTTTACTTTGATAAGTTTTGCAATAACACCTTTTACCTTCGACCTATCAAAATTCTTCACAGGGTCACGGTAAGAGAAATCAAAATTTGCTAATTGTGCTGAAAGATTACGTATTTCATCTTTCAACTTCTGCACCCGCTCCAACTCCGATGAACGATCCTGAAGAAATATTTTAATTTTAAGAACAAATAATCGATTTGAGAGTCATACACCATTCCACCTGTATAAATAACCACCACAACAGTACCAACCTTTTGTAAAGCTTCCATCTGTCCCTCCTTATAGGAGAGAGACTCCAATGCCTTTTTTATATTCTCCACATCCATTATTCTAGCATTAAGTTCATTCTCAACAGCAACAGCTTCTTCACGCTTTGACATTAATTGATGCTTTTTCTCTTTCAACTCCTTCTCGCAATGGCTTATTTTTGTTTTCAACTGTTTTAATTCAGTTTCAGCACTCCCAACAGAAATCTTAGCATCACTTAGTTGATCCTCAAGGCATTTCTCCTCATTTCCACTGCTTTTTCCAGCTAATACACCCTGGCCCCAGTTTTTCAAAAGTCAAATTCAAAATGCAATCAACTGAAAGCAAGACTAATGTCATTCAGATATTGCAAAAAGTAAAAATATATACCTGGTAATCACTTTCATACTCATCCAAATTCTTAGAAAGTTCCTCAACTCTCTTTTTAAGATCGGCAGCTCCTTCTTCAGCCTTTCTAACAGCAGAGGCCTTCGCTTCCACAGAATGATTCAAATCTTCAATATTACTAGAAATCTGCAACATTAATATATTAAGGTTAATTACAACATTCACGTAAGAGACCTATAAAGAGGTGTGGGGAGATGACATGGAATGAACAGGAAACTAAATTGAATAAATATTTTCTGCAAATATGCAAAGCTTTCAAAAATACAAAAGAATAAAGGGAGTCTAAGATTAAACTCAATTACCTTTTCAGCACTTTCTTTTTCACTTCGAAGAGTGTCCTCTTTATTGTTCAGTACAGACACTTGCCTTACAAGATCTTGAGAAAATGCATCTACTTTCTCCGACAAAGATTTAACTTCTGCACCCATACTTGCTTCTTTTTCAGCAGTCAGTTTTGATATTTTAGCCTCCATCTCTTGTATTTGTTCTTGCGTCCTTCCCGTATCATCATCAACCTCAGCAATACTGGCCTTCACCTGTTCCACCTCACAGACTGCATTATCTCTTATCCTCTCTGCTTGAGCATATTCGTAAGCAATGCAAAACCTTTTGAGTCGATCCAACTCAGCATTGCCATTAGCCCATTGCATGTACTGGGTCCGTTCTTTCCTCAACTTCTCCAAAGCAGGCAGTATTTCCTGGTCAAGAAGCTTGTTAATCTCATCAACCTTACTCTGCTTCTTCTCAAGTGTTTTCAATGCAGACTCTTTCTTTGTCTCGTACATTCTTGTCCCAGCGGCTTCTTCGAGCATAGACAGAGTCTCAGGGGGTTTCATATTTAAAACCTTGGTAATACGCCCTTGCATTATAAGGAAATGTGGATTGTTAACGTTAAGCTGTACTGAATGGAAAAGATTCTGAACCTGACTAGGCTGGGCGAGTTTTCCATTAATTAGGTACTTGTTCCTTCCACCAACCACAATCTGCAAAATATGCAAACAAATTGTCAACTATATATGATACAAATTCCACTAACCAGAAAGACAAAATCAGTTTTCCATTTGTAATTTTGTGATCAAAACCATATACCTTACTTCATCAAATAAATTTATATTAACCAAATGCTGAACCCACAATAGCACATCAACAGCATAGTTCACTGAATTCACCAATAAAGCCCTACGAGAAAAAAGCCACTACCTGACGTTGGTCCACCTAAGAAGGATCGCTCCCAATGAGTTGGAAGCGATTTAGATATGATCCTAGCTACCCTTCAACAGTTTGACCACTCTTATGAATCAAACTTGCTCACTAGCGCTTGACAGCTTGAAGCTTCTACATTTGCACCTTCAATCCCAAGCCGCCTTGTCCACAAGTACTATTAAAAGAAGAAATTACGCTTTCATAATTCTATTTCCACCCAACACCCCCCCCCCCCCCAACCCCAACAAAAAAAAACCCCACAACCCAAAATTTAAATCTACAGTTCCATTTTCAGCAAAGCCACCTTCCTAACCAGATTGTCCACCACGTATAAAAGAAAAAGAAAACGAAAAAGAAGAATTCCAATAAACTATAATAGGGTATGAATGGAGACTTAACAAGTGATTAGACAAGCTGTAGGCTAATTAGTTTAAACAAATTATGAAATAGTTGAGGAACCTGTCGAGTGACAGTGATTTCGGGATGGTCCTCGTATCCAAGGGGGCTACGGCTCCTGTCGGAGTTATCAAACACGACGGAGACAGTGGCCTTGGTAATCCCGGCTTGGCCTTGCTTGTACACGAGCTCCTGAAGATTCGAGGCCCTAACCTGCTGCAAATTGGTGATCCCCAGCACGAAGCAAATTGAGTCGAGAATGTTCGACTTACCCGAACCGTTCAGCCCGGTAATCGCGTTGAAGTATGGATCGAAGCCAGGGACTACGGTTCTCGTCGCGTAGGACTTAAACCCTTCTAAGCATATCTCCTTGATGTACATAGTTCCTCGGATTCTCCTTACCGTATCGAAACCCGTACGAAGTGGAATCTTCTGGAAAGAGAATGTAGGGTTTTGGAGATCGAAACCCTAGAGATGGAGTTGGGGTGGGGGGGGATTGTTTCGAAGTTTGAAACTGAAAATCCTCGGTGTCTCTAGCAGCGTCAGATGCTGAAGACGACCTCAAAGGCGGGAAAAATGAAAATTTCCGATCTTTTAACGTTTATTTAAATTAAATTTGGGCTCGTGCTTGGACCCATCTCCTTTGGATTGGGCTTTTATAGACCAAACCAAGTTAATGACGAATCTGGACCGTGGGCCTCATACGCGCACTTCTCATGATGGATCTTTATTTTCCTACAAAAATCAATCGGAGCTTATCAATTGAGAGAGAGAGAGAGCAAATTATCTTTATGCCCTTCCATGAAGCCCGCATCCAAAAGAGAACTACTATAAATACATAAAGAGATTATACAAAATAAATCTATAAACTAATGTGATTTCATGAAATCTGTTAAATCTACTCTATAATAAAAATAACTTTACAATCTAACGTACCATATTAAGCCACATCAATTTGTAAGTTTACTTTTGTATAATCCCTTCGTAATTAAAGTATTTACCTTTTGTGTTAGTAAGATTTGGTGAACCTTTTTTTGTCAATAAACTTTGGTTTGTATTTTTGTTGTGGTTCTGTTGGATTCATGGATGTTGCAATGCTCTCTTCTTTATGAACTTTGGCGGCTTTGTATTTGAATTAGAATGAACTTAAATCATTTCTGGGTGCACATTTTTTCATAAAACCCCCCCCCTAAAAAAAAGGAAAATGCAATCTTGGACCTTGGTACAAGCTTTCAAGCTCACATTCTATATTGAGAAAAATAATACAATATTCTTTTACATTAAAAAAATATGAAAAATACTCTTACAACATGCAAATTCAATGCACAGACCCAGATCATGGAACCACTGGGATCAAAAGTGCCATTTTGGTCTTGCTTCTTCTTCCTTCTCTGTTAACTCTGGATATTGGTACCACTCTGCTCCAGTCTTGCCCACTGGCATTGGAGGCCTAACAAAAATTTCGACTGGCTTGGGGACATGAACATTTAAATGCAGTTCTCCAGAGGTTACCTCTAAATTTGGATGAGACATTCGCATTGATTTGCTCACCGGTTCAACCGAAATCCATCCTAGACCTGATATAGCCACATCACAAGTAGGCCTGCCAAAACAGAGAATAAGGAAATGCATATCCATTACAAAGTACTGAGAGATGAAGAAATAAGCATTAGGAGTAGAATGGAAATTAAAGAGCCTCTTTATTATTATTTTTTTTAAAATACAATAATAAAGAGCACATGGTGAAAGAGGTAAAACAGTATCACTAAGCGTATGCTAGCAAAAGCGTTTTTATGTAACAACCAAAAATACAATAAACGTTCAATCACAGCTCCAGCAAAAGGAGGAACTGTGGAAAGTCAACCACACCTTTCCACTTCTTCAAATGATAGATGCAACTGGCGCTCTGTTTCCAATCCTCTCCAGTCATCAGCTCTTTCTTTTCCAGTTGGAGGCACTAACAGAACTCCAAGTTCTTTCTACAACATGGTAAAAGCTTCTTTATCCAATAAATACACAAAAAAAAATCCAAATAAAAAAGGGCAATAAAGAAGAAAACAACATAAATATAGGAAGGTGAGAAAAAGAGGAAAAATTGTCTGTAGAAATTTCCTTCTAACTTTTCAATTCCAAAGTCACTCACAATTCTGTTTTTTTATTGGCATTGGGTCCAGGAACAGCATCCCAACTAATCCCGGGGGTGCACAGGCCCTCAACAAGGAGTTTTCCGCAAGTACACTTTAGGTAATTCAAAGGAAAAATTTCTCAGTCCGATGGCCCCTAGAGATTGTTTGCACCCAAGGGGATTTGAAACTTAGATTTGGAAAGAGCATACACCTAAGCCCAAAGCC
The DNA here is from genome assembly GCA_011037825.1 of Carya cathayensis. Lineage (NCBI taxonomy): Eukaryota > Viridiplantae > Streptophyta > Magnoliopsida > Fagales > Juglandaceae > Carya > Carya cathayensis. The sequence goes on along the minus strand of QGSO01000283.1, from coordinate 738,582 downwards.
TTTACCACTTGAGCCAACCCCTAGGGGTTGCAAAGTCACTCACAATTCTGGCATCATCATGTTATATATATTTACAAATTCATATAAAACAGCATAGATGAGATTTAAATTTATTACTTGCGTTTAAAATCATGCCCGACTGTTTGAGCTTCTATACGAATTGTTAATGCAGCTTTATATTTAATGACTGAAAACATACATACAATTCCTCAAACAAACAGATAACTGATACACGCATATATTGCACTGCTCCAAAATGAAGTTCACAAAATATTTTATGCAGCTGTTTTACCTAATACACGCTAAAGTAATTTGGAACGAGTGTAAGCAAAAATGACAAAAAATATGTCACAGGTGGAACAAGTTCTTGATTACCTGGTAAAATTCATCAGCTTTTTCGGTGGGTACCACATGAATCTGCAAAGCCTTTGGCCCATAGAATGTCAAGCATGTTTCCGGGAGAACCTAAAAGCATCAAATTTGCCAAATACACTGAGCCAATAAAAAAGCAGAACGTTCATATCAAGTCAAGGATGTAATAAACACAAAAGGATCAAAACCTTTAAGATATCAATTCTGACAAGACCTCCCCAAAATATGGAAAACCCATTTAAGCCATTGGATTTAACTTTGCTTGCTGTCCCATTGTCAGAGGCTAACTGATAATTCTGTTGTCGTACACCAAAAATTAAAATTACAGTAGTAAATTATAATTGAGTAGCCTGTAAGGAAATACTGAGAGAACATACAGGAAAACATTGACCCCTAAGCCGACTTTGAGGAGCAAGGGCTGGTAGATCTTCCGAACAAACAACTGCAGCTTGCCTATGGTGGAGGTGAACTCCAGGGGTGTCATATAGTTTCTGCATGAATGGACAAAAAAAAAATCTTTTTGTTATTATTCATAAAAAATAAAATAAAATCCAATAATTTCAAAAACTAGATCTTTGGTAATACCAAATAAAATCAAAATTGCTTGCATAAGGAAACACAACTGCTTAATTTAATTACAGCACAAACGCTACAGCAAAAGAGCACACAGTCGACAGTATAAATTGCCTACCCCTCCTCCTAGGAAAGCATTAATTTGAATTGGACCTAAGGTGGTTCCAGGAACAGCAGATTGTATTGGTTTGTATTTTTGAGCAGCTGCAGCGGCTGGATCCTTTTGTGCCATCATTTCTGGAGTCAGAATATTATAAAGGTTCAAGACACAGGCAGAACTAATGCATTAGAAAGTATAAAACTGTCCCATAAGACTAGTCAAGAGAAGAATGCACAACGGTTCTAAAACGATTACAACTGACAACCTAGGCCAGAACAAAACATATAAATTAAGCACGTAGGTAGCTCCATCAGTACAAAGCATATCTTCTATTTGTAAGGCAAAAAGGTAAAAATGACAAAGTTGCATAAAGAGATGAGGTATTGTAGCCCCAAAGAATGGAAAACAATGAAAAATACCTTTTTGGAAGAAATGTGCATCAAATGAAGAATATAAAGGAAATATTGCAATGTAGAAAGCAACAACCTTTACAGAAATATTCATGAGTCAGCAATAAAACGTTCCCCTTCTCAACTCTAAGATTGAATCAAATTTTCACAACCGACAAATTAGTTAATGTATATGATGCTTGGAGAGGCAAGAGGCCCAAATCAATCACCATCATAACCTCAAGCAATGGCAACAGTTTAGATTTCAGTCAAGATTAATAAGCCAACCATGACAATTTCTCCACAAATTCCTACATATGTACTCTGATTTATCAGCTTTACAATAACACTAAATTTACCATTATAATTCTCTTAAATTTCAATTTCATTCCTTGATCAATTAGAAGAATGGCATAAGAGGGTAAGGGCAGGCCACTAAACCCAGCAGAGAGGGCTTGAGAGTTTAACAGCTTCCAATTAAGTTGAATTTTCTGCATAACCATATTAAACGTACCTTCACTGAATTTATTCCTTGTCTTTATAAGTAAAGGTAGAATAAAGGCTAAAGATCTACCAAACTAATGAAAACACAGAGAAAAGGTATATTGACTTACTGAGTAAAGCATTGATGAATGCAGACTTCCCAACATTAGCTGAGCCCTGGAGGGATGGTAAATAAATCACGTAAATGCAGATCACTTGTATCAACTTATGAGATATCAACAATGGTGAAAGCACAGGGATGCCATTTGAGCTATGTAAATCAAAAATCTGAAATTGAAATTCATTTTTATTTTTATTTTTTCCACACCTATTAATTGCACATGCAATTGTGCGAAGTTTTCCACCAAGTTGCTCATTTTTCTTCAAAAGGGGTTCCGATGGTACCATCACAACCCCTTGATGAGTATACCCTATCCCCCCGCATAGTCTTATATCTATTCGTACATATAAGTGAACCAAGTGTACATAAAGTTGCACATTTTTGCCTAAAGGGGTTACAATAGCAACACCACGGCCCCTTCATTAGTATGTCCAGTCTTGTGGAGTCTTGTTGATTTTCGCACATGTGAGCAAATTTCTCCACCTAGTAAAGTTGCATTTTTTTGCCAAAAGGTGTTCTGATAGTACTAAAACAGCCCCTTTATGAGTATGCCCCATCCCCGGGGAGTATTCTAAACTTTTGGCACATATGAGTGAGCCAGGTAAAGTTGCACATTTTTCTCCGAAAGGGTTCCGTTAGTACCACCACTGCCCCTTGATGAGTACTCTCTACCCCCGTTAAGTCTTTTTTATTAATATCTCACAAACTTAATACTAGATAACTTGCTTACCACTAGTGATAATTCTTCACTGAAAACTTCAGTGGCCCTAGCTTCTCAGCCTATCTTTTTGTGCTAAATTTATAAGTATATTTGCATAAAAACTAAATAACATGACCTACATCAGATCAAAAGTGAAACAAAACCAAGAAGAGATACCAATTAGAATGTCTATTTCCTTTTCAAAAATATATAGCCTTATGAGCAGAAATTCAAACAAAAGGACCAATGCCATGACATTTCAGAAACCGCATCGGTAAAGTAAGAGCAACTGATTCCTCAACCCTACTCAATGCATCAATGGGGAGCTTGCAGTTCAGAAATATACTAACCAGAATGTAAACATCCCGACCCTGCATCAAAGAATCAACCCAAGAACTTAAGTTGAAATAAACAAATGGAATTAAACAGATGTCTAAAACTTACTTCATACTACAGTTAGGATGAGCAAAAAATTTAAACTTGACAATATGGCATCCTTACTGATGAAAATGACATCGTAACATGAGAAAAGAATTAGCATGATAAAGACAAGACATGAGATAGCAGAACATAAATGACAAAAGGATGAAAGCTAATAAAAGTCTAAGTTGGCGGTTGCCCCCCATTAATGACATGGTACAGTTTGAAAATAGGTTTATGCGATAGTGCCTTTTTTCGTATGAATAAAACTTCTTCACTGCCTATCAAAAAAAGAGGTTTCTATGACAGAACCAGATAGCATTGAAAGTTTGACTTATGTCCGTAACATTAAGTTGAATTAGTAGACTTTGGAAGCAAATTCATGGAAGAGAGAAAAACCTTTTTCTCCCTTTGAATTTCAGATACAACTCCTACTATTCCGACCAAAGACTTTGAACTTGTCAGATGGATGCTCAGAACGCTGCAGAAGATAACAGACTTTACTAGTGTGAAACTCTTAAGCATGCTGAATGTAACAATGTAGCATACAAAACAATACAGGCATGCAAAGATCTTTTTTCCCTTTCAAAAGAGTCCAAAACTTACTTAAGCTTCTTCTTTGTAGTGGCCTCTGCTACCCAATCACCAACACAATTAAGATCAGTCCCTTTAGGTAGGAGATCAACCTGAAAGTGAGAACTATAATTCTTATCTATACCACCTCATGGTAATAAATACCCTACATAGGTACGGTGATATTAGACACCAGTGTGCAGATTAATACCTTAGTCACAACTAATATTATTGGATTTGCACCAGCAAGATCTCTCACACGAGCCAAAAAGCTGCCACTGAAGTCCACAATATCAACCTAGAAGTTTTAACAAGAAGAATTTGAGAAACCTGCTTATCATATGCTTAATTCCCAACATTTGTTTTCATTAAATTTCAATAATTTTTTTTGTAACATTATTCTACCATTCGGAGTCCACTTATTTTCCCTTTCCCCAACTGTCTCAATCTTTTATTCTCACACACAATCAGACAACCTTGAATTATGTTATTCACAGATGTGGTCACCACAATGAAATAATTTTTTTGATAAGTTACAATGAACTAATTTTCTCCACAGAAATAAAACAAATTCTTAGCTAAGGAAAAGGAAATACAAACAAATAAAACAGAAAAAGTTCTTCGAAAAAAAACAGGTTCTGCAATAGAAGATGCCGATATTAACCAATTCTTTGCAAGCCCGAGCAAACTAGTACTCCTAAATGTTCAATCAGGGGAATATAAGTTCTTACACAGATGAAAAAAAAAATTGCGAGCACAGGCTACTAATCAGAATGGCCAGAACTAGAGCAAACCTAGAGGACACCGGTAATTCATTTGCTTCATCACGGAGCAAAAATCAGATATGTGACACTCACCAATTTAATAATCAACGCTTTCTCATGCCGCAAGTGAGACAGCTTCTCCCTAAGTTGTTCAGCAGTCACAAACTGTTTTCCGCCAGAATAACCTCCGTTTCCCCCAACTGCAGTTATCATGTGCCCGTGAGACAACAGCCGGCACCGCCCACATAGAACAGTTCGAAGCTGGCGATGTTTCTTCTTCTGCACAATTATACGCATTTCGCAAGTGCTCTCTAATCACTCTCAAAACCCCAAATATTCAAATACCAATTAACGCAAAAAGTCATATCTAACTAATCAAAGTTATTTTTGAGCTTTCCCTGAGCAAAAATCAAACAATAAAAAGAACTACCAATTTTTATTCAAATTTGATACACCCACCATAGCAATTGCTTTTAACTTCGATTTCATACTGCCCACCTCATCACAAAAGTGCGTCCTGGGCATTCTCAATCAAGCTCTCACGTCGCTTTTAACTCTTAGAAACGCACCAAAAATTAGAAAAGTAGATTCCTTCTTGCTAGACGAAAAGTACTAAACTTGCACAAGAGAATCAAATGCAGCCGGTACCAATTCAGTTTTTTTACAAGTTTCTTTTCTTTCTTTTTTTCAAGTAATCTCATTTTTTTATAAGAATTCGTACCAACTCATAGGTCTCGAGAGCCACAAAGCCCGGAGCATCCGATTCCGAAGTCTGCAGCGGAGCCCCACACCCGTAACAACTGGCCACCGCCGTGGAAACCTTAAAAGGTTTCTCCTTCTTCACCTTCTTCTTCGACGTCCTATTCTCTTCGATCAAGAGCTTCGCGGCCTCCAGGGTTTGGTGGTGTTCAATAAATCTCTGTCCTCGGGTCGGAGCAGCCGGACCGGTCCCCTCTGGTCCGGGAACGGAGTCCGATAACTGGGTCTCTGAGACTGAGGCCTTGTGGCGGGAATAATGATGTTCCTGTGCAGTGGCTCTGCAGAGTATGAGTGTGGGTTTGGTGCAACTTTTAGGAAGCGTATGGGTAGAGATTGGGAGGTGGTGGGGCAGAGATAGAGAAGAGAGAGAAGCCATATGTGACGGTTGTGGAGGTTCAACGGTGGAAAGGGTTCAAGCTTGTGGTTTTTGTGTGGCCTTTAGTGGTAAAATAGGAACGTTTAACAACCATGCTCTATCTCACTCTCGCTTCCCTACCGTGAGGTAATATTTTCTTTTCTAAAATCCTATACATTTTATTATCATCTCAATTTTATTTTATTACCTAAAAAAGTATCATATTTATCCATTATCACTATTTAATTTTCAATTTTTAACTTTTTTTTATCTTATCATTATCTAATTATTACAAAATTTTTAAATTTCAAAACAAAACACAAAAAATATTTCAATTTTTCAAATTCCAAAACAACAAGTATATTAAATAATTATCTTTTAACAATATTTTAATTTTATAATATTTTATTCAATTTTTTTTCTCTTCTTCTTCTTTTTTATAGGTGTTCTCTCTCCTTTTTTAAAACTCTATAAAATATTTTAACTCAAACTATTTCACTATTATTTATAGATTTTTCATATCATCTTACTATTCAAATGAAGTATGATCTGTAACTATCTTATTGCTCTATTTAAGCCAAGGATAGTTAGATAAAAGTGAAATTATTTTTGAATGAAATGTCATAACTACGTTGAATGATTTTAAATAAATTGTAAAATAATTATAAAAGAGTTGTAGAGGAAAAATTGATAGGATTATATGACTAAATGATAAAATTTATCTTATATTATTTGACTAAATGATAAGGTTTATTTTATCATTGTTTGATTAAATTTGGATGAATGTAAAATAAGAGATGACTTTATCTTTAACAACATTGAGTTTATCTAAAAGTTTATAAGGTTGTTTAGATAAGTCAATTACATGAATTTCGAATCCATAAGAGTCTGCAATTATCAAGACCTGAAGCTGCACACAGATAAATCACTGCAGAAGAGAATTATCACGAAATGTCAGCAATTCGTTAGGAGACGTTCTCGCGACAGATTCTATCCGTCAGCAAAATCCTAGTTCAACTAGAGTTGTTTATTTAAGAGATTTTATTGGTTAAGATATGTAGAGATTTAGATCTGCATATTTTATAGAGCACTTTTTAGTGCATATTTTGGTGAGATATTTGTGATCTCTTATTATATGTGATTATGCTTCAAGTGTGAATGATCATTGATTGTATTTCAGCCACTGGAGTTCCACGAGGGAAGTTAATAGTTTGAAAATCATTAAAAGTTCTGGCTGCTATTGCGGTAGAAGACAAATGGGTCATTTTTCTAGACAAGTAAGAGAGTCAAGTTACAAAGGTTTTGTAATTGATAATTATTTGTAATTGATTTTTAAACAATAAGATTGACTTTCCTGGGTTTGGCTGCCCCGTAAGATTTTACCTTTAAAGAATTCTTTAAAGGATTTCCCGTCGTAATCAATCGTGTGTCTTACAAGTTTGATTATTTATTTTAAATATTTTATTTGTTATATAATCTTGATAATTGAGATCTAATAAATTTATTCAAATAAATTGGTAGACAATTTCATAATTCCACAGGGGTACAAAGAATTTCAAGAGTTATAGGTGAAATGTACATACAAGTTAGTGTAGAGCATTAGCTCAACCCCCTTAAAAAAAATCCACCATAAAAAGTGTTTTTCAACTATGTGTTTTACATTTTTTTTTAATTAGACTCCCTAATTCAGTGCATAAAATTATTTTCTCATAGATTAATTAAATTTTAAAATACAATATAGATATTATAACCATTTTATAATGAGAAATGTTACGACTACAAATAAATCTTATAAAAGTAAACTCTTAAATTGACATAACTTTATATGATATGATAAATCTATTTTATAATCTAATGTACCGCGTCAAATTACGTTAGTTTATAAATTTATTTTTATGATATTTCTTTATATTTAAAGCATTTATTTTTTGTAATTGCGTTTATATTATTTCCTTTTGCAAAAACAACAATAAGGTTTGTAAAGAAGACGATGCCATAAATGTCAAAATAACTTAAAGAAAGGCTTAAAATTTCTTTTAGAAAAAAAAAAATTCATAGGTTGATTTGCAATACCACTTCATCATAGTGAAGTAAAAACGTGGTAGATTTATTTTTTTAAAAATAATCTACGTTATGGATAAAATTTTCATTATTGTTTATAATTACATTGTAATACTCCCATGGAACGTGTGAGAAAGACATTTTTAATACAAAATATTATATTTTATACTCATTTTATTTTTATGCTATTGTATTAACGTGGCATGACTCACAAATTATTAAACTAGTTTTTAAAAAAGTAATTGATCTGATGATTTATGAACAAACGTGACATTAATCATATTTTAGGAAAAAAACTGCCTATTGCACAAATTAATTTGATGAAAAAATAACTGTTTTAACCAATCACATTAATGGAATGTGTAAAAAATATGTAAAAATAAACTGTATATAGCAGAACTCGATAAATTAATATACAGTCATTTTTCAGAGTCATTATGCTATTATGAAGGTTATCCAAAATCATAATTTTATCCTTATGCACAGCACATAGATATTTCACAAATCTTCTCAACAAATATTGTAAGTTCATCAAGAAACTGACTACAACGGCAAAGACAAACAAAAGGAAAGAATTAATAATTCAGTAAATATGATAAAAACAAAAGAAAATTACGCAACTCCATCTGGGATTCCCCTAATAGAATCCGTCTCTTGATCAGTAGGAAACACTACATTATCATAGATAAGGCCTGCAACTGCTGCACCGATCAATGGTCCTACCCAGTAAACTGCCTGGTTCTTGAAACTGCCGGCCGTGACGGCAGATCCAAAGGAGCACGCCGGATTCATAGATCCACCAGAAAATGGCCCTGCAACCAAGACACCGGCTCCTGCCATGAACCCTATTGCTAAAGGTCCAATGGCTCCCTGTGCACCACGCCTGCCATCCCCAGCAGCATAAACAGTGTACGCTAAAGCAAATGTGAGGACACCTTCCAACAGCGATGCTCCAAACCCTGTCATTTCTTCTGCAATGGTGTAGGTTGGAACATGCTGCAAAACTCAAATTAATATGGTTTCAGTAAAACTTCTCATGGCTCAAAAACATCATTTCAATGTTAGACATAAATGAGGCAGCATTTTCTTCTACAAAATCATAAATCATGCGCAATGAAAGTGTTCGGTTGCTGTCTGCTGGACACATCGAGCATTCCTTAAAACCAAACACTCGCAACCCGCTTTACATGTTTGAAGTAATAATTATGGTGAACTAAGCCTACTAAGAATGCAAAGGTGTTTAATTATACCATTCCAACAAGAGTCATCTTCAAGAGGAGGCTAGCCATAACGGAGGCCAGCATCTGAGAAACCCAGTAAAACAGAGCGGTCGGGACACTGATATGGCCTCCGACCGCCATTCCAAAGGTGATGGCCGGATTCACGTGCCCGCCTGAGATGTTGGCTGCGATATACACAACAGATGACAAGGCCAAGGCATTGGCGACGGCAATCGCCACCAGACTGGATGGGTCCGAAGCAGCATCGGGCATCAATTTTCCTGCCCACAGTACAACATCCAACAAAGGAAGCAAATAAAATTAACAGATACCCTACCGAAAATGAAGAACAAGAGACTTATTTTTAAAAAGAATATAAGTTTTGTCACATGGTCATTATCCTCCATTCTATGCATGCGTTGATCACTATAAGCAACCAGAAAACTGTAGGCCACTGAAAATATTCATTTACAGAACGACACCGGCCACCGGCCGGAAGACTCTTAAGTAGGACTATATCTAGGAGCAATGGAACATGGACTATGAAAATGCTCACGAGATGACGTCGCAGATCCCAGAACTGAAAAAACAAAGAAGAATGTGGAGATGAATTCCGCAAGATATGATCGGAGAGCATTAGCAGTGACGGATTGTTCAAAACGAGCGGCTAGCACAGTCCGAGCCATTTTTTGCCCAGCGAACGGAGCAGTGAAAGAGGAGAAATTGGTTTCAGGGTGTGAGAAACTCGGCATAAAAAGAAGAGTAGAATGATGGAAAGTTTTGCTTATTCAATTATCCTTATATCATCAACAGAGAGCGGTTGCAATGTTTGACGAAAAGACCAGGCTTTGGATTTCAACGATTAACTGCCAAGCCACGTAGCGGGATGTGGTTGGAGGATTTGAGTGCTGCCGTTTTTACAGTTGTATTATCGAAACGGATCAGGTTAGTTTGTGATATGATTCGTAATTAAGCATCTTTAATCCACATGGTCCAGTTATCAGTGCCCTTGATGTTGATATTGATTCATTCCATCATGCATCCATGCAGATGGAGTGAAAATCGATCAGATATAAATGATGGGTATTTGTCTCGAGAAAAGATATTTATAAGAGTAAATAGAGTAACCACTAGTAATCTTTCTGAAAAAGTGAATAAAGCATGAAATTTATATAAAAATAATAATTTTTTAATAATAAATCACATTCTTTTTTAAAGTGATTTTACGCATTTGTCTCATTGATTTTAAATGCTTTTTAATCAAGAATGATTATTATTCAGTATTTTGTTTTTACAAAAACTGGTCCTTTCTTTTAAAATTTCTCTGCTTCTCCATCTCTCAAGTGTTATCATTGGCCTACGTTTTTTTATTACATAGTATTTTCGAAATGAGTGTGCAGCGCTAACATATTTTATGACTGTAAATTTCATTTCTCTTATTTGTTACTCAGTTATTAGTCAGGTATAATTCACTTCCCATTTTGAAGAATAGAACCTTTTTGAGGAAAAAAAAAAAACCCTACCTGTGGTTTGAGTTTGGCACGTTTTTAAGCCAGTGGAAGTCATGAGCAAGGGGGAAATAAAATGGCTCTAATGCATGAATGGTGTCACCAATTCAAAGAAGCAACTGACAGGTAACATGATAGGCATTTCACAAAATTTGTCCCATGATTAAAAAATCACTATAATATCCTTTTACATGTGACCCTAATCTTCTAAAAGCACGAGGCACTCTGGACTCATAAACGAAATCTCCATTGAGATATCATATATTCATTTAGTCATACCAACATGGTGGAACCTACAGAGCCTGCATTTCCAAATTGGTGTGCTCGTTCTTCCCCGAGATTGGAGTAGAGTCCTGATTTTCTTCGTTAGGCTTCATCTCTTGGACAGGGGGAGGGTTGACGATGGTCATGGGCATTACAACATTATCAGAGAGGCGTCCTTTCATCTCCCTGTGCTCCTGACACAAGGCACACCAGTGCAAGCAGCAGTGCACCAAGCACGGGTCACACGGCGAGTTCTGCAGCCAGCAACAACATGAGTTAGAAAAATTTAAGCCCAACATTTAAGTGCCGCTCAGAAAATGGCATCTTTGAATCTCTGGATTTTAAGCCCAGCCAATAACATGTGCTACGTGAGCAAATGATGCAGGCATCACGATTGAGGGAAAATATTCACGCAATCTGAATTTTCTACCAGAATAGATTTAAGTTACCTAGTCAGCAACAGACAACCCTTATAATTACCTTCAAATGATATTTCTTCTGCAAGGTTTGCCGAACAAGACCTGTGTATATCCCACACATCCACCAGGCAAACAATAAACCCTCACAAATGAGATATGATGGGTTAATACAACGGAAAACTGCAGTTGCAGCTGCCAGAGCAATGCCACCTTCAACACAAACGGCATGACACATGCATGGTTTTGTCCAAGGCATATCATCTTCTCTCAGACTTTCAACATTACGCCCAAACAGAACACATGGACAGAATAGTCCAGTCCAGCCTGTAAAGGTAGGAAACAAGAGAACTTTTACATAATTGAAAGATTTAATAGTAAAATCTTCATCCCTTTATGCAATAAATAGAGTATTGGAACCATAACTTCTCAAAAGTCCCATTGCAGGAATATGTTCAAGAAATCAACCGAAGACAATGGCATGCAAATCTTTTTCAGTCAAGAAAGGCCAAGGTCACACACAACCCTAGAGATACATATCTATTAGATTAAGGCAAAATGGTGCTCTGCGGGCTTAATATTTTTGAGAAACACAAGAGACACAAGCAACCCAAAAAGAAGAAATTCAGGAAGATTATCTGAGCAAAGTTAGACAACCTCAAGGAAACTAGCTGACAGCATTATTCAGATGGTTACTTTATAAGTAACGTCATTCTTGTCACTATTTGCAATATATAGGCCTCAACAACTCCTTACTGTCTTGTGAAAATTTCATCATATCAACTTACAACTTTCTTTGTCTTCAGAACAGCCAAAAATCCCCGTTGTCCAAGGTTCATCTGCAGGTGGCTGAAAGCTTTCAGGTAGAGGTTGACCACATTCATTGCACTTGTGAACAGCCAACTGCCCAAAATATTATAGCTGGTAAATAGTTATTACATTTATATCAATCTTCATGAGATAAAGAAGGTGTTGGTGCAAGGAGTGATACTCCCTCGATATAAATCGTAAAATCAGACTTCCAAAATCCCAATGTATAACTAAAGACAAAGAATGGATCAGTCAGACCAGAATGGACCATAAATCACTAAAAAAACTGGCTCAATTCAGCCGCTTATTTTGCCAAACTTTCTTGTTTCAAAGTGTTTAAACTGCCACTCAACTGGAACTTTGCTGCAGCATAGGGTTTAAGCAAGACACAGAGAGGAAAAAAAACGAAGTTTGAGGGCATATTATAACTTTCCTCTTGGACCTGCCTAGAAGTTTATTTTCTTATTTTCTTCACTTCATTTCTGTGGTTAGATGAGAACTAAATGGAGTATTAGACTCGTTATTATACAAAGTCACAAATCCAGACAAACCTAAATTGACGATATGGGTAACAATAACAGATCAGTGAGAATGCACCGCAAATTGTCAAAGGTCCTACTAGGATGAATCCCGGTATCAGTGGCATGTAACTACGAAAGGGGCTTTGGTGCCCTACTTATAGCAGCACTAAAATATCTAGGAATCTAAATATCAGCCAATCGAGTTCACCTCCTAAAGATTCTACTCGCTTCACCCAAAAGCATCCTGATCAAAACCATAAAACATTGCCTGGAGGGCCATGATTCAGACGAACTACTACAACATACTCCAAGCAGAAGGAAAATTCTACCAAATAAGAGAAATAGAAATTAAAAACAAATGGGTAGGGGAAAAAAAGGCATTATTAACGAAAGGGTTGTATTATTGTCCTATAGAAATGGGTATTTTCAGAGGGTAAAAAACCTGGGGAATCTCGATTGGCTGATTAAGCTCTCCAGGCTTAATATCCTCCAGAGGCACCTGATCCTTGGTCAGCTTCACATACCGCGAGTGCGCTGTCCCATCCGCCATCTGATCTCACACTCCCAACAAAAATCGGCCACAGACAGGCAAAATAAAACCCTACAGTTTGTTTCCCGAGAATCTGTAAGAAAACAAAAATAACCCATAAATCTATATCAGTTGGTTTTTTATCATTTGAATCAAATTGCATGTAACAAAAAAAAGAAAAAAAAGGAAAGGAGACAAACTCCAGAAGTATAGTACTGAATCGAAGTTCCATAAAACATTTATCTTCCTTACATTGTATTTTCTTGTCCCATTAGATTTGACAAACACTGACCTTAGAGAATCCTTTGAAACCGGACCTTGGTTTGAAGATATGATTGAAGAGAGGGGAAGAGGAATCAGAGGATCTGGCGCGAGCCCGAGAGTCAACTCATGTCCGAGTTCACGAACTTGGCTTTGACCCCTGGCTTCAGGCTTAAGGCGGTTCAAGGTTCAAGCAATGTATATATCCACGGATTTGCAGTGAAATGTGACCTGCTGCCCTCTTCCACGCCAACGTTCCAATGAATGCTCTCCACGTCAACACCTGTTAGATCTTGTTGCTTAGCTCAAGAAAACTTGCGCATGAAGAGTAAAAAGGAAAACTTGCAACCTCGCTCATTTTGTAACAAAATTCCGATCAATATTTTTTTTTAAAAAAAAAATATTTTTATTTTTATTTAGTTAACATAGGGCTTCACGACACTAATATATGTTGAGAAAAAAAAATAGAAATTAATGTATAGAAAAATATTTAACGTTTCATGTTGATTTAGATTACATTTGGGTAGTGAAGTAATTTCAAATATTCTGTAAATAATAATAAAAAGTAATTAAAAATATTAATAAAATAATAAATAATAATAAAATATTCTCAAAATAATCTAATATCCAAACTAGTCCTTACTCTTGTGACTACCGTCCCTTGTGCTTTTCTTTTGAGCGAGCTGCCTTTGTATAATATCGTAATAGAAAAATAATTGACACCTTAAACAATTTTTTTTCATTAAATTTGGTTGATAATCACAGATAAATAGTTTTTCGGAAATCTTAATTTCTCAATATTGAATTTTTCATAATTATTCTACACTGTTAATTATGGGATTTAAAATAAATAAGGTTTGTCTATATTTCTTGAGATTTCTAGCAATTGAGTTTTGCTCGGAATTAATGATATTGATTTCCTAATACTTTTTCGTAAATAAGATTTAATTTTTTATATTAGAAAATAAGATTTAATTTTATCTATATAAATTCTTTTAATGATTAGGATTATGAAATCTTTAAGTATTTATAGAGTTTTGTCTGTAATTAATTATTTGCCATTTTTAAATATATATAAACAAGTAAATTAGTTATTTAAAACAAAAAACCAAGAAGATGAGAGTGTTATTTTTTACATTGATCCACATTGCGCGTCAATACCAACTGAAGAATTAAAAACAAAATTGAAAAAATTATATGGAATTAAGGGGTACGTAATTTAAATTATCAATTTATCATGTAATATTATGAGCTTAATCCACATATATATTATGAACCCATTTTCTCATAATCTTTTCGCCATCTCATGATATGACAGTAGATGATAATTTCACAAGTAGAATATAATAAATAGTTTTTAATTATTTATTGTCACATTATGAGATGATAAGAAAATGATGAGAAAATAAATGATAAGTAGCATTTCTCATATATATGCATGCATACATGATAGATGACTAGTGCAATTCAAACCCCTAAGGCTACAACATATACAAACCATGGAAAACTGAACCATCCATCCATGCATGCATGCATCATTGATCTGTAAATACAACTGTCTTTTTTTTTCTTGATCTAAATCTGTAAATACAACTTACAAGTACACAACGATCTAAATTGACAGTGTCAAAGTTTCAGACGACACATGAACATTGAATATCGATCATTCAATCCCACTTTAATTAGGTGCTATAGTTCAGGAAGAAGTGTTTGAAAGTCCAATGTTGTTTTGTTTTGGGGTTCATGATTTTGATACAAATATTGAGCTAATTAATTATGAGGGCCAATTTCTGTACCAACCAGCCCATGCAGAGACCAAACCACTGATGCCAAGAGTAACAGCATGGTTGCAGAAAGGGTTGGGTTCGATATCCGCCACTCCAATGATTAAATCAGCAACATTTGCTGCCACTGCCATCAGCCTCATCACTCTATCTCCTCTAATCTTCTTAATCCTCTCTTTCTCTTCCTTTGATTCCTCTTTCGAAGTTAAAAGCAGCTTTTTCTCTGCCTCCATTCCCTCTCTAATCATTATGAAATCAGATATGATAAAGAAAACATACCCAAAAGACTCGCCAAATGCTGACACGAAGCTCATCTTCCTCGCCAACTTCGGGTCCAACGTTCCGATTCTTGATAACCAGAGAAAGTGGTCGAAAAAGAAGTAGACCATTTCGCCTGCATTAGCAAGAACTGCTAGAAACCGCAAAGTAGGGGTCGTGCCGGGGCTTCTTCTCAAAGCATTGAATCCGGTGAGAAACCGGCCAGTCCTAAAGGCTTTCCGGCTAAGCCCCGACGCAACCTCCCACTGCTTGGCTCTCTGCGCGATATCTGGTTGAGTGGCCTCGACGCGCCAATGGACAAGCTTGGAGACATATTGGAATGTCTTGACAAGCTTGTCGATACCATCTCTTTTTGCTAGGAAGATGACCAGCTTGTCCACTTTGTCATTCATGGCTGAATCGAAGCGAGCGAGGCTGAGGGAATTGAGTTGTTGATGAATTGCTAGCAGCTAATTGAGATTTTGTTCAGAGAGATTGCATGGGTAGAAACTATTAACAAAGCTAAAGGAGAGCCACAGAATCTGGGTTTTCTGGATAATACTGTAAGGTGTATATGCCTGTGGTTGGACCTTGTTTTGCTGCTTATGCTGCTCTTTTTTCTGTGCCACTGAATTAATTAGTTTGTATTTTCAAACAATTCCAGGCTTTCTTTGTCCTGTAGTGGAAGATGTCCAATGGCCGCCACCCAAATGATCACTTGCATATGCACGGGTTATCAAGAACTGAAGTGATAAATTTATAATTAGTCTATAGTTATTTTGCAAATTTATTTAAAATTAAGGGTACTTAGGTAAATTTGAAATAACTTGTTATTAAAGTGACACTATTACATTAGTTAATTTAAAATTAATTATAAAATAGTTATTGAACAGTTGTAGGTGTATGTCAACCTAAGAATTTGATGCTTTAATATTTTCTCCAATATCCTTGGTCCTACACTTTTAATTAATTTCTCAACTTCCATTTGTGGGTTTAATTTAATTTCTGTCTTTAATATTATATTTCTCCTTTCAAAAAAAAAAAAAATGCAATATCATATTCCACCTTCCCTCACCCTCGTTTCTCTCTCATCGAATCGTGATCAGATCGATGTGGTGGTTGTGGGTGGGTGGCGTTGGGCGCACGACTGCATGGTGATTGTGGCTGCTACGTTGGACTGGTTGGTGTCGGATTGGATGGTTGCATCGGACTGCCTGCCATTGGCTTCGGAATGGTTGTAGCTGTGGCGTCAGGCTGCTGGTGTGGGAATGGCTGGGTGGTGATGTGAGACAGTAGTGGGTAGCAAAAGAGAAGGAAAATACGTTAGGGCATTTAGGTGTTTCGATATAGTCAACCTCATTGTGTTATTTTGTATATTGCTGACGTGTCACTGTCTTATTGGCTGTTGATTTAAAGTCTAAAACAGTCATGACCGCTCCAAAGCGTAATTGGTATAATAAATAATTTAACTTTTTCAAATTTTAACACAAAAATATTATTAAATAATAATATTCTAATAATATTTTATTAAATTTTCAACTTTTATCTCATCTCAACTCATTGTCTAAACCATACATATGTCTTTCCTAAAACCTAATAAAATATTTTAAGTTAAACAATTTCACTACTATTTTAACTTAGGACTGTAAAAAAATCGGTGAACCGATAAAACCGACCAAACTGATGTGTTCGGTCTAGTTCACTCTGGTTTCAATTCCGGTTCCTAATAATAAAAATCGGTTAGAAACCAGTTTTGATATTTAGAACACTAGTAGATATATATTAATATTTCATATTACTAGGTCAAAGCAACGTGTAAAGCACGTTTACCTAGTTGGATCAAACAGTTGTTTTACAAAAATAATATGTTTTTTTACAAAACTTGCAAAAATAGTTGATGGCATATATAGCTTAGAAGATATTGTTTCAACTTTTATACAGGTAATATAATTAATAGAACATTACAAATGAACTTTAACAAACAAATTAACTACTACGATCAGTACTTTAATTATTGTCAGCACACGTGCAACAAGAATTTGCTGGAAAATCATGAGGGAAAATATACAATTTCTAACATGCCTAAAGGACGATTCATGGACTACGAGTTACCCATAAGAGAAAACCCTACGGGCTGACATGGTCGCCCATCCCTGCCCCAACATAGTACGGTCCAAGAAAAGCTGTACCAACGGGTTGGGTTAGTGCTTTCTTGTTGCCCCCAACATAATCGCTTCTTTTGTGATACCTTGTATTTTTGTGTATTTTAATTAAATAATTATTTTATTTATTAGTAATATCGGTTCTCTTGTTTTAAATTTAACGTGATTTTCGTTGTATTATTTTGTGATTACTAAGTTGTAAAATTTATTTTGACGTGCTTTCTTGATTTTAATTATTGTTTAGTACTTAAATTGCTCTCTATTTTAATTTATTTCATTGTTGGGCTTTATTGTTTTATTTTATTAATTTTTAGTTGTAGTGTTTTTATTTACATTTTTTCTATTTTATTGTGTCTTTTTATTTTATTGGACCTCTTTATTTCGGATTGGGCTTGTTTAGTGTGCTTTATTTTTATTTTTTTCGGGCCTAGCCCATTTTGTGTGTGAAGCCCAGCCCGTTGTTGCAATTTAGCCCCTTCTCTATGAGGTGCCGTTTTGGCTTATGTCCTTAGGGCTTATTTGTTTTCCTTCTTTTCCTATGCCTCCTTTTTTTTTTCCCGGTTTCTTCTTCATTTGCAAATATGTGTGCGGCTGCTGCTTCTTCCCATTTATTTTTCTTTTCTTTTATCTCCTTCTATTTCTTTTCCTTTCTTCCATTTATTTTCTTTTGCTAGTTTCTCTTCTCCTGCTGCAACCCTTAACTTCTCTCTCTGTCTTTGAGTTGCAGTGCCGCCCACCTTTGCCAGCCCAACCTCACCTGGCAGCCTCAGTTGCGATTCCTTCGTGCCACCACCATTTCTCCCCCATCTGTGCCTCTGTTTTGTCCTTCCCGTGGGTCATGCATCCTTCGTGCCCCTGTTTTTCCCCTGAAAACCGAAATTCCTCACAATATGAAATTATCCCTTAAACCACTTTTCTCCCTCTCAAGTCTTATATTAGTGTTTTTCCTCTTAATTCTTCTTAAACTGTGCCCTGTTTTAGTCCCAACCCGTGCACTTCTATTTTTTAGTTTTGTTTGGTTATTTTCTCTCTTACCGTGTATCATTTTCAACCACCATCAGTGCGTCTAAGATTATAGACCTTGATGTTTGGTGGTCAAACGAAGGAGAATCTCGATTTGGAAGCTAGATAGGGTGGTTGCGTGATTGATTTGGGTGAGTCGATAGTGGTTGAGTTTGCGGAGGTGATGGATGGACAAATTAAGTAAAATAAACGGCGTTAGGCAAAACAACAAAAATTAACAGAAAAATAAGAAAAATGGATGGAAAAACAAAAATTTCTATTAGATAGCCACTTATTATAATGGAGAGATATATAAAATATTTGTTATATGATTTGTTATATTATATTATATTTGAATTGCTAATTAATATAATATCAAATTTTAATATTATTATTCATCTATATTAATTTTATAATATAAAATTTGATATAATATAAAATTAATCTTATAAGTTTTAATATCACAGTTAATTAAGATATAACATAAATTAATCTAATGATATAACATGTGAATTTTGATATAGGAGGTAAATTTTAATTTTATAACATAAAATGAGGAATATAGATCAATCAGTTGTTAAAGTTTTGTTCAAGTATGATTTTGTTTATTCGTAAAATTGAAACAATGGACTAGACCAAACTTGACCAAAAATTAACAGAAAAATAAGAAAAATGGATGGAAAAACAAGAATTTCTATTAGATAGCCACTTATTATAATGGAGAGATATATAAAATATTTGTTATATGATTTGTTATATTATATTATATTTGAATTGCTAATTAATATAATATCAAATTTTAATATTATTATTCATCTATATTAATTTTATAATATAAAATTTGATATAATATAAAATTAATCTTATAAGTTTTAATATCATAGTTAATTAAGATATAACATAAATTAATCTAATGATATAACATGTGAATTTTGATATAGGAGGTAAATTTTAATTTTATAACATAAAATGAGGAATATAGATCAATCAGTTGTTAAAGTTTTGTTCAAGTATGATTTTGTTTATTCGTAAAATTGAAACAATGGACTAGACCAAACTTGAAAGAATATGAAGTTTCAGTTTCGATGGTAATTAATAGGGCTGTACAAATTACCGAAAAACCGACCAGAACCGACTCAGACCGGCCACCGGAGGTCGGAACCGGCCGGAACCGGAGTAGAACCGGTCGGCGCACGGTAGATTTTATGAAAAACCGATGTCTAGCGGTTCGGTCCCTGTTTGAACCTGGGCCGGACCGCTGAACCGACCGATGGTTTAAATCTATTTTTTTTTTAAATTATACATATATGAAACGACGCAGTTTCACTTAAACTGAAGTAAAACGGCGTCGTTTTAAGACTTAGTATTTGAAAAAAATAATAGAAGGAACGGCGCCGTTTAACCCTAGGGTTAACACAGCGCACGTTCCTTCTTCCCCATCTATTCTTTTTACTCAGACTTTTGCCGCCGTCGCCCCCTCCTCTCTCTCTCTCGCTCTGTGTCGCTTTCTCTCTCTCTCAAGGCGCACGCAGCCACGCAAGGCCATCACCGTCGCCAGCTCCCTCCCTCTCTCTCTGTCTAATCTCACCTCGCGGTCTCTCTCTCTCTCTCTCTCAAAAATCTCAGTCACCTCGCTTTCTCTCTCTCGCTCTCTCTCACGGCGCACACAGCAACCGATGACGCCGACGAACCGACCGGAGTTACGCTGAGATCGAGGACGACGGTTTCTCCCCATTCTCCGGCCGGTTTCGGTCGAGATTTCTCTCATTTTCCCCCATCGGTGCGGTTTCGGTTTTGGACGAAAAACCGCGCCGATAGGTCGGTTTTCACCCCTAGTAATTAATCTGATATCCATTCTTGCATGAAAAAAGAAAAATATATATCACTTTTCATAATATTTTACATAAAAATATTTTAAAATGAAAGACATTTTTATGAACTATCTTATAAAAATAATATAATTTTACAAAAATACTCTTATTTTATATAAAATATATTGTAAAAAGAAGGGATCGTGTTACACCCTTGTTTGGACTCATAAGAGCATTGGAAATGGCTTAAGTCTAAAATTTAGCTAGAATGTTGTGTTTTAGCTATAATATGGACTTCTATCTAAATTAGTCCACATTAGACTAGCTATTCTCAAGTCTAAAAAATAATATAATATTATTTATTTTAATAATATTTGATATTTTTTTTTCTTTTAATATTTTACAAAGACACAACATGTAGGAAGTTGGTATTTATTTGAAACTTCCTTTGAACTCTTTGGAGGGTCAATTTACTCGCATACAAGCTGTAGGAAATTCACGGAACCTCACCCTCTAGCTTGGTATACTAGTTAAACTTTGGTTACAGCTTCCAATTTAGACAATTACCAGGTATAAAACAGCAATATGCTCGAGTCATTGTGTATTTGGATTGGGCAGAGATAGACCTATCACTCTTGAATCAATCCATTTTCTTGATTCTTGTTTCCCCAACTCCTGCACTTTATTTTTATTTTTTAAAAGAAGGTTGGCTATTGAATACCAACATTCATAGGCAAGACCAACATTTCTAGATTACATCATTTTTTATTCTCAGGGAAGTACTTAATAACTCAGAGGATTTGAGCAAGCACCACAGTCACATCTATTGCAGATGTAGGTGCAGATTGCATATTGCAGATGCAGGTTCCATGCAAGGTGCAGATTGCAGATTGCAGATGCAGGTGCAGATAAAAGATGCAGGTGCAGATTGCATATTGTAGATGCAGGTTCCATGCAAGGTGCAGATTGCAATGCAAATTGCAGATTGTAGATGCAGGTGCAGATTGCAAATGCAAATTGCCTATTGCAGATGCAGATTCCATGCAATGAAGAACATGTATACAATTTTAAACACAAGAAACAAGAATGAAAAGAAGTCCTATACAATTTTGACATTTTCTTTCTACTCTCTAGTAGATGTATACTTTACAACATGTAAGTCAACAAGTAAGAGTAAATTGCTCTGCCAAAAAGATATCAATCAGTTGAATGCAAGAAATATTATCTATTGTCCCAAACAATTTATCAATATTCTCCAAAACAACTACTTTTTCATTTTATTTTCCTTCTATTGTCCCAAAACAATAGAAAATGGCTCACGTGCAGCCATGCACCTGCAACATGCTGAAAACTAAGTAAACCTGCAATGCATAAAAGACCAGAGTATGCTATTAACAGACCATAGTTGTTAAGTAAAGATTGCAAGAACAATAAAAACTAAGAAAAATAATTAATAAAAAAATGTCCCAGGCAACACCAAGATGAGCAAAAAATAATTAACCTAGTGCATTTCAAAATGAACAAACTCGTTCTGCACCAGCTGAAGATCACCAACAGCAGAAAATAAAACTGATGTTCAAAAATAACCTTCACAATCTAGTAATTACCCCAAAACAATTCATAAATTACTTTTACAGTTCATTTTCTAGTACAAAATAATATTCTGAGAATTATACCACAGTCCATAAATTTCGTTGCTACCCAGCCACATGTTCTTCCATCCCACATGTGGCTGGGCAGCCACTAAAATTTCCAAAAATTTCAAAACATACATTAGAAGTTAAACACCTCCATATGGTGTTGAAGGAGATGTAGATGTACTTCCGGAATGGGACCTCCATTCCTAAAAAATTTTCAGTTGAATGGCACCAAAATATTCTTGCTACATGGCATTCAATTTACTTAGATCTAGCAGCATCATCTTTGCCTCAAACTTCTTCTTCTTTAGTTTAAATATTTCTGCTCTTTCACGGTCTGCCTTCAACACACCTTGTCTCCGCTCTTCCATGCTCGTCGCTCTATCTTCGGTCATCTTAGCTAAGGCAATCTTGATGTCACCATCTTTGCCTTCCATCGACTTCTGCTTCATCTCCCTTTCTTTCTCAGCTTTTTTTCCTAGAAGTCTCTCAACGAGAACCTCCATGTCCTCCTCGGCTATGTCAATAGCAACTTCATCCAACGGTCTTTCTTGTGGCCTTTTCTTCTTACCAAAGGTGGAGATGTGTTGCTGCCATTTTGGTTGGTGTCTCAGAAGACACCAACAGTACTCCATTGTGAAATTACACCCTAACATCTCTTTGTACAACATCTTCGCCTTCTCAATCTATGGAAATTAAAGGAATATTCGTGAGTTCATAAGTAAGTTCATCACAGATTGCATGAAAAAAGGAAAATGGTACATACCTTGTCTTGCTCCGTTGCACCACTCGGATGCAATGACTCTACTTGTGCTACATATGCACAAAACTTATTTGTCCATTTTTGAATTGTGGACCATCGATTCATCAATGAACCCTCAGAACGGTTGTCAATGTTGTGTTTTTTATATTCATGATAAAATGTGGTAATTCTTTTCTACATTTGAGTGGACTTTTGATCAGTACCCCTTATCGCATCGATGCTAATGTTAAGCCAAGTTGAGACGAGGAGGTTATCCTCCTCTACGGTGAAAGATGCACCTCTTTGGACTTTTTTTGGAGACTGCCTCTTTTCACCATCATTGGGGGTTGCTTAGATCACAACATTAAAATGCTGCGTTGGGGTGCTATTACAACCACCTCCACCACTTTGTAACAGAATGGTGAAGAAGGGTCATCATCGAAATATGTGTCCATCATTGAAAAATATTAAATTTTCAAGAAGTCAGAAAATTTACCCAATATTCAAGTCCAATAAAGCATATTGGACATATATCCAGTATCTCAGCATCAAAATGCAGTATCTCAACATAATATTGCAGTTTCATAAAGTGGGACAGCACCTCAACACCACCCAATATAGATTGTTGCATAGAGTTACTCAACATTGCAGTATAAAAAAAAAAAAAAAAACAGATTCAGCAAAAAATAGAAATTCAGCAAAGCAGAGATTCAGCAAACAACAGAGAGAGACAGCAATATAGAAAACAATGCAAAAAAGCAATATGAATTGCTTTAACCATCTATCATTAAGCAAGAGGCATGAGGGCTACTGAACCATCTATCAATTAAAGGATGCAGACAGAGATGATCATTTCAAACATAAATCTCTCATAGGCTTGTACAAATAACATGATATGATACATGCATATACAAACAACTTTTGAGAGGGCAAAGGTTCTGGAAATTACAGCCAACCATCCCCAACTAGACCAAATCAAAGTTCAAACTGTTAAATCAATGGTTAGCCTTTTCTAAGTTCAATATCTAGAAAAATACTATATTGGTATTATATAATAGTAGGTTTTTGCTTTTGCCGTCATTCTTGTTAACCCATTGTAACATACAACTACTTTAATTCCCTTGGTTACTAGCCAAGAGTACTAGGTACTGTTTATCTCATAATAGCTCAAACATTAAACAAGCACAGCTGCTTAGCTTGAAGTATGTAATTTATTTAGTTAAAGTAATTGTGTTCAGTGCATTAGAAAACAAGGAACCCACCAAAGTTTTTCATGAATACTGTACTTAACAACAACCATATATATAAGATTCTAATTCCTGGGTTAGTTGGCTTGCACATTCAAGTCTTGTGAAATAAAGTAGTTCAAGGTTCTATCGAGTACTTAGGTTGTATTTGATTGTTGAATCAAATTCAACTTATCTCAAATCAATCAATGATGGGACCTACTATTTTTTTAAATTTTCATANAAAAGCAATATGAATTGCTTTAACCATCTATCATTAAGCAAGAGGCATGAGGGCTACTGAACCATCTATCAATTAAAGGATGCAGACTGGGATGATCATTTCAAACATAAATCTCTCATAGGCTTGTACAAATAACATGATATGATACATGCATATACAAACAACTTTTGAGAGGGCAAAGGTTCTGGAAATTACAGCCAACCATCTCCAACTAGACCAAATCAAAGTTCAAACTGTTAAATCAATGGTTTGCCTTTTCTAAGTTCAATATCTAGAAAAATACTATATTGGTATTATATAATAGTAGGTTTTTGCTTTTGCCGTCATTCTTGTTAACCCATTGTAACATACAACTACTTTAATTCCCTTGGTTACTAGCCAAGAGTACTAGGTACGGTTTATCTCATAATAGCTCAAACATTAAACAAGCACAACTGCTTAGCTTGAAGTATGTAATTTATTTAGTTAAAGTAATTGTGTTCAGTGCATTATAAAACAAGGAACCCACCAAAGTTTTTCATGAATACTGTACTTAACAACAACCATATATATAAGATTCTAATTCCTGGGTTAGTTGGCTTGCACATTCAAGTCTTGTGAAATAAAGTAGTTCAAGGTTCTATCGAGTACTTAGGTTGTATTTGATTGTTGAATCAAATTCAACTTATCTCAAATCAATCAATGATGGGACCTACTATTTTTTTAAATTTTCATAAAAAAGTTAAACTCATCTCAACCTATTATTTCAACCTAAAAAATTAAACTAATATCAATCTAAAAAAGTTAAACACATCTAAATGAGACTGACAAGATATTATTATTTACAACTCAACAAAAAAGTTAAACACATCTAAATGAGACTGACAAGATATTATTATTTACAACTTAACTCAACTCAACCCATCTCAATATTCAAATGTAGCCTTAATTAAGCTGACATGGAGATCTAGTACTCATGCTGCGTTGCCTAATTTTTTTCCTATTAATTGTGTGCATTATGAATGCTTTTGTTCTGAATTATGAATGCTTTCTCACCTGTTGTTTGCTTTCTGTCATGTCTCGCCATCAGTTTTTGGACAATATACTATAAAAGATCTACTTACTAAAATTACATTGAATTATTCCCCATTCAATTATTAATTTTGTCCTATGGTAGTCTATGGTAACTTGTGTGCATGACAACATTGGCTATATATTTTTGCCTTTTTCTTATATATTTTGGTTGCTGCTATTGAATTCACAAGTTTATATAGTACTTCTCTGAACTAAATTAGTTCTACTGTATAAAGAGAAAAAAAAATGTATGCAGTATTACTCTTCTTGGAGGGTAAAAAGCAGCAAGATCCTTACAGATAGTTGGATATAAAAACATTTGGCCGTGCAAGAAAATGGAGAAAAAGTAAACCCTTTTGCTATTAAAAGTTACTTTTGTTCCTTCATATTTGTTCCTTGTAGAAAGAGTCAATATATAACTTTTCAGCGGCTATGGAAATTAACATAGGGATACATCTCACTAAATAAAAAGAACCACAACCAACTTAATGAAATAGAAATTTCATACTGAAAATCTCTGCCAATCTCTTCCTTGACTACCTTCTTACATGTAGTTCATTTAGAAAGTGGAGTTGAATAAAATAATCGGTTTTCAATGGATTGCAGATCATGGTTTAGTTATGGAAATGTTAATGTCCTCAGTTCAAAATCAGGGTATAACTTTTGAGAGGGCAAAGGTTTTGGAAATTAGAATAAGTTTATGTAGGTATGAATATCATTCGGCAGTCATATACTCCAATAACAAAAATTGTCAGCATGTATGAATATAGCCAAAGTCAGAACAAAAACTGAAATAATTAAAGTATAGGAAAAAAAAAACCCAAAACAGAGAGGAATGTTTGATGTATAAAAATAAATCAATCAACTACACACAAGCTGAGTTCTTCCACCAATCAAAACTTAAAAAGCAAGCTCCAAACATAAAAAATGTCCAAAACAATCAGAAAAACAGTATTCATCCAAAAATGAGAGTGAACAAAACGATTTTATATACCTTTTACTAGAAAATGCTTACGGTAATAGTTGAGAAAGAGATTGAAACCCAATAGAGATTCTGTGTACACCCAACAGAAAAGGGAGAATCGATTTTCCTGTAATAATCGAGAAAGATATTAGTGTTTGAGGAAAAGAATTGCAAAACAAAAACCCATTTTAAGAATCGATGAACTAGAAAATAAGAATCGGAGAGAGACTTACGTTTGAGAGAAGGAAGATGACCGACGGAGAGCGAGACAGAGGCCTTGCAGGTTGGAGAATCCAGAAGATGGAGAGGCCTTGCTGGTTGGAGAAGAAAGAAGACAGAGAGAAGTGGGTTGAAGAAAAGAAAATGTTTTATGGAGAAAGAAAGAAGAGAAACTGGAAATGGTAAGTTTTGGGATGAAAGAGAATAAACGAGAGAAATATTGAGCGGGAGGAAGGAGAGAAAATAATATAATTTGTCTTTGACAGCAGAACAGTCTCTCACCATACTTGAAGAAGGCTTTAGACTTACTATAGTAGATTTGTCAAATCTGGGGCATATAGCCAGTCCAATATAGATGGCTTTTTCCACATGTTTTTAAATTTTAGACTTGGCGTTGCAACGCCCTAATAAGGCACACGTCACAACTCACCTTCTCGTAAATAAAGCACGGCACACATCCAACTTTTTTTTTTTTCTAATCAAGCATATATATATATAAAATAAAAGATCCGAAATATTACAAACCAACAGGTGGATCTTTTCCACTATCTAAAAGTAAAATACTAGGAGGGATGAAGTCTAATGGAATGCTACCAAACAAAAAGTTTGTAGCTGCCTATTGCGCAATTGAGTGCGCAAGTCGATTTTGAGATCGATCTATCTTGTTGAAAAACCAGCATGGATGCAACTTCAGAGTATTTGCAATATCATCCGTGAAAGTAGAAATTTTCCAAATCAACTCTGTTTTAGAAATAGAGGATATTACCAACTGAGAATCGCCAAGAAGGGATGTATGAGAATTGTTAAGGAATTCAGCCATTTTGAAAGCCAATTTTGCTGCCAAAGCTTTTGCAATAACAGGTGTTATAGTAGGATTATTCTCAGTCCATACTTCAATTACATCCCCTTTTGAATTTCTACTAACTGCAGCTGCTGTAGAGAAAGAGTTTCTAACCGCTGCATCAAAAGATATGCAAATATGATTTCTTCGAGGATTTTGCCATGTTTTCCCCAATTTGGTAGTGGTCTTGTCTTTCCAGGATTGCAAATTTTCTTCATAAGCAAGATTTAATTGAGAAGAAATTTTTTGAATAGACCATACCTTTGGGTCATGAACAGAATCATTTCGAAGTCGCCAAATACAATCTAGAATCAGTCCAGCAAAAATCTTGAAAGGATGATCTTCTTGTGAGGTTAGCCCCAATTTGCTTATGGGATATAAAATAAACTGTATCCAGTCTTTCATAGAAGATAATCCCAATGAAGAGAGATTTAAAGGCCAACGACTCTGACTCCATAGTATTCTTGATACAGGACATTCAACAAAAAGATGTAAGAGAGTATCTGCTGTTCCATCACAAAGAGGGCAATTTATAGAAGATAATGTTGGGATAAAATGTTGAAGACGCTCTCTAGAAGGCAAAATATCCCATATTATTTTCCATAAAAGAAGTTTGTGTCTATCATGAATTTTGAGCCTCCATAGTTTTTTCCATTGAAAATCTGGCACAACTTCTCTGAGAGGATTTGCAGCATTAGAAACTAGATGATGGGCAGTTTTGACTGAGAAAATTCCATTTTGTGTTGGAGTCCAGACTAGTTCATCCAATGATTGGTTTGAAAGAGAAATGGGAATTTTTAGAATTTCATATATACTATCCTGTTGGAAAAGAGATATAAGGATAGATATATTCCAAGAACCATTCTCAATCAATTCAGATACACTCATTGAGTTTGACAAATATATCAAGTGGTTAAGAGGTGTAGGTTTGAAACCTTCCAAAGTTGGTATCCATGGGTCAGACCAAACTTTAACAGACAAACCATTTGTAATTTTAAAGCATTTACCTTTAGCCAGTAATGGTCTTGTCTTGAGTAAACCTTTCCAAAAAGGTGAATCAGTGACTTTTGGGATTGTAGTATCAAAGATGCTTGATTTCAAATATTTCTTCGATAAGAGCTGTTGCCAGATACTATTTGTATGAGATTTGGACATATCCCATCCTGTCTTGGCTATTAAAGCCATATTCATATTTTCCATCAGTCTTAAACCCAAGCCGCCATCTTTTTTTGGTTGACATATAGATTTCCAAGATTTCAGATAAAGCTTGTGGCTTTGATCATTGGATTTTCCCCACCAAAAATCTCTAAAGCTGGAATTGAGTGTCTTACAAATGGATTTTGGAAACATATGAATTGACATCTGATATGTTGGAATAGAGCTTGCTACTGATCTGATAAGCATAGTTCTTCCAGCTTGGGATAGCATTTTTGATTTCCATCCATCCAGATTGTTATTAATTTTTGCCAACAGAGCTTTGTAATCCTCTTTCCTAGAACGGCCAAATGAGGTGTGCAAACCCAGATATTTCATTTTTGATGACGATTCTTTGTACAAAAAATGTGACGAAATGATCCTTCTTGTTGCCATACTTGTATTTTGGGAGATAAAAATTGAAGACTTATTCTGATTTATACGCTGACCCGACCAAGATTGATATTTCTCTAAAACTTGAGTGATTGCAAGAATCGTCCTTCTTTTAGATTTCCCAAAGATTATGAGATCATCTGCAAAAAGAAGGTGAGAAATAGCAAGACATTCTCTACTGATTTTGATACCTTCTAGATTTCGAGAAATTTCTAATCTTATCAATAGTCTTGAAAGAACTTCCGTACAAAGAATAAAAAGGAAAGGTGAGATAGGATCACCTTGTCGGAGTCCTCTTTGTGCTCTAAAAAAACCCCTTGGAGATCCATTGATGAGAATAGAGAATGAAGCCGTTGTGATACACTCCTTGATGAGATTGATCCAAATAGAATTGAAACCCAGAACTTTCATAACCGCAAAAAGAAAATTCCATTCTATATAGTCAAAAGCTTTTTCCATATCAAGCTTCAAAGCCATCTGTCCTTTTTTTCCTTTATGGTGTTTTAAATGGTGGAACATCTCATGTGCAATTATGGAATTTTCTTTGATGTTACGACCTGGAACGAAAACTGTTTGGAAAGGAGAAATGATGCTTGGGAGAAATTTCTTCAAACGGTTTGCCAATATTTTTGTGATGAGCTTGTAAATGACATTGGTGAGGCTTATGGGTCTGAAGTATTGAGGAGCATTTGGATTTGATATTTTTGGAATGAGAGCTATGTGAGTGTGATTTATCTGTTTCAAGAGCCGCCCACTTCTGAAAAAATTTTGAACTGCTGCAATCACATCAAATTTGATAATATGCCAGTAATGCTTATAAAAAAGACCTGTCATTCCATCTGGTCCAGGATCTTTGTTGTTTGGAATTTGCTTAATAGCTCCAAGAATTTCATCTTCCAAAGGTATGGCAACAAGGAAATCATTTTCTTCATTTGAAATCTGTCTCTGAAAAAGGTTTTCAAGATGCTCTGGGAAAGATGGGTTCGATGAGGTATAAATGGATTCAAAATGTTGAATGAAAGTAGCTTCAATAATATTTTGATCCATAGTCCAATTACCTGGGCTTATCTTAAGCGAATCAATCTCATTTCTTCTGCGACGAATTGTAGTTGACAGATGATAAAACTTGGTATTCAGGTCTGTGGTGGTAAGCCAGGTAACTCTAGATTTTTGCCTCCATAAAGTTTCTTCATGCTTTAATTGCTCTTGGATTTGGAAATGAAGATATTTTTCTCTCTGTAGACTCCATTGATTTGGGGAATTGTTCTGAGAGTTACTCTGAAGATTGCATAATTCCATCTCAAGTTGCTGAATATTTGTTTGAATTTTCCCAAAATGTTGTTTGTTCCAGAGTTTGAGGGCCTTCTTTGTTTCCTTAAGTTTGTTGCATAGAATGAAAGCTGGATTCCCTTGACAATGTAAGTTCCATGCTTCTTGGATGATAATATTACTGAGAGGTTCCTTAGTCCAAAATTCCTCAAATTTGAAAGGAGTAGCTGTATGATTTGTAGACCTCACAGTATGTAGTAAGAGAGGGTTATGGTCGGAGGCAGCTGAATTGATATGTTGAATGGAAGCATTTGGGAAAAGAACACGCCATTTTGCATTGGCTATACCTCGATCAAGCCTTTCTCTAATCAAAGCTTTCCCAAATCTATTATTTGTCCAAGTGAAAGAAGGTCCCGAAAATCCAAGATCAATAAGGCCATGATTATCCATAAGGTTTTGCAAACCTCCTATAGAAGAAGAAGTAACTGGCCTGCCACCATGTTTATCATTTTGGCATAATAAGTCATTGAAATCCCCAACACAAAGCCAGGGTCCTGGAAAAGAACTATGAATACTATCCAACAGGGACCAGAATCTTGCTTTAAATTTCCATTGAGCCGGAGCGTAAACAAAGGAAACTAACCAAGGTTGATAAGGAGGATCAGAATAACACAAAACAGAAATAGCATTAATATTAATATCGACCGGTTCAATATCAACACCCGGTCGCCAGAGCAACAAAAGGCCTCCTTTAATACCCGAGGCAGGTACAGAAATAAAAAGATGGAAACCAAGCCTATTTACAAGAGAAGATGTACTATCATTAGCTACCATAGTTTCCGACAAAAAAATAATATCAGGATTATATTTTTTTATAAAAGCCCTCAAACTTCTAATTGCTTTGGGGCGGGCTAATCCCCTGCAATTTCACACCAATGTCTTCATGGATCAACTGGAGGCATGGTAGAGCCCGCCTCATCAGCTATCTTAGAGTGTTTTGGCAATGGTGCCTTTGAAGAAACTCTACTATAGGGTTTTTTCTTTGCAGCATGCTTCATTTTTTTTTTCCTTTCCAGATGACTTATTTTTAAAAGAGAGGAGTAGGTTAGCCATCTCCTTATCTTCATCTCCTTTGTCATTGATTTTGATTCCAGAATGTACCGTGCCAGACTCTGAAATTTTTTGGATCTTTGCTCTTTGTAAAAAAACTTCATTGAAACCAGGTGGATTTAATCTTTTTTGAGAAGATTCTATGTCAATTGTTGGTGCCAGGTTGACTGAATTTTGAGAGGGGGAATTTTCAATTTTTTCCCTGAAGCAAACTTGAGGTCCGGTTTCAAGAGGCTTAATTGATACCGAATGTAAACTAGACTTGGGCTCAGTCGGGCCTACCAATTGGACCGGAATGTAAGTAATAGAGGGCTGAAAATTGTGTACCTTGGGCTTAATTCCGGTCGGTTTATGCAAATTGTAAGGTGGGCCACGAATTGCTGTTAAGCATTATTGAGCATCCGGTTTAATAGAAAAATCTTGGTCATTTATTTCTGTCGGTTTATTCCCCATTGGCTGTCCAGTGAAACTCGGGTTGTCCATAAATAGCTGGTTGCCTTGAATGCCTTGATTGCCTTGGTTCAACTGTTCGGTCAGCATACAATCCGAATGATGGGAGGCCTTAAGTGAGTCTGCACTTGCTTGAAGCCAACGAGAAACCCAATTCTCTGAACTAAGTACTGATGCCGCCACAGTCGGTTGGACAATTACTTCTGGAGAAAAAGATTGAGGGATATTGATGACATTAATGGTTGATGGGACTTCAGTGGTTGGGGCGGAAATGATAGGCTTGCTGGAGGGATGCAAGTTTCGGTAGATGGTGGATCATTAAAGGTGGATTAATATTTTACTGTAGCAAATAGTGCTTGGTCGGTGATGGTGCATCCTTGCCATCCGAAAATTTGAAATTCTGATTTTGAAACCACCGATAGCACCGGAAAGTTTTGTACTGATCCCCATTTCAGATTGCTACACGTGACCTGAGATTATATCCCACAGAAGAGGATTGGAAATAAGTTCCTGAGTATTTGTAACTCTGATCGGATTCAACACTCCTCTAACAGAATAAGTTCCTCAAGCTGAGAGCGTTCATCTTCCACCACTGCTTTCCTTTGCCTTTGCCTATATCAAACTGTCATTCATCTGGATGGCTTCCAATTTTTTGCCAAAAGGAGTAGTATTGGAATATCAAGCTGAAGAGCCAAAAATCCCAGTTTCTCCAGACTCATCAGAAATTGTATCTTTTTCAGAACTAGCTTCATCTTCTACCCATTTAGTCATTGGAAGCATTTGGGTACTATCTTGGACAGAAGTAGAAGGTTGAACAGTCATGAATAACGGAGATTCAACACGTAACCATGGTCCGAATGGCATTTGTTCTGGGATAGACTTTAAAAAAGAGCAGAATATTTGAGAATGACCAATCCTCCCACATGCATAACAAAAATCAGATAATCGTTCGTATTTAAACGAAACCCAGGTGTCAGAAATGTCATCTCTTGGTTCCCATAATCCTTGTTTCAGAGGTTTGGATATATCAATCTCCACCTTTATCCTAATAAACTTCTTACAAGCTAATCCAAATAAAGGATCAATATCCATTGCAAGGAAATTTCCTAGAGCATTCCCTATTTTAAAAGCAACTTGTTCTGTCATACGGTGTCTTGTAAGACCATGTATTTGCACGTGAAATGGAGAGGTGTTTAGACTAATCTCTTTCCAAGTAGAGTCTGCAGGACAGCTTTTGAGAAGAAGGAGATGACCTTTAAAATTCCATGGAGCTTGATTCAGAATCCTGCTTTTGTCTCTAACATTTTGGAAAGTAAACAGAAATAAATTTACATCCAAATCTTCAATATGAAATTTATTGATGAAACTCCAGGCTGCTCGAAAAGAGGCATGTAGATAAATTCTGTTAAGAGGTCGTGGCGCCACTATTTTCCCAACAAGAGCAAGATCAGGCTTATCATAAGATGGTTCCTTTTCTTGTGATAAATTCAAGCCATCCCAAGATAAAGCTTCTGTCTGGTGAATAAGCTCTTCCATATCCATAGATTACGATGAAAAGAAAAGAAATTGAGGGTGAAAGAAAAAAGGATGAAGTGCAAGCAGTAAAAAGTCCTAGATAGGCAAAACACTACATAGAGAGTGCGGAGAGAACTCTATTTTAGAGAGAGAAACTTATTCTTAAATGACCAGCCGGCACACATCCAACTTAATTGGAGTGGGTGGTGATAGTTTACTATCCTATCATTATTCATTTATTATTTATAAGATATTAGAACTTTTTTATTTTTTTAAATATTTTTTTAACATTCTTAATTATTAAATTTTGTTTTAAAAATATATATTTTTATTAGTAGTTACATTCTTAACTATTAAGTACAATAAAAAATAAAAATAAAAATAAAAATTAAATACAAAACGAGTAAAAAATATGCAGTAAAATAGTAATAATCTTATTTTCCATCTGCAATAGGCACCGACTCGCGCACACCGACCCCCAAGGGCCCAAACACCACACAAAAGAAGGGAACCCTCGATTCTCACGAAAGCCCTAAAACCCTCTCCGATTTGCAATTCCATCAATCTCGCATCAAAACACTCCCTTTAGCCATGGACGCTCAGAGAGCTCTACTAGATGAACTTATGGGTGCAAGTATTTCCATTTAACCCTAACTCCCGTTTCCTCTGGCTTTTTTGAGTATTTCTTACCATTTGCTGTTTCTTTATGCTTGTATGAAAATATTGGGTACATTTAGGGTTTTGATTTTTGTTCCTTCAATTCTGATTTTCTGAAATATTGAAATCAAATAATTCTTTGTTTGCAATTTTTATCCCTTTTATTTTGCCTTTGGTGAATTTTTTAGCTCGTAATTTGACGGAGGAAGAGAGAAAGGGATTCAAGGAGATTAATTGGGACGATAAGGAGGTTTGTGCTTGCTATATGGTTCGATTTTGTCCGCATGATCTCTTCGTCAATACGCGGAGCGATCTAGGTGAGCTGAAATTAGTTTTTACCGGATTTCGCTAGGTTTGAGATACTGTTTGGTTGCTGAGAAAACACGGGAAAATAAAAGATTTATTCTTTCCAGCTCTTTGTCTCCCCCAAAAAAATTAGATTATTGCCTCTAGGTTTGGTTGATAAGAAGTTTGATTTATTAATTTTTGCTAAAATTGATCAGCAACCACGGGGGGTTGTTTTATTTTTCTCATGTTTGTTGAGTACAAGATTTGGCTGATTATTTCGTTTTGCCTTTTGGTGCAGGACCTTGCCCTAGACTACACGATCAAAAGTTGAAAGAAAGGTGATTGACTTTGGATTTAACCTCTTAATTGTTGTGTCATGTTTAGCTCACAACCAATACCAGAATTTTTTTCTTCATTATTATTTTTTGTTTTTAGGTACTAATTGGTGTTTTTTTTTTTTTTTTAAAAAATTTTGGTGGCTTTAGTTTTGAGAAGTCTCACAACCAACATCAGAATTTTTTTTCTTCATTGTTATTTTTGTTTCTAGGTACTAATTGGTGTTTTTCATTTTGGTGGTTTTAGTTTTGAGAAGTCTCCAAGACATGACACATACGTGCCAAAATTTGAAGCTGAACTTGCTCAGTTTTGCGAAAAATTGGTAGGTAAAAAATTTCTTTCCATGCCCCCCCCCCAAAACAAAAAAAAAAGAAAAAAAAGCCTGTTTGTCTTCTATGTTTCTCTCATATTACTTGCTCTATTGCAGGTGATGGACTTGGATAGAAGAGTTAGGCGTGGGCGTTCTCGTCTTTCTCAAGAGGTGGAACCCACCCCAGCACCTCCACTATCAGCTGAAAAATCTGAACAGTTTTCCGTGTTGGAAGAAAAAATAAAGAACCTGCTGGAACAAGTGGAGGCCCTAGGTGAAGCTGGGAAAGTTGATGAAGCCGAAGCACTCATGAGAAAGGTGATGGCACTGTGTTTCTGTTAAGCATCAAAAGCCACATCTATTAGTCTCTTAAAGGAGTTACCAGCGTTGACCAAACAGAGAGTGACACTGCATTTCTAATCACCGCGTTTCTAATCACTGCAATGATTCCCTCCATAGTACTTTGTTATCATAGCCATTAGATGCACCAATTATAGAAGAACTTTAACTTTTGTTTGAAACATTTCCAAAGCCCAAAGCGTACCACATTTTTTTTTTTGATAAGTAAAAGCCCAAAGCGTACCACATTTTGGTTTCTTGGTGTTTAATGTTGAACTTTTTTGTTAACTTTCTTTTACAGGTGGAGGCACTTAATGCTGAGAAGACAGCATTGGCCCAACAACCCCAGAATGATAAAGTGCTGATGCTTGCACAGGAGAAAAAGATGGCCCTATGTGAAATCTGTGGTTCTTTTCTTGTAGCAAATGATGCTGTTGAGAGGACCCAATCCCACATTACAGGGAAGCAACACATTGGCTATGGCATGGTCCGGGATTTCATCAACGAGTACAAGGTGAGTCTCCTTTTAGAAACAAGTTTATAAGAAATTTTTCTATCATGTTTTGGTGGATAAAAGGAAATTTTTATTGTATTCCAGGAAGCTAAGGAGAAGGCGAGGGAAGAGGAAAGATTAGCTAGGGAGAAAGAAGCAGAAGAGAGAAGGAAGCAGAGGGAGAAGGATAATGAGAGGAGGAGAAGTGGTTCGGGGGATAGAGACAGGCATCATGATCGTGATCGAGACAGGGAACGGGATAGATATCATGACCGAGATCAAGAT
Source organism: Carya cathayensis (assembly GCA_011037825.1). Lineage (NCBI taxonomy): Eukaryota > Viridiplantae > Streptophyta > Magnoliopsida > Fagales > Juglandaceae > Carya > Carya cathayensis. Next base: position 702,801 of record QGSO01000283.1, on the reverse strand, counting down.
CGTGAAAGGTCTAGGGATGGGAGTTCTAGAAGTAGTCGAGACGGAGGAAGAGGGATGGATTGGAGGTCCAGGAATGGTAGAGAAGGAGCCAGGGATAGGTACCGTGATCGGAGTAGATCACGTTCACCTGCTAGGCATGGTCACAGAAGGTCACCTAGAAGTCCAGTTCGCCCGTATTAGTGAATTGAGTTGATGTGTGTCTGACGTTTAAAATTGCGAGGTAGATTTCATATATTTATTTTTTATCTGAAAACCTTTTTGAGCATGTGTTTGAGTCATCCGTTATCTTGTCAACGTGGGTGAAACTTTTCTTTGCTATCTCACAGCTTTATTGAGACTATACCATCTGTCTCCCTTTCATCGATATTATTAATGGAGAAAAGGGTTGAGGTAGGTATAACTTCATTGCTGTATCTCTTTTTTAATCCATTTTAGGCTTTGGTGGAATTATTTCTGTTGCAGCATCTGTCTCTGAAATTTTCTCATCTATATAATTTTTTGGAGTCATCTTGGGCTCTATACTCCGTTGTCAGTAATTAAAATGGTCGGACTCAAACTATATGCCTGATTGAGACTGCAGCCGAGAGGGAGTTGGGGTTTTTCTCATTTGAGGTAACAATTAGATGTTATCTTACTTATCAAAAAAGAAGAAGAAATAGACGTATATCTATCAACACAACTCCAATATATTGATAGTTCCTTGTCGGATCACCCTCATTTATGGTTGTTTAACTGACTTAAACCAGTTCATTTACAAATTCTGCTTATATGTGTTTGACCTTGAAGAACTCTACCAATTTGGAAAATGTTGGATTATTTACTCTTGCCCATACGCTGGTCACTTACAGACTATCCAAACAAAATATGGTTTGATGTAGTTGTTTAATCATTCTCTAAAGATCTACTAGTGAGGATCGTCACCCTGCCTTCGCTACTTTACTTTATGGATTAAAATGGTAATGAGGTGCCTACAGTTTGCCATGAATGGGTATTTATTGAGGAGACTAGAAGTAAGTGGGGGACAGATATCGATATTTGATATCTGTACGTGAAAAATGACTACTTGTTTAACAGGGTTTGGGTTAGTGTTGGAGTTATCGGGTTCAGACAGGTATAGGTAATTACTTTGTTTTTGCAGAGTTATTCGTTAGAAGAAATGTTTTTTCCAAATGCATGGGAGACCACTTAAGTGGGCTTGGGATACAAGGTAAATATTAAGAGGTAACCAAAAATTACAATCTGCAGAATAGTTTGTTTCTATTTAGTTTGCAGGATAAGGCAGGTAATCTGGTGAACCTTGATGGTCGGATTGCTGCTAGTAAGTAGATATTTTATGCTAAGGAATGGTTTGTGCAGGGAAATATACTTTTACTGAGTAGTTGCTGCTTTTGGGACTACATATATTTTATCCAAACAAAACTGGAGATGAGAGAACCGAAAATAGTTGCATTTGGAGTCGAGGAGCGCAGGTGCAATCCTTGTCTGCAAAAAATATAATTGTAGGTACTATGGCAAGTTATGAATTACCTGTCACTGTAAATGATTAGATTAACATTTATTGAATTAGTTTTGAATCAAAGGATATGCCATATTAAACTGTGCTTAAGGGTATCTTGGCATATATCATCATGATTAAGAACATAAAACAGTCCCTAGATTTTCTGTCTTTATTTTTTTGTTTGTCAATTTGTTCTTTAGGTATGTAATTTTTTTCAATAAAAACCCTCCGTCATGATTCCTTTTGATTTCTAACAGAAGTTTGGGAAAAAAATTACAAAAATAAAGAAACAGAGAGACCCTGGTGAGTCGGGTTGCCCAATCCAAACGTGGGTTATTCCGGTCACCCACGTTTTAAAATTTTGTTTTTTCAAGATTTTTTATTTTTATTTTTATTGGTTACAGTTATTTTCGTTAAATAAGAATTCCAAACCCATAGAGTACTTGAGAGTCATATTATTATTATATTTTTAAGAGTAACATATCAAAAAAGTATTTTCAGTTTCTTTTGGAGTTAAATAGACTATTTATGTAGGAGGAGGTTGAATAGACTATTCATCCACGTAACTAACCATCAGGACAATATTATCTACTGTCCTTTGTTTTTAATCACAATTAGCTTTATTTATAAAGGGGAGGATGGAGGAGTGGACACACCTCATGCAAAGATCAGTACACTTAAGAAATATGTACGAATCAAGCCCCAAGTATAGTGTTTTGATGGACTGCAAGATAAAGGCTGCTTCGCTTTTATTGCATGAACTGGCTCGAACCACTGTCTGTCTGTGTCTCTGTGTTACAGAAAGAGAGGGGGTTGAATTTTGTCAGGCCATTTGGACAGATGCCAGGTTTGCTCAGAGCATTTTTATCGTATTATTCAAACATAAATGTACAATTTATATAACATGACATGATTTTATATTTACCTATTTCATTCAAAATTTATTTTCACTTTAGATTATCTATTTATTAGTTAAAATAATAATAAAATATTATAAATTTAATATATATTTTTTAATTCTTTTCTAATAATTTTTTTTAAAAAAATTAAGAGTTTATATGAAAATACATTATTATATGAAAATGTAGGAGAAAGAATGAGAACGGAAAGGGAGAATAGAGAGAAGAGAGAGTATAAAGGTATTATTTTTTATGTATTTAGATGTGAAATAGTAACAATTAAATTTGGTTGTAAATTTTAATTTTATTGTAGTTAAAAGTAAAAAATTTTAAAGTAAGATAATCTAATAGCGAGTATTTTTAAATCTTATTGACTAAATTTTTCATTGAATTTATATTTACATGAGAATGCTCTCAGGAATGGCAGCTAGGTGACACTGTTTTAGGGGGAGGGGCCCAGTCAGTGCACAGATTTAGGTGAGCCTGTAATTTCGGGTTGGATAAATTGGCCTGCCGAATTCCAAGTAGAGTTAAAGCTAGAAAGCTTTCTAGTAACCCAGCTTTGGTGTGTGACCACCGCCGGATACTGACAACCAGTAACATTCAGGAAAAGAGGTGCCCAAAAATTGAATAATTGAAGCTTGACATTTTGAGTTTTTATTTTTTTTATTGACTATTGAAAAAGTGTCGAGGCCCTTTAAATAATTTTTTTTTATTAGGATTCAGACTGTTGTTAGAAATAGTTTTTATTAGGTTTGGGAAAATGGATTGTATTGAAGATATTTTTAGGAAGAAAAAAAATAATATGAGATGGTTTGTTTTTCAGTTCTATGAATTATTTATTTATTACAACAATTGAGATAAGATATTTTAATAAATAAAAACTCTATGTACAGTAACTTGTGTACTCTTTACATACTCTATTAATGTGATTGGCTGTATCACTTTTTTTAATATAAAATAGTTGCTTAGGTGAATCACAGTAATAAAGTACGTAAAGAGTATGTAAAAGTGACTGTATGTAGCATAATTTTTTAATAAAAGTTATCTTGGTGTAAGGATAAATTTACTATGCCGCCTCATTGTTACCACTCGTCAAAATATATATATATTTTTATCTAATGATTAAGGAAGTAATTTGAAGTATATTGATTTTTCTTTAATTTTTTTAAAAATATTTAAATATATTAAAAAATATGAAAAAAATAATAAAAAAAATATTTAAAAGTGTGCTAGCAGTAATGAGCGATGCTACTCTTTGGTGTAAAGATGTTCTAATTGAAAACAAGAAAACTTAAAAAAACTCATTATCATGCCATCTACAATTTCTCTTTCAAAAAAATTTTTTTTTCCCCCAAAAACCATAGCCTACAAAATTAATAAGTAAATTTATGAAAATATAATAAGAGGACGACCAAAGGCCCATCGATTAATGCAATAATAATACAAAAGAAGTTAGGGGTCATGATACTGTGAAAACAACCCAAAATAATTACAAGCACTCATAATATAGCGTCGTAGTATGGCTTCGCACGTGGCGCAAGGTTATAGATCAATTTTGCAACTAACTTTGCTACGTCATTGTACCCTCCCCCCCCCCCCCCACACATGCATACGTGGCATATGTGGGCCATATATATCCAGGCGGATATACCGCACACGCTGGGATCATTCTTTATGGGATATGCGAATATACTCATTCCCAATTCGCCGCGCTTTTTTACGTCCTCATGGTGAGCCGAAAGTCTAATGACGATTGGAGCCTTCATAAGTCGACGGCGTTTGGTAAAATTTTGATCCATTTTTACCAAAAATGCCCTCTCTACTTCCATGAACGTAAACTCTGTGCATGAAAGAGGTTTGTGAGCGTTGGATGTGAATCAAGGATTTAATTGAACATGAGGAATTATTTTATGACGCTTTCAGAGTCCGCATTTTGGTAGGGTGCTTTTTGTCATTTCCATAGCAAGAGAGAGGAAATTAACCAGGTGGGAAGAGCATGGGTAATATAGTCATTACTACGGCTTTAAAAGGCTTAAAAGAATCCTCACGTTGGCCAGAGTCCAGAGGACTCTTTCCTTCGAAGGAATAAAAAAAGCTGCCGAGCAAGTGTTTTTTTATTTTGTTCTCTTTAGTTTTAAGCAACGGTAAACCGGAGAGAGGGAGGCAGGGAGAAAGTAAGATCGAGCCAGCGGTTCACTGAGCTCAGTTAAGCTTCGAGGTTTGTTTTCTAAGAACCTCTAGGCTGATATTTATATCTTTCTTGGTACTTGGGGAGGTTTCTTTGAAGTTTGACCGTTTAGCTCTCTGTTTTTTTTTTATTCGATTTTTCTAGTTTTTTTTTTGTCCCTGGGGAGTTGGGAAATCGATTTTGTCCAGGCAAGATTGTGTAGAGTAGGAATTTGATGATGGGTACTTGTTCCAACTATCATTTGACTTGTAAGTTACAATCTTCTATCCTTTCAAGAAACTTTCAGCAATTCTTAGTTTTGTTTTATGTATTTTATTTTGGGTGTGGAGGTTGTTTTGCTGAAAGAGAGGTCTTTGAAAAATCAGCTTGTTTGGTTTCAAATGAAAAATGATGAATTATACTCTGATTGTTTAAAGCCTGAAAGGTACTCTGTTTTTTTGGTGTATAAGAGTTTTTTTTTCTAAACTTGGCTCAGAAGTTTGTCTCAGGTACAGATTTCCTCAATCAATATACCAATTTGATGATGTTTGTTTCTGCTACTACAACTTCCAGTTTCTGTAAAGAAAGAAAAAAGTTGATTTTTTTTTTTTTTTTGGCCTAGATCGTTTGGATGCAACACCTTGGTTTCTCACTAAGTCATTATCAAAAGAAGAAAGGAAAATATAACGAAAGAACAACAATTTATTGAACACTGGCTAATCCCCCCAACTAGATGACCCTCTTGTTGGATTTGGTTAATTGCTTCATTAAATGCAATCTCATGTGTCGTTCTTTATTGTTTTATTTCCAGCTTGCGGAGTGTGGATATTCTAAGCGGAAGGCAAACTTCTTCTTCTCCTCTATTCTTTTCCAGAGCGAGGATAGATAAATAGATACATGGGTTCATTGTCAGAACCAAACGATGAGAGCAACTATGGCAAGCCCCTCGGAATCAGGTTCTTGGAGTGTATCAAGGGAACCCCCGTTTCCTTCAAAACCCACCAAGCAATTGTTTTGATTGTAACATTTTTGGCATACGCAAGCTACCATGCCACTCGAAAAACTACAAGCATTGTTAAGAGTACCCTTGATCCTCAGTCATCAGATTTGGGATTGAAGTTCGTACCATGGAGGGCATCTTACTTGCAGGAACCGCCTAAGCTTTCCCTGGTTTCTGAGGATGGTTGGGCTCCATTTAATGGATCAGATGGGACAGCCTTGCTTGGAGAACTTGATCTCGCTTTCCTCGCAGTTTATGCTATGGGAATGTACTTCTCTGGACATTTGGGTGATAGAGTGGATTTAAGGATCTTCTTAACAGTTGGAATGCTGGGAACTGGTTTGTTTACTTCTCTTTTTGGCGTTGGTTACTGGGGAAACATTCACAGTTTTTACTACTTTTTGATAGTCCAAATGCTTGCCGGTTTGTTCCAATCGACCGGATGGCCTTCAGTGGTTGCTGTGGTTGGTAACTGGTTTGGAAAGAGCAAGAGGGGGTTAATTATGGGTATATGGAATGCTCACACTTCAGTCGGGAACATTACAGGTTCCCTGGTTGCTTCTGCCCTATTGAGCTACGGATGGGGATGGTCCTTTGTTGTGCCCGGTCTCATGATTGCTTTCCTTGGTGTGGTGGTTTTTCTCATATTGCCTGTTAATCCTGAATCTGTTGGAGCTCATGGAGAAGGTGACAAGTTTCATCCTCCCAAGAAACTTGATGAGGGAGCAGTACAACCTTTGTTAAACTCAGAGACAGTTGCTCAAGACAGAGCTGTGGGTTTCATAGAAGCATGGAAAATACCAGGAGTTGCTCCTTTCGCTCTTTGCCTCTTCTTTGCAAAATTGGTTGCTTATACATTTCTTTACTGGCTTCCGTTCTACATTAGCCACACAGGTACATTAGCTTCTACGCTTTTCAATTGTACTAATTTGTTTAATTTTTCTGACATTTTTTTATTGCTATTATAAGATGGTAAAACAGAAAAGATGAAAAACAAAGAAGGGCATGGTAAATTATTGCCCAAAATGGTGCTTCTATGAATTAGCTCGAACACCTGGCTCTTATTGTTCCTTTGATTTTCAGTCATGTAGTTTGAAATATGCCTGAACTTTTCATGGAAAGGTGATCGTATCTTTTGATGTTGTGGGGATCCCCTCTTTGCAGGGGTTCCTTGAAGGCATGCTTGTTCATGGATTACCAAAATTCATTGTTGAATTACAAAGTAATATCTTGATCACTCCTAAGTTTATGCTTTTCATTTTGCAGCTATTGATGGCAAGTATTTATCCAGCACAACAGCTGGAAACTTGTCAACATTGTTTGATGTTGGTGGTGTGCTTGGAGGAATTCTAGCTGGCCACATTTCTGATCGTTTAGATGCCAGAGCAATAACAGCCGCAAGTTTCATGTACTGTGCTATCCCTGCTCTCTTCTTCTATCGCAGATATGGACACATTTCCTTAACCATAAATATTGTTCTGATGTTCATCACTGGCATGTTTGTGAATGGACCTTATGCTCTCATAACAACAGCCGTTTCAGCCGACTTGGGTACCCATAATTCATTGGAAGGGAACTCCCGAGCACTGGCAACTGTGACAGCAATTATCGATGGCACGGGCTCTGTTGGGGCTGCCATTGGACCCCTGTTGACAGGCTATATTTCTTCCACGAGTTGGAGTGCAGTTTTCATAATGCTGATGGCTGCAGCTCTAATTGCAGGGCTGCTTCTAACCAGGCTAATCATAGCCGAGGTGGCTTCAAAGATCGAGGAATGGAGGTCGCATGGAGGGCCTGCACATGAAGTGTAACTTTTTCTAAAATGTTGCGGTGTTCATTTATGCTGCCTATGTGTGATTTCCTCTGCAAGGCGCTCATATGCTCGCTCCCTCTGTGGATTGAATGCAAATGAAGATCCCCTATTATAGTCAAAGAAAGGGGAGGATTTTTTTTAGCCTTTATCCATTGTTTGGTTTGCAATATAGAAGATTTGTTTCTTTTTGATTTTTTAAAGAAATATCTGTCTGTAAATTATTTGTATGTCCGTCACATTTAAGCATATAGCATCATCCAGAAAGATGAGCAATTTAGCAACTGACCATCTATTCTCCCCTGGATTGCCTTCTCTTAGGCTTTTCTCAGTAGTCTCAGCTTGGCTTCTTTATTTGGACTCCGGATTTAGTTTCAGTCAGTCTCCTTGGCAGAGACATAGAAGCTATGTTTCAAAACATGGTGAACATATCTTTTTGGTCATCAAGCTGACAACAACTATGATTGATGAGCTTCCATTCAAACTAGACAAAGGTATGGACTCCCTCTGTAATTTTTAACGAAAGTGCGATAGCAACCTTCTTAATGAAAGTAAAATGTCTTTTGAGAAAAGAGAACTTTTTTTCTTGCAATCCCATATTATAAAACAAAATCAAGATCTAGAGATATTTTGACCCAGATCGTATAAAAAAGGTGGAAAAAATGAATAATTGCATTGGCTGGTATAACGTGGACAACTGTGAACCAGCAGGAGGTGACTATCAGTCTCCATATAATTACATTGGCTCGTGTAGCACGTGCAACTATCAGTCTATTAATGGAATAATATCATCAGTTTTTCAAAGTTTTTCCTTTCAAATGGACCGCACAAAGGTACCTTGCTTTACGCTTCGCCTATGCGTACAAGTCATCTCTCATAATCACCCGTGAGTCGTGACCCACCAAACCCAACAAGCTTTGACTTTTAACCCAATCACCTAAAACTAACATTGCTAGTCTAATATTATATGATATATCCTCTCTCGTGATTAAGTATAAATCATATGTTATATAATTATATATTTTAATTTTGTAGTAGCATCGTTGATTTAATGGCGTGATTATTAGATACTATACAATACATGAACAAAATATTGTATTGATGTTTTACCTTTCAGTTTCAAGCAAATCGAAAAAAAACAATGGCACGTGGGAGGAGAAGTTGTCACGAGTCAACTTTTGATGTGCCAAATTAGGTCATAAAGAGAGATCTTTGAAGAATCAGCCTAGATGAGGTAATGGCCTCCATGGTATGGTTAATGAGAGATATAGGTCTACCAAGAATTTGATAGTCTGATGGCATATAGTTCGGTTTTATAAATGAAAAATTTGAATTTGAAACCCCCTACACCCATTATTAAAAAAGAAAAAAAAATGAGAGTAGTAAGCCTTTCTGATAACTCTGTGGCTATCCGGCATTCTTTTGAAAGTCACACGTCTATATGATATGATTTTATTTTCAAGAGATATAATTTTAATATTCTTTTTATAAATTGAATTATGTTATTTCAATAATCTAGATTGTGTGTCCTTTATAAGGGCTTGTGAATAATTTTATTTTATTTTTAATTTTGGTAACTTTTAATAATTTTTTATGTGGTGTTAATTAATAACTTGATGCCAAGAACATGATAGCGTTTCTGATTAATGGGATGGAAATTTCATCAATGAATTAAATTTAGAGAGCCTTTTAGAACATTACAATTCTATAAATTATTTTAAGAGTATAGCTGTTGGCCATTTCAAACTTATCACTCAGAGATCATCTTCTTGATGTGGTGCCACACGATTGATTAAAAATTCTTTATCTCCTCTACTCATTTTATGTTTTAATTTTTTTTAATAAATTATGTGACATCATGATGGTTTTACGTCAAAAATATTATCTCAACGATAAGTTTTAAATGATAAAATAACATTATTCTTATTTTAAAATAGAAGCAAAATTAGTATTTTTTTTTAACGTTCACCTCTCCAACAATATCAGAGGATATGTGTGATGATTAATATTTAATAATTATTAAGAATAAAAAAAATGCATTTTACGCAATCAAATTATCAGAAAAATGTGTAAAATATAAATTTCCCTTAAGCTTGATAATTATTTTTTTGTAATACAAAAAGATTGATAACTTAAAGAATGCAAAATATACATATTTCAAAGAGAATAACTTCTCGGCGACTAAATTGATCTCTCTCAAGTAACGGTCTCTAATAAAAATATACCACATTGATACCACATCTTAACAACAATGTTGCCGCACTACATGGAGACAAAGTTTTCACTCTCTTATTAAGTGAAACCCCTCTGTCTCTCTCTCTCAAGAAACTACTAGAAATCGGCCTCATCAAGAAAACTAAAATCTAGGATTGCGATTTTAGTCTATTCAAGTGGTTATTTATATGTTCATTGTGATGTAGGGTTCTGAATGAAAAAAACCAGTAACTTGAATAAGTTAAAGAAGGCTTGAATACCTGAAGAGATGACAGAGACTTGTGTAGTTCTCCTTATAAAGGAAAAAAACTGAATGTGGGATGGATGGTGCAAGGAAAGGCTATAATTTATACAACTTAACCTCAACTTTTTGGAATTTTTTGGGATACAATTTGTTAGTTCTTAATTTTTAGGCAATTGGGTGAATTGAGTTTACGATGAATTCTAGAAATTATATGAATTTTGGATTAGAGATTTTGCTTTGCTTTGTTTTCATCGGAGCTAATTGGCGAAGAATTTGAATCCTCAGTGTTAAGCTTGTTAATGGATACAAAAGTAGTACTATTGGTGCTACAGACCTTACAAAAGTTCAGGATCACCGTGTTAATAGAAAGGAGGAAAGTAAGTCTAATTCACCGTTGCTGCCTCGGCGAGGTAGGATATCGAGAAGACACGGCGTCATGGTTTTTGATAGTTTGAAGGGATCTCTTGGTTTGGAAGCGTAACTGTCTCAACGGGTGCACCGGTCTGGAGCTCCTGCGTCGGTATGAAGGTCATGTGGCGTACTGTGGTGTGAGTAGAGTAGATGAGCGGGTTTGTGTCTTAAGAGAAAATAGACAACACGATTTCTTTACTTTTGATTTTACTTCCCTATAATGCAGCTGATGTTAATTTTATGGAGATTGCTTATGTGTCATCGGTTTATTTGTGACCATGCGTATAACGAAGCTTATGTTCCAAAGAGTTTCTGTTTTCCAAAATTAAAATAAAAATTGAGCAAAATTTAGGAATTTATGATGCCAATTTATCAAAATCTATATTATATATATATATTTTTTGTAATATCAAAATCTATATTTATAAAGTACAATTAATATTCGAGCTTTCTTTTCTAGTCATTGAGACGTCGCTTTTACCTGTTCTCAAGAAGAAAAAATGTGTAAAACGCGAGTCCGATGAAACTTGTAGAAAGGCAGACCGAAGTAACTGATGTGTCGTCTTAGATCGATCAGGTCTGTCATTTGCTTAATCTTTTCTCAAAATCTCCCTCAATTATTCCAAAATGTTTTGAAATCAAAGGATCATAGATAATGTTTCCAGTTTCATATTCGCACAGTATATCCGCTAGCTAATTCTATTTTATCTCCGGTTAATTTTTCGGGGTTCCCCAAACTTTATCTGTTTTCCTTTCTGCGGTTGAAATTTCTAAAATTTAGTAGATGTTCACGATCGATACCAGAATTTTCTAGTTCATGTATCCGTGAATTGACTTTAAATGTTTTATTGCACATTTGAATTCTTCTAGCTGCAAAAAAGGAAAGGAAAAAAGAAACAGAAATATCCGTTCTTTATGTTCTCGCCGTTTGGGTCTCGAAGAAATGAAAGTCTTACACATATTCTTAGCGACGAACTGAGCATTATCAGTCTGTTAATTATGTTTTTCTATTTGGTTGATGTGTATGACGCGTCACCTGGTTATTTTATCAATCTTTTTTTACTTTTCCTGGGCACAGGTTTTTGGACTTCATCTTGTGGGGTTTAGTGCCATTGTAGTATGTTTTGGTGGGATTTGAAGCTACCTTAAGTTTTGTGCCTCACTATTCACTTCATTTCTAATCGCGATTCTAATCCTCCAAGAGTTAGGTTGATGACGTATTGATGAAAATTTGGGAGTTGTGCTCTGGTAAAGAGGCTGAATTTATTGTCCATACTAATGGGTGTGCGCTATATAGCCATCTCAGTGTTGTCTACGGTGCTAAGCTTTGTTGGTCTGCGACTCCGGATTGAATTGTCTTTAGATGAGCTAAAATCGAATGGACTAATCAGTGAGAAGTTTATTCACTCAGAGAATGCGAGCCACGTCATTGAGCTGCTTTTGGGTTCTTATGCCACCATTGGACTGCTAACAAATTTTGTGCTCAATGTCTTTGTTTTACTTGTTCTATGTCTAAAGGTAAGGTTGCTATTTTACGGAGAGAATTTTGATTAACAAGCAATCATGACTTTATGTTGATCAATGAACTATCTGGACTGTATGTTGATTTAGGCAATGTATAGTAGAGAAACATAAATATTTGCAATTATCTCTTTAGTACACAAGGATTTTAGTGGTTAGTCAGCATTGTTGCCAAGTCCATTGTGTGAATATTACTGGTGTTGCCATAGGACTTGTTATTTCCATGAAGGAGGTGATTTTTTTTTTTTTTTAAATGTGCATTTTACTCTGTTGATGCCATGGTGATTGAGTGATGGAAAGAATGGAAATAAACAAATTTACAATATAAATGACTGCAATAGTTAATTGGCGTGTTTCCTGTAAAATGGGTCATTTGGTTATAAAGACTGCATGCCATTGGTTAAGATGGAAACCAACTTCTCTAGATTTTGAGGAAAGGTGGTTGATTTTGTTTATTTTTTCAGGGAGTTTGGTGTTCAACTGCTCTGGCAGGATAATTGGGTTTTATGATTGTATTTAACCATAATTCTATACGCTTATCCTCTACTAAATGGGTTTTTTTATTTATTTTAAAGCCTTGAGAAATGAACCCCAATAAGTGTATGCCATTGGAAATTGAGATATGTTGAGCTTAATGGAAATAATTAAAAACTTGTAATGGAACTGTTTCTGCCTGGGCCTATGCATCATTACTTGGCGTTGTGGAAAACAAAGTGAGAAGGCCTGCTATTTTGAGGTTATCTCTGAATCATTGAGAGACAAAGATAGACTCATAAAAAAGGAAAAGGCTATATATAGATTGAATCTTGTTCTTTTAGAATATTTTTTTGTGTAAAGCTTCAAAGTGTTACATTCTTTTTCCATGACTGTGCCCGATGGGCCCCTTATGGGGGGTGGGGGGGGGGGGGGGGGGGGACCTAGGTTGGTCATCTGAAAGCTTTGGTATCAATAATCTTGCAACCTGTTTCATTGTTCTCCATTTTTTATTTCATTCATCAATTTCTTTTCTTTCTTTTTTTTTTTCTTTGGGGGGGGGGGGGGGTGTTGAGATGGATTGCAGACATTCATAAACACCTATCGATCATCTGCGGAAATACATGAGGGGTTTGCAATAGTTTACTTATAGGATGGCCTAGGATTTACGGTTGGTCAATAGTGAATAAGAATGGTTATAAACTGAGGTTTAAAGCAATCACTATTAACTACTGGATTGTTGGACTGATGCAGACTTCTGAAATTTATGAATAGAGAACTTATACCAGACAATCACTAACTTTGGAACATGGTTTAGTATGGTCATACATGCAGTCCTGTCATACAAGCATCTAAGCTTTCATGTTGACATGTTAATCCCTAGCCTGGAGCTAGTTAAATGAACTCAAACAACTTGAAATCAGATTACAACTTTGATTTCAGTTAAGAAAGTTCACACTAATCATTAAGGGGTTATGTCTTGTATGCATCATGCATACTAGGGTTCTTCCCTTCTACACTTTTAATGAACTAAACTTTACTTATATAAAAGAATAAAGAAGGAAAGTTACACTAAAATTCCCTCATGATTCGAAATGATGATCATGAAACTGTATAGAATCCCTGGTGGAACAATGGTCTAGCCCTACCAACTAGTCATTCAGTGGTCTTACAAAGCTCCTATTTTATGATGAATGTTTCTGACTAGTAACTTTGTCTTGACAAGTCTGATTTATATATTTAACATGCAGACTCTATTCTTTGTGGAGTTGAATCCTGCTGAAACTAGGAAGTTATTGGAACGTCTTATCAATTATGTTATTTACAAGGTAAACTTTCATGTTGTAGAAAAGAATATATTCTGATCATGATTAATGGTGATATGCATCTATTTAAATGACACATAATCTTTTTCTTCTTTTACAAGTGTTTGGGATTCTTTCCCATTAACATTCATAGGATTATGTATAGAAGTTGTTGGAAGATTTGTACCTTAAAGAAAGACAAACTTCAAGTTTTATTACTTTGGAATTTATATGTAATACATTGTTGCATTTGTGCATTTATTATTATTATTATTTTGGCCTCTGGTTGTGGTGCTAGCAGCCTAAATGGGTTTGGTTCTGTTGGCTATCGTGGATTGTGGCTACAGCAAATTTGGGTGTGGTTGGGCTTGATGGGGGAGTTATGATGGTTTGGCAACTGTTTGGTGGAGATCCATGGTGAAGACAGTGGTTGGTGGTGGATCTAGTTATGGCTGGCTATAGTGACAACACAGGGGCCTCTGTAAATAATTAATGTGGTTGTGATATGAACCTTATCCACTTCAATTCCAAAATAAAAGAAAAAACCACTTGATTGGTGCAATCAATTTCAACTATACTTCATAGTTGTTGTCTTGATCACCAGCAAAAGCAAAGCGCACTGGATTGATACGATCAATTTCATCTATAGTTCATAGTGAGTGTCTGCATCACCAGCAGTCAATTTCATTGCCTTTGGCCATAGCAAAAATGGAGATTTTTGGGAGGGAAAGAAAGGAACAGAAATTATGGTGATTTGTTTGGTGGTCCATTAATTTGTGGTGCCAAAAAATTGTGTTACGTGTCTCTCGGAGCCATTCTTTTCATATCATAGGGTTTCCACCATGGTATAGTGGATTGATCGCTAATGAATATAATTTACTTATGAGGAGAAGTATGATTTTGCATTGTGTATGGCTAAATGTTGATGGAAATTTAATACGTTTTGATAGAGATCAAGTTTAGAAATTCTATACTGCATATATATAATTGGATTTGATCTCAATAAGGACTTTCTGTAAAATCCTTTGTATACACCATTTAATTATCTCTTTACACATCTATTTTTTGAATGAAGAGGTTAAGAATAATTTGTTCCACAATAAATGCCTTTTATATTAGTACATAATCAGTCTCTGGGTTTTCCAAAACGTATTTTCATCAAGAGTTGGTTATACCTATGACTAGGAGATTCTAAAAAGTATTTTCATTACCATTTTAAATTAAAATTTGTTTTTACTCATATCTATAAGAACTACACTATTATCTTTGCGTACAACAGCCGCAAGTCATGAGAAAAGATTGATGCAGGAAGCTTTGGGAAGGTAATCATTTTTCCTTTCTCTTTCAGAGCCCAAAATTAGTGAAGTATACTTTTTTCTATAACCAAACACAAAGCATCTTTCAAAATGTCCCCTCTACCAAATCGAAGTGTAGAGCTGATGTTCTAGTGCTTTTAATGTTTGGATTTTGATGATTCAACTAATTGTGTGGGCTATCTAATGCCGAGTTGATTGTTTGGGTGAGATTCCAGGTATAAGTACTGGATCTCCCCCTTGATTGTTCAGCTGAGCAGCAGGTGCTGTCTCAAGTATCTATTCAGCTCGTTGAAGGACTCCTCACATTTCTCTATGCACTCAAATGCGTTCCTAAGTGTCGTGAAAACATGGAGATATTTGTTAGTCAATCTCCAGATGAATTGGTTTAACATAATGATCTTCCTAGTCAAACCGTGGCACCTTGGTGTTCTACAGCACCCTGCCTTTGTTGGTGATGGAATGGAGTTGGTTAGTTTGTTTGATCAGTCCCTTGTTTGAGACCTTGGGTATTTCCATTACACTTTAATGAAGTGTTGGGCTTGGGCCTTTGGCCTAGAGCTCTTTGGTTGGCTTTGTTATGCTTGACTGGGCCTAAATCCATTCAGGCACGTACCTGTTAGATTTGTTTCATGTTTGGCCTGTACACGGTGAATGCCGATCCCCTATAATCGATGAAAATTGGAAATTTTTTAAAACAATTCTCCACTTTTTGGTTTTTAAGGTTAAAAGTGTTGAGAAATTTAAAAGGTTTATTTTTATTATTGTTTTTGTTGGTATTATTTATCATCATCATCATCATTATGGTTGTGTTTGCCATGGAGCAACTTGGTTGTTAACTTTTGAAAATATGATGTGGTAAGAGATAGTTGGATGATGTAAGCAGTGGGGTTAGGAAGTCTATGGACTTAAAATGCATCTATATGTTGAATCCTTGATGTTATCTTGATAGTTTTGCTATCTCTATTGTTTTGTCAATATTCATGCTAATGATCTCAAGGCCAAATGGCTCCTAAAAGGCTAAAACCCCCTAGAAGAATGGGGTGGTGGATAAGTTCATGCATTCATGTCCTATGAGGTGCTTATGTTGATTACCAATCAAGAGAAAGAAGTCAGTGTTTATGGTTGGTTAATTATGTCTGTTGATGTAACTAGGTGTTTCCTCTTGTGTAGTTCCTTTGTACATGGACTATGCCTACTTTGCCATTATGAATACTTTTACTTATAAAAAAAATGTGTATGTTGATGAATATCGAGCAGGGGACATTTCTACCACTGGTTGCTCCGCCAACAATATATCAAGCAGGCTTGTGGTCAATCTGGTTGATCGTACTATGTTCTCTGAAGGTACATGAGACAATATTTCATGATAGGAATTCTCATTTTAGTGTTTGATACAGGAGAATATTATATTCTCTAACCATCTTCTGCTTATTATCCAGATGTTTCAAGCTTTGGCCAGAGATCGACTTGAACGCTTGAATGCATCCCCTTCTGCTACTCCTTGGGCATATTTTCGTGTATATTCGGTGTTATTGTTGGTCCTCTCTGTTGACTATTTTTGGTATTTTTAAATCTCTCTCTCTCTCTCTCTCTCTCTCTCTCTCTCTCTCTCTAATATAGGTTCAAAAAACTAATTTGCATTTATTTTCATTTTTATGGTTGTTTTCCTTTTTGTTCATTTTTATTTTTTATTTGTTTTTGGTTTTGGTTTTGTCGTGTGGACTGTTTGATCGGCCTTCGGAACGTTTGAAAACTTTGAGTTTTTGGATTGGAGTAACTAGACAAGTACTTTGGTTTTCACGTGTTCTGCCATTCATGCATTTGTTATTTATGCTATGTATCAAATTCTGGGGTATCAAAACTTGTAGAAGTTAAATGTGGAAAGTTGATAATATTACTGGTGGTTATCCAGGTACAGATTGAATTGCAGTTCCTTCTGGTAATGAGTTCCTCATGGCTATTTTATAAGGGTTTCTTCATGATTGCTTGCTAGGTACTCTTTCAACATTTTACAAGGCTCCAAGAAAGTGCTTGATAGGTGTTTGACCAGCAGCTTAGTTGATGCACTCTATTTTATGTAGGACCCTTCGGTGTTTAGTAATTCAAGTTTTTTCAGGAGTCTTGATTTCTATAGCCATCCCTGTGTAGTGAGTCTTTCTCTGTTAAAGGGATATAATATGGGTCTTGATTTGGTACCATATACATCAAGTTTCATTGTAGATGGTATCCATATGGTTTTAGGGTTTTGTTTTGGCTATGTACAGGCCTTGTTCGTGTAAAATAAGATAGAGACTATGAATTAATAGAGGTAAATACTAATTTTGAAGATCAATAAACTTTATTAATTATAAAAAAAAAAAAAATTAATAGAAGTAAATACTATGAAGGGCCCGTGTTCTCTTTTTCTCCATGTGTCTCCTTTCCTATATTCTCCTTACATATCTATGCTGTCATTTTCTTATTTATACTTTATTTTTTGGAGCAGGATTAGGCTATGTCTAGTAATATATAGAACGCTGGGATCATCTATGTTTCTGTTGCTATTCTTTGAGCCCATCAGTATTGCTTTTGAGACATTGCAGGTAAAACTGTTAGATCCTGTTAGATATCAGTACCTATCAAACCAAAAGATCCTGTGAGATATCAGTACTCTGGTTGAATTGATTGTTTGGTTTGCGAAATATGCTCTGCAGGCTATTTTAGTTCATGGGTTTCAGTTGCTTGATATATGTCTCCATCATTCAGCAGGGAGTAATACAAATTGCCAAAGGTTCAAACTTTTTGATACATCAGCAGCAGGTTATTTTTAAAATCTCACTTTCACTATCTTGACATGTCTCCCCAACACATCCACCTTACATATAAGAAAAAGTAAATAAAAATTCTAGGGAAAATAATATTGAAGGAATTGATACATGCACGCTAAATCTGACATGTTTGTATTGAATCTATTGATGTTCTTATTTTCTATTCTATGAAGCCCATCCTACAGCTGGTATTGGCTGCTAAAAAAAATGAATTAACCATCTCAAAAGATAAAATGGTTCTCTCATTTCTTTTTCTTGTTAATTGTTTGTATTTTCGTGAATCTTCTTCCTATTGTTTGTATTTTTTCTCTCGATGTATTTATCAAAAATTATTTTCTCTCGATTTGTACGTTTAGACTTTAGTGTAATTGTTATGTAAAGTAGGAGCACGTACACATGTTACAGGTGATTGAAATAAAGGGTGAACAAACTACTTTGTGGAATACACTCCAAAACTAATGTGAAAGCAGTGATTTTCTTCAACTTAAGCTGATTGTAGTGGATTTAATGTTTTCTGATTAAGGAGTGTGACTGCAGGTTCATTATCAGAATGGAAAGGCATTCTTATTCGGAATTTGGGGTTTGCCCTGGACATAGCAACAATTTTAATGGCACTCAGTCATTACGTGCATATTTGGTGGCTTCATGGCATGGCATTCCATCTTGTGGATGCAATCCTTTTCCTAAATATACGTGTAAATATATATCTGATCCTACTTTCCATCAGAACATTCCAATATTCATTTAATTTGGTTATTTTAAATCCAATGATGCTCAATCTATTAGTAATTTAGAAATTGTGATCAGGCCTTGCTAAGTGCCCTTTTGAAGCGAATAAAAGGATTCATCAAATTGAGAGAAGCTTTAGGTGCTCTTCATGCTGCCCTTCCCAATGCAACAGCTGAAGAGCTACAAGCATTTGAAGATGAATGTGCCATCTGTAGGGTATGATTAGATCTTTTCTTGTTAACGTTTTAGTTATTATTCATCCATCTAACTTAAAGAACTGGCCATTGACAGGAACCCATGGCTAAGGCTAAAAAGCTATACTGCAAGCATCTTTTTCATCTTGCATGCTTGAGATCTTGGTATGACTTGCCTATTTTGGTTAGCATTCATCTTTTTCAAGACTGAGTCATGCTAAAGCTTACCCATTATGCCAGGTTGGATCAAGGTTCAAGTGAGACTTATTCATGTCCTACTTGTCGAAAGTTGCTTTTTGTTGGCAGACCTCCAAATGAAGCTAACCACCGTACTGGAGAAGTTCTGAGTGATGAGCAGCTTGCACATCAAATAAGTGCTGGACTTGATCACCAGAACACTTCCAGGCATACCCAACCTACTGGAGTGTTTCCAAATCAGACACAGAACCCTCAGGAAGACGGTCCTTGGAGGTTCACTTTTTTACAATATGTCATTGTAGTTTCTTGTGCGGACCTTGAAATTAGTTGGCCTTGCTACGTCTTGGTAAAAAAGCACAACTGCCATTGGAATGCACTCAGATAATCTGACTTGGACCTAGGTTTGGGGTATCTGAATCTCCATCCTCCAACTCTACCATTAGTCCAGCTGGCATCTTTCATCAGAGAAGTTTTTTCGGGCTTTATTTTATGTTTATAGATAATGACATGCCGATAAAATGTTTCTTGGGCCATCTAAAAGTTCAGTTTTAGAAAAAAAAAAAAAAAAAAACAACAACAACAACAACAAAGAAGAGTCCACAGAAGTTCCATATTTAATAACCAATATAGCCGTTTATACTATTCCATAACTGTTTTATATTTAAGAAGTTGCAAAAAAACCTGTTCTCTTGGATGTAAGTTCGGTGACCCCTTTAAACGCCATACAACAAGCAATGTTTTATGCACAGGTGTTTATGCAGTAAGTTAAACCGCTTTTCTTGTTTCTTTTGTGGAAATCTTCCACTTTTTGCCCCATAGGGGTACAGGACTGGATTCAAGTTGGCTGCATACTCGGCCAAGTCAGGGTGTTGAGGGAGCTGGACCCTCTACTGCTATCAGATCAGTTGGATTAGGGAGAGTTCAGATGATGATGAGGCACCTTGCATCGGTAGGAGAAACCTATGCACAGACTGCCCTTGAAGATGGTGCATGGAGTCTTTGGCCTGCAAATCCCTCTCAGCCTGCCACAACTGGTCCACCCATCCCTCCTGCTGGTGGTGGCAGATACACTGGCGGCACCAATGGTTTACATATGAGGACTGCCTCACGCCCTGCAAATGACAGTATGGCAAACATACTTGCCATGGCTGAGACTGTAAGGGAGGTTTTGCCACACATCCCTGATGACATAATTTTGCAGGTATAATTTGGATTTGGGAATATATTGCGTCTCTAACCTCTCAAAAGTTGATTCTTTCTTTCAAGAATCACCTAATCTGTTTAAGACCCTATACATCATTTTCAGGACTTACTGCAAACAAATTCTGCTGCTGTTACTGTGAATAATCTTCTCCAAATGTGAGTACAGATTCTGTCTTATTTGGTTGTAACATGCTCCAAGTCTTCAAAGGAGGTTCCTGGTCTCATAGACACCCAATTCCAAAGGTTTGTTAGCGTGCACAGCTTCTTGTTGTCAAATTACCTGGCCTCTTTTTTCTTTTCTGAATTTTACATGAGCTTCCTTTCTCTGTATATAAAGGCTATCAGTTGTATTCTTGAAGAAAAATGGTGCGAATATAGTATTTTTTTCTCAGATAAATAAACTTGTAGACATGACAAATTTGTGTGTAGGTCTCGCATGCTGATGCCTCTCT
This sequence comes from Carya cathayensis, assembly GCA_011037825.1. NCBI lineage: Eukaryota > Viridiplantae > Streptophyta > Magnoliopsida > Fagales > Juglandaceae > Carya > Carya cathayensis. Next base: position 682,357 of record QGSO01000283.1, on the reverse strand, counting down.
CCCCTATTAGTGTAAAACCCGAGAAAAAAATAGGTGATTATTGTATGAGAAATACTCGAGGAAGAAGTTATGCAGGGCAACCTGTACTTCTGAATCGAGCGGCTACCCTACAGAGATTAGGCATATATGCGTTCAAGGTTGGGCTATTCGTTTACATCGATTAACTTGTAAGGTATTCAATGTGGATGATTTTGATGCTGTTCTTTCAAATCCTTGAAAAGTAAAGAAACGTTATCCAAGATCGTTAGTAGTGTGTAGTTTAGCATCCTATCACGAAGTCAATTGTTGTGGTGCTGAGGGAAAAGTAGAGAATTCTGACGATTCTTCTCTTTGTGCACCTTCTAGGGGTATTTCAAGAATATGAGTGATCTATTTCACAATAAAATGAGTTTTATAATCTAATGTAGCATTTCAAGTGACAGTTAGCTTGTGTTCACTCCAATTCCAGTCGGGCTGATTAACACCAGTCAAGAAAATGTAACCAATTGGCAGTGGTGGCCGGGAGAAATTCCGATGGTTAAGTTAGTTCATTGAAGATCCTCTTTGTAGTTCAGTTTGAGCTCTTATACTTTCTAAAATAAAGAGTCGTCCCTTTACCTGGGTATGTACCCTAGTATTTATAGAGAGCTGAGCGATACCATATCCTTCATTGTAGAGATGCGAGTGATTCTTGTCAACCGGATCACTTCTTACTTTGCTCCCCAGATATATTCTCTTGCAAATCTTGGACTAGTTCAACTAATATAATAAATGGAAAAATCTAGTTGCAAGTACAATTGTGCGTTAATATGTGCAATAATTTAATATGATTGGTCAAAAAGTATATTTTATTGAAAAGGTACGTAGATTAATACGCGACTTTGCTTGTATATAGCAAAACTCATAATAAATTGCTCCTTTAATGAGCTGAGCTTCAATGGGTTTCTTTTCCCAGATGAGGCCCATACATCGTGCACTCGTTATTTAGCTCAACATATTGTAAATTTATTTTGGAAAATGTTAGTTTGCTCTATGTTTTTGTTCTTTAGATTTGACCGTTTATTTATTTTAATTTTTTTTCTTAATGACTGAGAAAATAACTCTTAATGTATTTATGTATTTTTAAAATGCTCAAAAATATATTAAAGAAAAAAAATACAAATACGCTACGGACATGCCTAACGGTAAATGCAAGACTAAGTGTTTAGAAGAGTAGTGCAAAGCATAAATGTAATGCAAGATTCATGCACCATTGGGAAGGTCAACTGTCACGCAAAAACTCAAAACCTTTGAAAAAAAAAAATCAAAATCTCAAAAGTCAACGGTCAACCGTCACATAATACATTGCAGGTATACTTCCTAGATATTGTAACCGTCACTCCTTCCTGTAATCACAAAGTCTCCAGAAATTAAAAACCGCATGAAGAATAAATAAAATTCTCAACACGGAGGCAAATCAACATAAAGTAAGAAGAAAACATGACAAAGAGGTACACCAATTTGCAGAAGAAACTCGAAGAACTTGAGTTTAGACTCAACTCCACCGCTAACTCCCCATGCTCCCAACTTGTCCTCCAAGACATCAAAAAGAGATTTGCGTTCCTAAAAAACCTCCTGTTAGTTGAGATCGCATCTCATCCATCGAATCCCCACCATTTGCACCACATTGCACAATGACTCGCCCAACTCAAGTACAATTTCATTAATGGTTGTACTGAGTCATGTCTCAACGACGATGGGGAGGCCTCTGACGACGGCGACGACGACGACTTGGGCTTGCTTGTACCTTACGAATTGGCCGAAAGGTTGTCATCAGGCTTAATGGTGGAAAACAATGCGCTGGTGGAGTTTCGCGAAGATATGAAGCATGAAAGTGATCAGTTGCAGGATGAGGAAGTGTCTGAGTGTCTGGTTGAGGAAAAGGCGAAGGAGGAGATTAGGGTTGAGATGGAGTTAGAGAAGGAGGTGAAGGGAGAAGAAAGGAGAGTTGGGATGGGGAGTTTATTTGGGGCCATGGCTATTGGGGTGGTGCTTGGTATGACTTTGATGGGTTATTATGTGATGGGGAAGTTTTCTGGTTGCTTTCGTTTTGTGGAACCAGGAATCTTTCTGATTCCTACTTAGAAATCATCATCTAGAAATTTGTTCGAGTATGTCTAGCTATGGTCCTTTGATTAATGACATTAGATAGGTTTTTAGAAATATATGTGATTGGAGTATACGGTTTGTTTATAGAGATAGTAATACAATAGCTCATACTTTAGCTAAGGTTGCTTTACAATTGGTTGATGAAAGAGTTTGGGCTGAAGAAGTCCCTGATTTCATTGTAAATAGTCTGTTAAGAGATAAAACTTGTAATGGGTGAAGTTTTTTTAATGAAATACAAAGGTTTATTTAAAAAAGAAAAAGAAAAAAGAAAATTGTTCGAGTTATTTCAAGTAATTCGGAGAGAAAAAAAAAATATACTATTTGAATGATAATTTATTGTAGAATCTACACATGAATTCGTCACTATCTCTAAAACGTATTTGTGGAATTTGAAGCGAGAATCCTTACATATTTTTAAATATCTCAACAAACTAAATTTTTATCAACAAAGTGCCAAAAACAAAAGGAGCTTCAATCACGGCATAAAATAATGGCTAATCATATATCTCGACTTATATATGGCTTATCTACCTGAGTGATTTATTTGCTATTGGGATTCTCTTCCGTCATGGATTATTTTAACTGTTTTTTTTCTTTTCTCTTTTCTAAAAAAGAGTTTAGAACTGAAATTGTATAATTTATTAATTACTTGTCTGACTTTTAAATGACCTTAAAAGTAACACTATCCATGTCCCTATGCATATGAATTTCTATCCGAGTGCAATCCCACAAACAGGTTCGCTGCGGCGCATGGTTATTCCCGTCCATCCACATCTCAAAATATGCGGCGAACCTCATCCACCACGCGGCCACGCCTGGTAATTCCACCTCTCCACTCTCCAAATGGCTTTAACGCTGCCATTCCAGTTTTACCGCCACCGCCTAACGTTTTCACATTTCCTCGTTCCATTCACAATTTCGTCGTCTTCTTCTACATCTTTCTCTTTTCCACGTCTTTATAGATAGATCATGAATCATCATCGTCACCGTCATCTTCATCGCAACTACTCAAGCAAAATCAAGCTTACTATTTAAACCCTAAGTCGGTTCAATTTCTCTTTAGTTCACTCTCATCGACCGAGATTCAACCTTTTGACTCAGCAAACAATGAGCCTGCTCAGGCGATTCGAGCCCATTGAGCCCTCCTACTACCCTTCCCCTCTTCCTCCGAGATACCTCCATTTTTGCCCCCAAAACCCTACCTTTCCCTATTTTTGTAAAAGAGGATGATCTCGATCTCGATCTCCCAATCATTTACCCTAGCCATGGCCCCATAGATTTCTTCGAAACGGTCACCGATCTTGTCTGCTTTAATGAAACGCCGTCGTTTTCTTCTTATAGACGACTTAAGCGATTTGACAGTCTCGGAGCCCAGTCTTTTTACTTGCAGAGCCTGTCCGACCGAGTGAGCCTGCTGGAGTCGCGTTTCGACCGGCTGCTCAGCTCGAGGTCCAAGGGCGGCGACCGGAAGTACACTTGGACGGCGGAGATCAAGAGTCCGGAGAACGACGGAGTGGATCGGAAGTACAAATGGACAACGGAGATCAAAGAAGGGAGGAAGGAGAAAGGAGGCATTGAGAAGAACTATATGTGGACGGCTGAGATTAACGGCAGGGGAGAAGGGGGCCGTCCGATCGAGCGGACGTACACTTTCAAAGCATCGAGTGGCGACGCAGATGATCATAGTGGATCAAAGAGGAAGGAGGTGAAGGAGAAGAAGAAAAAGAAGACGAAGGGAGAGAGTGACACGCGTTTAGTGGAGATCGAAGAGCCAGTAGATCATGGGGCTGTGGTTTTAAGACAGGTTTTACTTAAATTAAATTTAAACCTCTATTTATGCTCCATCTCATTTGAATAATCCTCTGTGATTGTGGTTATCTGGACTGAAGATGTTTGTCCGAGTACGGCGTACTGTGGATAAGGAGAATGCACTTAAAGCTTAATAATTTAGTGACTTGATTTTAATTTCTTTGTGCTTCCCAAGTGGTAAAGTTTGATTTTTTCCCCACCTTTCTTTAGTTCAAGCTTGAGTTGTCACTCGTAGCACGAAGGGTTATGTGAATTTTCAACAGAGGTGAAAGTTTAAAATATTATTTTTGAGTATTATTATTGTCTAGGGATTTGAAAAAATTGTATTGAGATTTGAAAATTTTAATTGTTTATTATATTTTACGTGTGAATTTGAAAAAGTTGTAATGATGAGATAAGAATTTTAAGTTGAGATGAGAATTTTGAGTTGAAATATGTATTCCAAACCTGCTCTTAGTATGCCGATTATCCTTTCACCGAAATACATTTTTGGTTTATTGATGGATCCCAAATAGTTCGGTATTGTTTTTTGTGATCGATCATTGAATAAACTGAGACTTTTTGTATTCTGCCATATCTTGAAGGCTTTTGCCAAGAGAGTTGAAAGGAGCAAAGGTAAGAAAAAGGAACTATCTCCTCAAAATGCTGCATTGATGATTCAGATGAGCTTTAGAGCTTATCTGATTCGTAGATCACAGGCGCTTCGTGCCCTTAGAGATTTAGCAATTGCCAAGGCCAAGTTGAAGGAGATCAGAGCATTGTTCAATAATTTCTCCTACCGTCGTCGTGTAGCTCAAGATGCAGAAGAGCGTCAGCGGTTCTCGGAAAGAATTATTGTCCTTCTCCTTACAGTTGATGCCATTGAGGTAACTCCCATATGCTTCGCTTCTACTTACACTTTGTGAATGTGTTGGAACCTTTAAGGATGCTCATTGAGCAAGTATTGGCCTTCGTTTCGATTATTTGAATCTGGTCTCAGAAAGATAGTGAACCCTGTTTCGGTTCAAATGTGAGAACTGTGTCCTCAGTTATCCCCTGATCTACTCTGTTACACCTGGAGATGGCTGATAATTTTTTAAACCCATTTAGTTTTTAGTAATGAAAAGTTGAAAGTTTACAGTTGTTGATTCTGCCGTTTCCATGTAAGATTTAATGTTTTCTTCGCTTAATTCTTAGTTTCAAAAAAAAAAAAAATCAAACGAGACAATAGTGATTATTGGTTCTCTTTATGGGGGTTCAATGCTGCATTGCAACAGGGAGCTGACCTTATGGTGCGTTCTGCAAAGAAGTCAATGGTGGATGAGTTAGAAGCAATGCTCGATGTAGTGGACCCGCAGGCTCCTGGTAAATCACTATCCATGAGGAGGAGGACTTTTGATATGCCTGATGGTGTCATTCAGAAGGAAATTGGCACAGGTTGTCCAAATGCTTAATCGGGAAGGGGAGAGTGCCAACTCCTTCGACAATTCACCACTGTTTTAATTTCCTACTGGTTATAAAGTGTTACCGGCCAGGAGGTTTTGACCCATTTGAGGAGATGTAGAAGACTTTAAATGGCCCTCTCTCTTGTATTGAGTTGTTTACTGCTTGGACTTCTCCCACTGCTTCCAAGAGTTTTACCAGATTTAGAGGACTTTAAGATGGCTGATCATAGTACTCTGATTTGTGTGTGCAATGTTCTCAACCCAGGAAAGCCTTCATCCCAACCACTGTGCATTGATCTTTTTTCACCATCTAGCTCTCTTGAGGGCCAGCCATGTTCTCTGCTAAATTGGTTTTAGGCTATCTTGTCTATTCACATTTCTCACATCCTTCAATCTGTTAAAGTCAACGGTCATTCCTATGTTTGTGTCGTTTGGGGGAACGTTCTTTTCTTCAAATTGTGCAGAATTGATTGTATTATACTCATGGCATATCCAGGGAAAAAGATGTCAAATCTACTCATGGCAGAAAATGCAGTACCATGGTCAACTGGGACGTTTGAGGCAGATGACATGGTGGAGAGGTTTTTTCTGGTTTCGTTGATTAGTTTCTTTTAGTACCAAAGACTGCGGAAAAACAAAAACTTAAGAACAAACAGGGCCAATCTAAATGGCTCATGAGTCGTACGTAGCAGAACTTTATATGGGCTTAATCATTAGCAATCTCTGTTCGAACTTTTTTTGGAACTACTGTGTTAATCACATGTTGTAAATTGGTCTACTTCTAATAATATAAAACCATAGATGTATTTTAAATCTAAATATGTTTGTAGCAACAGAACCTGGCTGCACTGTCGCTTAGAAAAATATTCTAGAAAAATATTCTAGTCATAAAATGATTATATAAAAATAATTTTGTAAATTGATGTAATTTGATGTGATTTGTCAGATTGTAAAATTATTTTTATTGTAAAATAAATTTGATGTATTACATATAGTCACGTTAATTTGTATATTTTCTTATATATTTTCTTTGTAACTGTAGTATTCCTTTGTTGCTTAATTGGAAAGATTTTCAATGTTTAATTTGCGAGGAAGAACTTCTACCTTAACGTGGGCAAACATAAACTTTATGGGCTACTATAACTAAAGATGTTCTAACACTCCAAAATTTACTGAAAAAGCTACGCATGCCAAACAAATATGTTAGGGTTGGTTTGGATGTTTAGAATATATTAATAAATCTGTAAATAGTAGTGAAATTATTTGAGTTTAGATATTTTATTAAATTTTAAAAAATCAAAGATAAAAAGGGAAATAAAAATATTATAAAATTACTGTATTTTTTAATATTATTTTTATTTTTAAATTTAAAAAAGTATTTTTTTTAATGTTTTATTTAGAAAAGTTATAATAATTATATGAAAAAGTTAATTCCAAATTTAATATGTTTCGATGATGTTTGAAAAAGGAATAATTGAGCATATTTGAAAATATTTAAGATATATTATGTTGCCAAACGTGCATATTTTCCTATATAATTTGGATGAAAGATCTTGGCGAGATACAGTCACATGACTCGTAATCGTCAAACTCCTAGTTGACAAATTGGCAGTTCATGCTCAAGAGATAAGGTCACTTGTCATCGGTTTGTGTTAAGCTTTATTATTATTATTATTATTATATAGTTAAAAAAAAAAACACAAAATCAATGGCTTTTTTGTTTAAAAAAATCATGCTCAAGAGATATAATTATGCGTTCTTTAATTTGATTTACATAATTATATAAAATGCCAAACACGGGATAAGTAAACATTACAGTGTCTGGCACACAACATGGGTTTTACAAAGGGATAAAAGATATAGAAGCTTTATAAACATTAATATGCTCATGTGTGCCTAACAAACATAGTTGATATATGGTAATTTTTTCATTGGATATATATTTTTTAATCCAGATAAAGATTTTATATATGACATCGAATGTGGAGTCGTGATAAGAGTAAGATTTGTTTGGTTACGCAGTTTAGATAAAATAAGATATTTTGTTAAAAGTTTAAAATTTTTTTGTTATAATATAATTTTTATTTTAAAATTTGAAAAAGTTGAATTATTTATTATATTTTGTGTGAGAATTTAAAAAAGTTTTAATGATTTAGAAGATGAAATAAGATAAGATAATTTGATTTTATATACTCAAACCAACTAAAAATTGACGCATGTAGTTAATTAGACTAATGAACTTAGTGTAATTTGAACAGAAATAAAAGAATAAGATTCTCATTCATACCGATAATATCATTCTTAATCATATTTAAAATGTGACATAATTTAAGCGGTTGTCGTTTAAGTGATTATTGTCGTTTAAGTGATTATTGTAATTATCACTTAAATATATCATATTAATGGGTAATTCTACGCATCCACAACTGTAGCATTCCCACACTTTACACACAATACAGGGCATCTTTTTTTTTTTTTTTTTTTTTTTTGTAAATTAGTCAAAACGTGCGTTTTTACAAAATAAAGAATTCGGTTGATGGTGTGCATTTCGAATTCCTCCCACGAAACCCTCCTCCCTCGACCCCGCGTCACGTTCCTCCACCCAACGCCACCGACGACGCCGTCTCTCTGCCCAGCGACACCGAGTGAAGGTACTTCATCTGCACAGAGCCGCCACTCCCTGGAAATATTTGAACAGAGCAAACAGTTGGACTCCAAAGACCCCCTATCCCTCGCCGTCGTCGTTGGTCATACGAAGGTAAAACATTTTCAGAGCAATGAACTTCAATATGGTTACATTCAGAAAATCGAAAATCCCGCGAGAGAGAAAGGGAGAGAGGGAGAGAGGAGAGAGCTAGCGAAGGAACCGAGTGGCTCCAACTTCGACCTTCCCGAGGAGGTGTTGGAAATCCTGCCGTCAGATCCTTTCGAGCAGCTCTATGTGGCCCGCAAAATCACCTCCATTGCCCTCTCCACACGCGTCTCCGCTCTCGAATCTGAGTCCTCCTCCCTCCGCTCCCAACTCGCCGACAAGGACCAGCTCATCGCTCAACTCCATGCCCAGGTTGAGTCCCTCGACGTCTCCCTCTCCGATTCCACCGATAAACTCGCTCTCGCTGACAAGGAAAAGGTCCGAACAGAACCCCCCCCCCCCAAGCCTCGAATCCCTTTCAATTCATTTCTTGTTTGGTTTAAAAAAACCCATATAAGTTCGTTCATATTTCGGGTGTTCCTATTTGATGCAGGAGAGCTTGCTAAAACAGAACGCTTTGTTGTCCAGCACCATGAAGAAGCTTAACCGAGATGTCTCCAAGGTACTGCCAATTCTTTCCACCAACAACAACGATTTTAGGGCTTAGCGTTGGTGGACTGAGGGTGGCTTCGCATCAGTGGACGGAGGGCGGGCTCGCGTCGGTGGACTGAGGGATGGCTTCGTCCCGATCGACTGACGGCTTCGACTGAAGCTTCACGATGGACTCTGATTTTCAGATGCGGGGGCTAAGTTAACCAGAGTTTGGAGAGGATAAAGCTCGACGAGTACGAGGGGGAAAGGGGGAGAGTGCACTGAACGACGATCGGGAGAGATGGGGGATACTGACACACGATCGGGAGAGACGATCGGGAGAGAGATGGGGGAGCTCGAGCCCTGTTTCTCAACTTTTTCTTCTGAAAATCAAATGTGAAACAGGGAAGGGTGGGATTCGAAAAGCTAGAGATATTTTTGTCATTAAGTCAATGCCACGTGTGGTGTGTTTCGGAGGATCCGAAACAGGGGGACTGATGCTAATATTTATTCCATATTAATATATATAATTGAGAATAATAAAAAATAAGATGAAAAATAAAAATACATTCAAAGAAAAAAAGTCTCAAAACCAAATTAAAAGCGGAGGAAATGTTGAACGTCAAATTCAGCTGCGCCAGAGTTAAAACCGTTGAAAAATAAAAAACTGCCCTATAAGGCTATAAAAGGAGCAGCAGTGTCTGACTTTGACCACTTGTAACAGCTTTGACAAAATGGAAGATTCTTCGGTTGGGAGTTTCGAAACATGAATAATTATAGCTTATTATCCTTTATAGGGGTTTAGCAAATTTCCGACCACTCAGATTCTAACTGATATATATATATATATTCTGATTTTGACTCCGAATTCTAACTTTAAAAAAAAAAAAAATAAGATAATAAATGGTGTCATTGTACATCTGAAATGGTGACTAGAACGACGTAATTCCATTTAAATAGTAACGATGCCGTTTTAATTTATTTTGATCACTCCACATGCTTACCTCATTTATTTCTTTGTTCCTTTTCATTTATTTGCTTCATTCTTCCGCATGGCTCAGTCAGACGTACACACTTCAGCTCTCAGTCTCTCACGATTCTCCTTTTACGCTGCACGACGCCACGGCTCACAGTCACTCCGCTGTAGATTGCTTTAAGCTGCAGTGCCTTCTTCATGCCGTTTTTGCCAACTGGTAAGTTTAATTTTTAGGGTTTAAAATTTAAGAATTTACTCCGAATTTTGGATATTATTTGACATTTCAAATTAGAAATTAGATTGTGTAGATTATACAATTGTGGAAGGCTAATGTATTGAGGAAATGGTTGAGATGTTTCTTTTGTCAAATTCTTGATTTTGGACTATGAACATAAGATGTTTGTGGAAATGTCACAAACAAAAAATAAATGTGTTTGTCGTTATATATATAAATTATGGCATTAATAATTTATTCAAAATGAAAAAATTAGAGGCATACCCTTCTTTAAGGCGCATGAGAATGATCATCGGTAGAGAGGCTGTGGTCAGCTAGCCATTGTAAAAAGCTTGGAGATTTGTCTCTGTTTTCCTTTGTTACATCGAATACAGTTGCTGGTTTGACAAATGGAGTAACCATAGCCTTATAACCTGCTTTAACTGGTGCTCTTAACCCAGATTGGAAGTCTGATATGTAAATATCAGCAACATATTTCTGTTCATCAAATTTGGGTCATTTGGTTCTCTCAGATCCTAGTCATTGATTGATTTGATTGATGATCATAATACAAGATTCAAGCATATAATTTTAAGCTATCTTTTGTCCGGCATTGTCTTCGCGTTGGGTGTTTTATTATTTTAAGCTGGAGCTTCTAGACGCTCTTGATGACCAAACATAATAAAATTTAGGTTCAGAAGAACCAGATATTTATTTCATTTGAGAGAGCCACATTGCCCATAATAATTGTTTAAAATAAATTGAAAGATTGATTGAAACAAAAGCTATATGTTCCTTGTTTTTCAAATAGTTATGTTTTTCTAAAAATAAAAACCAGCATAAAAGTTTTCTAGTTATGTTTTTAACGAGGTATAGTTTTTGTGTGTGGTTATTGAAAGGAGTACAATTATGAACACACTCATGCGTTTGGTTGATTGCTAGCTATTCAATTCCATCTCTTGATAATTATATACTCATTTATCTAATAGTTTAAAACTCTAATTTTTTGCCCTAAACAAGGGCATGTTACAAGTTTGGTATTTGATTCCAAGGTTATAAACTGAATCACATAAAGCCATAAATAGATTTCAAGAACAAGTATTACATAAAGCCATAAATAGAATTCAAGAACAAATATATTAGGTTCATGTAGTATGCCTAGGAAAGCAAACACATGAAACCTATTAATGTGTGACAAACATGAAATTAATATTTGTAAACAAACTTGAGTCTCTTACATTATTGCCCCCCAGTATCTTTGAGAAACTTTAATTTGATCTTGTTAAGTGTAGTTGAAATGTCTCTTTATGTCAATCCTCTTTTCAAGTGAATCTATACAGCAACCCAAAGCTAATCCCAAAGTTAATGATAAACACTCCTCCATAGTAGCATAATCACTTTCGTTTCTTAACAAATTTGCATTCAGTAACTTCAACTACTGAAAGGGATAACATGGACTCCTCCACCAATTTCTTCAACCTCATTCCTTCACTAAACATATTGTTAACGTCGTGTTTCCTACGCCTTAAGAGAATAACTTAGATTCTAATCCTATTTCTGTTGGCGCTAGAATAGTATGATCAAGAAACCTAGGATCAAAGCACATGGAATATGGATTCATGAGTGTGAATTATTTGGTTTTTCTGCTCAATTATATTTTGGTTTCTAATGTCAAATAAATGGCAAGGTCATCATTTTCTAGTAAGTAGTAACCAAGGTTTCTATCTAATATTGTTACTATAACAATTAAAAAAAAACTTAAATCTTGGATAAAAAAATATACCATAACTGTTAATGATGCAGACTTATAGTTGACATCTATTGATGCTATTAGATGTCAACTATAGATGAATAATTTAAAACAAGTATTCTCATCACACATCAATTCAATCTCATAATATTTATACACATGCTTTTGCTAAATACACAATCTGGAAAACATGAATTAGAGTACTAGTGCATTGACCACTTGCAACTAAGCTGGTTGATAAAAAGAAAAAGAAAAAGAAAGACAAGGCTGGTTGATCTATGTGTAGAAGAATATATATACATAATTATATATATTCTTATTTGAGAATTATATACGACTCTATGTTTTCATTCCTTTGGCAGTTCAGTTTATGCATTAAGTATATATACATAATTATATATATATATATTTGAGAATTGTTTATTGATGTTTATATATATGTGTCAGATTTCAAGGTTTGAATGTGCAACTATATGGGACTCCAGAACAGGATCAGGATGCCACAATTCCATCCTCAGCACTGAGATCTAGACCCACTTCTAGAACACAAACTTCGTGTGCAAGTAGTCGATTCCCACTCCCGGTAGACATAAAAGATGAGGATACATTTAATGAAGAGGAGGGGATGGCTATTGGGGATGAGTCGGATGTACCACCTCCATCCGTGAGGCCACCACAACCACGATTAAATAAAAAAAGGTCGTGGACATGGGAACATTTCACCAAGGTTGACGATAATCCTGAGGAACTGCAGGCTGCTTGCAACCATTGTAGCCAACAAGTTGGATGTCATTCAAAGAAATAAGGTACCGCTTGTTTGATATCACATATAAATAGTTGCCAGAAGTATAAGATAGCGAAAGGATTGGCGGCCAAAGATCAGACCAAGCTTAGTTACGAAACTTCTACTGCGACTGATGGTACGCAATTTAAGAAAATGGTCATCCCTCAATACAGTGAGAAAATATTGAGAGATGCACTTGCAGAGATGATAATTGAAGATGAGATGCCTTTTACTACAGTTGAGAAAAGAGGGTTCCGAAATTTTATTAAGCTGCTTGAGCCACGATTTCTATTGTCATCACGGTATACAATGATGCGAGATTGTATGAAAAAGCATTTAAAAGACAAGGCTGAGATGAGAAAGATGTTTGTGACTACTGGCCAGAAAGTCTCATTTACGACTGACACATGGACGTCTATACAGAACATTTCCTACATGTGTATCACAGCACACTACATTGACAGCTCATGGACTTTAAGAAAACGAATTATTGGATTCAAAGAAATCAATAATCATAAGGTTGCATCCATTGGGGCGGATATGGATGATTGTTTGAATGATTGGGGAATTCAGAAAGTTTTATACATTACAATTGATAATGCTAGTGCCAATGATATTGCAATTGAATGGTTCAAGCGAAATACGAGGGTGAGAGATGATGTCATACGAGGCCATGAGTTTATCCATATTCGATGTTGTGCTCATATAATCAACCTGATTGTTACTGAGGCCCTGAGGGGTTAAAATATGTTGATATTTCCATTATAAAAGTCCGTCATATTGTGTGGTATGTGAGGGCTTCCCTCCAAAGGCTTAAAAAATTCAAGGCAATAGAAGAACAGCTTGGGATAAAACATTCATGGACGTTGTGCTTGGACGTTCTGACTCGATGGAACTCTACATACATGATGTTGGATGTGGCACATAAGTACTAAAAAGTGTTTGAGCGGATGGAGGTGGACGATGGGGGCCTTAAGTATGCTTTGCTAGAGCCTGCAGGAAATGGGTTTAGTCCGCCAGACACACGTGATTGGACGAGTGTGGGGTTCTTTGTCACATTTTTATAGATTTTTTATAACATTACTATGACAATATCTGGATCCGCATATACAACTGCAAATTTGTGGTTTAGTTAGATCTCGGGGCTATACCACCACTTGGAAGATGGTCGTGATGACCCTAACAGACTGTTATCTGGTATGGCTCAGAGGATGTTTACCAAATATAATAAATATTGGGGGCAAGTTGAGAAGATAAATAGATTACTCTTTGTGGCTTTAATCCTTGACCCCCAAATCAAGTTGGCTATGATAGAATATTGGGCAAATTCCGTCCTCGGGGCAATGAAGGTTACATCGTTTATTACAACGCTTAAAACTGATCTCGATGACTTGTACAACCACTATAAAAATAGTGGACAACCTTCATCTGCAGTTGGTACCTCACACTCGACTCCGACACCTCCCTCCGATGACCTTAGCCCAGATGGATCATTGCGTCAACGCAGTCGGAATTAAGACGTTATGAATGAGTATCATCAGCTTGTTGCATCGAAAAATAATATGGGGTGTACTTCGGAGGTTGAACAGTATTTTATGGAAGAGACCGAGGCACCTAGTCCTGCATTTGAAATATTAATTTGGTGAAAAACTAATTCTACCAAGTATCCAATCATTTATCGTATTGTCCGAGATGTGCTAACCATTCCTATTACTACGGTTGCATTTCAGTCGGCATTTAGCACTAGAGGTCGAGTGTTGGATGCTTTCCAGAGTTCATTGTCACTATCAACTGTGGAGACCCTCGTTTGCACACAGAACTGGATTGGTGATACGCCCCTTGGACTAGATAGCATTGGCATTGATGATAAGAGTTATAGGCTTGAAGATGGTAACCTTATTTTACTTGTTTTTTTTTATTGATTATTTAATTATTTTTATGATTTCATATTGATATTTAATTGATATTTTTTTATCATTTCACAGATTTAATTGTGAACCCTAATATAGTTGCCGATGACTGATGGAGTATGGATAAGGATAAGTTGATATCAAAACTAACTTAATCTTTATTGGTATTAATGGTAATTAAATTCTACTTTTACCGTGTTTAATTTTCTGAATCAATTTTGGTTACATTTATTGATTGAAGACTGTTTTTTATCTTAATTTCAGGTACTTCGAATGACCAAGTACGGTACTGCAGATGATGTTTTTCTTTTTAATTGAATCAATATGTTTATTCTTATGGACCGTTTAATCAAACTTTGAAATGGGCTGTTATTTTTATTATCAGTTGTTTAGGACTTTCTAAATTATGTATAATAATTAATTATACAGTCTAACGTGTTCAAACATATTTGAGCTTTTGGGATAAAAATATTTTCCCTAATACTCATTCAAACAAGATAAATTTCATTTGAACAGTACATACTACTATATAAATTCCATTTGAAAGGTAAATAACATTGTAAGGTACTAAAAAAAATAATTATATTTATAGTCTAAACAAACTTTTATATATTTCAATGTCATTGTGCAAGTATCAATATTAGTGGATCGAAGATTTGGAGGAGTCGGATGACCTATATCATGAAAATGGGTGTCAATTATTTGAATATCTCGTTCTTCTTTAGTCATGATTATTTGTTGAAAAATATTATAAATATTAATATCAAACATAATTCTTATTATGTTGTCTTTGTTATATAGCTCATTTTTCTCTATTGATGTTGATGACATATGGTTTATTAAAATATATATTTAAAATAAAATGATATTTGAAAACACATTAAAAAAAGGTTAAAATCTTAAGTTTTCCTATCTGTGTTTTTAAATTTTAAAAAAATTTAAATAAAATGTGGCATGGTGATGTCTCGTCAATAAAACAAAGAGAACAGCATAACTAGAGTAACTAGAGAACGGTTTTATCACGCTTTATGTAGATATAGAACACAAATGCTTCGTGATTCCCACTCGATTCCTGAACCTACCAGTGTTTGTAGGTCTGGTGAAGAAAGTCGAGGAAGAGTTCGGATTTCAGAGAACCAGCAGTTTGGTTCTGCCTTGCAAGGTTGGGTTTTTTCGGTGAAATGCTGAAACTTTTGGAGATCGATGAGAATGGATAACGTGGGCTTGGTTTAGATGATTTCTTGAAGCTGGTTTTGGAAATAGGTTTTGAATCTTGCAATGAAGCAACGTCAAGTTCATTCTGCATGACCACTCCCCTGCTAGAGAAAGTAAGGGTCTGACATTGCTTGTTTTCTGATTGCTTGCTTTTGTTCTTTTTTCATTCTTCTTTTTCTATTGTTATTGAACTGTATATGATGGTAGAGAATTTAATGTTCTTCTATTACTTTCGGAGGTTGTTGTTTGGAGCCATCCTTGAGTCCGTCATTTAGTTTTAATGGCAATCTGGATGGGTTTCAATGAGATGAATGTTGAACTTTTCCTTAGTGTTTTTGATGTTCTTTTCAATGCTTTTTGGGCATCAAAACGATATTATGTTGATATTATGAAAAGTGAAAACTTTTGCTAGTTTATTTGAAAATGTACAAATGAAATGGCAGGGGGAATAAAAAAATGTAATTTTGACATTTCTTGTTCCTTATTTTTTTAGGCATGAGAAATGTCGACAGAAGGAAAATGCTTAAAAATTGCAGAACCAACCTTGGGCAATTCAACCCAAATGAAGTTCTAAGGTACATTCACGTGGGTTTGTTGTGCGTGCAAGTCTGATGTTGCTTCCATGAGTATATTCGGCTTCAACCCACGGCGATAACCACCGGTGATGATGATAACAGACGCAGATCAATATATAGCCCAAGTCTATTGCTACTTATGACACACTCTCTCTCTCAGAAAAAAATTTTCTTTAGATGGATTTGAAATACTAGATGTTGTTCTTCTTTTCTTCTTGGGCGTAGATTCGTTGGGTTTCATTTATTTATTTTTTAAATAAATATATCAGCTGACATTTTAGTCGGTTCCCCCAAAGGTACCCAACACCAGGTACTTGTAGCAGTTTTGCTTTGACTAAACTATACCCACGCGTGCAAAGTGCAAACCTCACTTTTACTTCTTCTACTATTTATAAGGGAATGTTTATAAATAATTCTCATTTCCTTCTCAAATATAGTTTAAATAAAAATATATTCAAACTAATCATTATAATTTTTCAAAACTTTCAAAAAAAGACAATTCAACTTTTTTAAATCTCAAAACAAAAATAATATTTAAAAAAAGTATATTCTAATCATATTTTAATTTTATTATATTTTTTATTCAAAATTTTTTTATCATTTTCCAAAATTTAAAAAATACTTAACTAAAACTATTTTAGTATTATTTACAAATTATCTTACTATTATTCATAAAATTCACATCTCATCTCATTCCCTAAACATCTCTAATACACATAGGTGTGCAAATTTTAGTTTTCTTTTTTATTTTAACGTGAGTCTTAGATTTATTCATTTTTTAAAATTAAGAGTAATTGACTTACCAACTCTATAACCATATTCCTATGTGCTAACGGCACACCCGAGGCGGGGTTTGTAACACCCAGGCCTAGTACCAAGCCCAGGCCAAGCTCCCATATTATTAATTTATTGAGGTTAATATATATGATAAGCCCACTTGAGATTTAAAGAGTAAGTTTGAAGAGTAATTCTATATACAACAGTAAAGTGTTTAAACACCGCATATCGTTTTGAAAAAGACTGAGGTCCATTAGTAAAAAATTATTATTTTTTTCATATGCGTCTCATATTTTATTTACTTTTTTCAAAACGATTATGTAGCGATTGCACAGTTTACGGTTGCAAATATCTTTTATCAAGTTGAATAGGCCATATGCTCAAAATTGTTTTTGGTGGAATGTGGATTTTTGGGCATAAATTATGTTTGACGGGCCAATACTTCGGAAACCTCATTTGAGATTTATTGGATAATCTTGTATAAGCCCGCACGCTATAACCTTTGGTTAGCTAGAATTTTAATTGGGCCCAAGAGTTAACAATTTTATTTTAAGGCCTATTAGAGTTAGTGGATGATTTTGGGCTCAATAAATGAGTTAAAGCCCATATAATAATTTTATAGACCAAGTGAGCCCTCTTTAATTAGTAGTGGCCCTAGATGTTATTCTAAAATCCCTCAAGAATTTATTGGATGAATTGGGTTGATTTTGGATTTGAGAAGAGGCGCATTGAAAATCATTGAGAACTTTGGCTTGTAAAAATATGGGCAAACTCGAGAGATTTTAGACCAGTTAAAATGGACCCAAAATTCGAAGTCCACGAACTAAGCCCAAAAGCACTTCTTTATACCTGTGCATAACTCTATGCACGTTGATTTCTCCCTCTTCTTTCGTAAGGGTTTCCAATAGCATGTATATATAGATAAGAGTACTGCTATATCTATAAAAGAATCACATAAAAATAATTTCACAAATTGGTGTGATTTCATATGATCCATTAGATCTGCTTTATAATAAAAGTAATTTTACAACCTGACAAATCACATTAAGACACGTCAGTTTGTAGGATTATTTTTGTATAATTTCTTTATGGCTAGAGTATTTTCCTATAGATAAAGACTAGAGTTGTTTCTTCCCTACTACCACACTTCATAACAGTTTCTTCCCCACTACCTTAGCCTCCTCTAGTGAAGATGCAATTGCCCAGTCACGCATGCCAAACTCTCCCTACAGCCTCCTTTTTCCCTTATCGAGAGACCATGGGTAGCCTCACCGCCAGTACGTAGCAACAACCATCTCTTAAGCCCCTCCCCACGTACAACAGACCGCCCTCCAGCCCTTCATGTTGCCAACCAGAAGTCCCATTGAGGCGGTGCAGTACCACCATTTGCATGCCCAAGCTAGGAATAACCACCATAGGAAGCCCCACTATATATGCGTCACCGTGAGAGATGGAGACCAAGCAACACCCTCCTCCTCGTGAGCCACACAACTTCTCCACACAGCAACGCCACACAATAAGCCCAGCACCGTCATGGCCTCCAATTAAACTCCTCCCCAAGCTCTCAGTTTTCAGCCATTGTTCCTCATCGGAAACAGCAACACGACACTTCCAAAATCCCACTGAATTCCCTCTATTTCCAGCACCCTAAAACAAAACATTGAAGTGTAGCCTTGACCAGACCTCTCGCATGCTCGATCACCCCTTAGCAACACTTAGACCATTGTTGCACTGCCACGATTTCCTCTCTTCACTGCACCACTTTTAGCCACTCACCACCATAGCACCAAGGGATGTGTGTTGGGGGCCTCGGTCTAGTCCCCAAACATTAGGGGTCCACGGGTCTCTCGTCGTCTTATGATGACCAAATGTTCCTCCTCGTCTTGTTTGGTCTCGGTTAGGATATGGCAATGAAGGGTTCCTAGGTTAATGAAGGTATGGTGTTTAGTGATGGATTTGATGATGATGATGAGTTCAGGTGATTTAAGTGGTGAGTTTGTGTGTTTGATGCAATGTGGAATGACTTGATGGTTGCCCTTGATGTTAACGCCACTTGGATGATGCTTAGGGTTGGTATGGTGAAGTGTAGCTAGTGTTTTGGGTGGTGGCTAAAGAGAATTACGAAATTGGAAAGTGATTTATTAGGGTTGGAGTCTAGGATGGGTTGCTAAGGTTTGGAAGATGTTTGAAAGAGTCTAGGCTTGCTCCTTAACTTTAAGGATTGGCTAAGGTAAGATGAAGAAGGTAGGATTTGAATATGGTAAGAGGATGAAGTTGGATGATGTTTGAATGAGTCTCGTGTTGTTCCTAAAGGGTAGGGATTTGGAGATGGAAGATAGGGTTTGTATGATGGATAAGGTGGCTAGGGTGTGATCCTAAGTGATAAGATTGATGTGAGTTGTTTAGAACTTGGAGTTTGACTAAGGCAATTGATGTATTTCGAATTTTGATAGATTGGAAGATGGAAGATGAGTTCCTAATAGGTAGGAAATGATTTAGGGATTAAGGTATTTCGGCTAAGGTAAGAGTGGAGTGAGGGATTTAAAGTTTGAGTGGTTCTCGGGTAGTTCCTAGAATGAAGGGATTCGATATGGCAAGCGGATGAAGGTCTTTGGTAGTATTTGAAAAGAAGGAGATGATTGAGGGAGTTTAGGGATTGGATTTCCTATAATGTTGGGATTGAAATTTGAGTTTGAATTTGGGAAAGTGGTTGGCGGAAGATGGAGATAAAGGGATAGGATGTGATTTGGAAAATGAGATGAAGATTTCTAAAATGTAGGAATTATCTTGTGGGAATCTAGGTGGTTTCGGATAAGGTTTGTGAGAATGGAAGGAGGGGGCTCTGGGAAATGTTCGCCGAATATGGATTATGGGAAATAAGGTGGTAGGCGTGTGGTGTTTGGAAAATGGATTAAAGCTATAGAAATTATGAACACGATGGAAGAACACGTATGAACAATATGAACAACTAGAAAATATAAGAACATAAAAGTATTTTTGGATTTTTGAATAGAGAATGGAAACATGCAAAAGATGGATAAATGGATAATACGAAGATTGAATGGAAAATAAACAAGAACAAAGATAGGTAATTGAATGAACAAAGAAAAATACTCATAAGATTGATAAATTGAATCAACACCGATTCACAAATTGCAAGCAAAAGAGTCCAAGTGCAAAAGCACCGAATGATAAATCCAACCCTAAGGCCGGCCAAGCAAATGCTCCAAATGACAAATGATCAAAGATGCAAAATGAAACGCCTAAGGGTCCTATTTATAGAGTTTACAACTTGGAAACCTCCAAAAGGCCCCTAACACAATAAATTAAATAAATAAATAGACTAAAAGCAATAACATAGTGATGAACGGGCCATGGTGGCCCGTGGCATGCCAGGGGCCATGGTGACTCATGATGTGCACGACATGGTGCCGTGTATGGCTCGATGGGTGGCACAGCTTGGGGCCATGCATGGCTTGTTGTTGGCCGTGGCATGGTGCCACTCATGGGCTGCTATGTGGCACGACTGCGTGGCATGGCATGGGTTATGCGTTGATCTGGTGGTGGGCACGACATGACACTGTGCATGGCATGGTGCCAAGCCTAGGCCTGATGGTGGGCACAAGGTGGTGCCGTGCTGCTGCTGTGTGGCCCAGTCAGGTGGCTTGGGCGATTGTGACGCCCCCCAAATTCCGCTTGGGATTAAACGGACATTTGAAGCGTCGAGACATGCAACACAAGGTTACCTGCCCCCGTTCATGACAGATAAGATGCAATGTTCCTAACATGCATCTAGCATTATGCAATATTCGCAGCGGATAATTTTTCTCTTTAGCAAAACTATGCACCAAACCAAAAATATCCCAAATACTTGAAACATATTTCATACATAAAGGCATACTAAAAAGCCGTGATCACCACACTAGTCTAAAATGGTTGTGATCAAAAGAATACTTGAGATACAACTCCAAAAGTACAAGTATTAACCTAAGTTAAATACTATACCATCATCAACATCGCACCGTGGCCTAGTCGACCGTATTCAGTTGGTCAGATTCCAATTCTCCTTTGGGTCCTGTAACAAGATCTACCATTCGGGGGGAATGGTAGTTGGGACTACCACAGTGAGATTTGATTACAAATCTCAGTAAGTTAACATAAAACTCACACACAGGTTAAAAATGCATGCATGGCAGTAAAAGCATAAATGCATAATTATAGTCATACATAAACATAGTATAACTTGACATATAGCATGACTTAACCAGAACTTAAGCGTGAACTGAACTTGACTTAACATGGCATGAACTTAAGCTTAAAACATAACATGAACAATCAACATAACATGAACGTGAAACATAACATGGACATGAACATAACATAACATGAACGTGAGCTTGAACGTATCATAAACGTGAACATAACATGATGTGAACATGAACTTGGAACATAACATGAACATGAACATAACATGTACGTGAGCATAACATAACATGAACTTGATCTGAAACTTGACTTAACATAAACTTGGAATCTTATTTAATTGTCTTGATTAATAACGTGCATTAATACGTACTCCACAGTTGTTGTGGCCCCACGTATTCAAGTAACATAAAACATAATACGTACTCCACAGTTGTTGTGGCCCCACGTATTCTACATGTCACAATTGCTGTGTCTCATGTAGTGTATGCTCCACAGTTGTTGTGGCCCCATACTTCATGCTCCACAGTTGTTGTGGCCCCATGAATTCACATAACATAAAATATAATACGTACTCCACAGTTGTTGTGGCCCCACGTATTCTACATGTCACAATTGCTGTGTCTCATGTAGTGTATGCTCCACAGTTGTTGTGGCCCCATACTTCATGTAACATAAAATATAATACGTACTCCACAGTTGTTGTGGCCCCACGCATTATAAGTAACATAAATATAATACGTACTCCACAGTTGTTGTGGCCCCACGCATTATAAGTAACATAACATTAAATATAATACGTACTCCACAGTTGTTGTGGCCCCACGCATTATAAATAACATAAAATATAATACGTACTCCACAGTTGTTGTGGCCCCACGCATTATAAATAACATAAAATATAATACGTACTCCACAGTTGTTGTGGCCCCACGCATTATAAATAACATAAAATATAATACGTACTCCACAGTTGTTGTGGCCCCACGCATTATAAATAACATAACATAAATATAATACGTACTCCACAGTTGTTGTGGCCCCACGCATTATAAGTAACATAAATATAATACGTACTCCACAGTTGTTGTGGCCCCACGCATTATAAGTAACATAAAATATAATACGTACTCCACAGTTGTTGTGGCCCCACGCATTATAAATAACATAAAATATAATACGTACTCCACAGTTGTTGTGGCCCCACGCATTATAAATAACATAAATATAATACGTACTCCACAGTTGTTGTGGCCCCACGCATTATTATAACATAACATGTCTTATCTTTCTTAATGCATGTGATATTATTTAATATCATATACTTTTCTAACATGGCGTATACTTGTAAATGGCATAATATGATTTAATCATAAACATTTCATGGCATACATGTATCATATGGCATACTTAACATGGCATACTTATAACATACATCATTGTATGGCAGAAAAGATTATTTAACAGATAATTATTCATGAGAGATTAAATCATACGTAACAGATAAACATGTAATGACATAGCATGACATGGCATATACGATAACATACATACATAAATTGTAGTTCTCTTACCCATCACACATACACAATAAACTGATAGTAAGTTAGAGGCTAACTTACCTCGATCGTCGCGTTCTATGAGAATAGAGCGCGAGACACGAGGAACTGCACAACAGCTGGAAGAGGAACACTCGAGTCCTTAAGATTTTCACTTCTGAACTCAATTGCCATATTGTAAGCACTTGCAACACCACGGCCAACTTGAGGTTTCACTATACTCGGAAGAGATAAATTGACTTCAGAAAGCCTTTGCACTAAAACAAGTTCATTAAAATTATCAATAACAACCAAACAAACAACTCATTTCTCAATCCATATACTCTTAGCCATAGTCAACCACAAGATGACACCAGTCATCCCGGACTATAATCCATATCATCACTGCTTCGGGACACTGTCATACAGTTTCCCAACATTACACCATACGCTCCACACTTCTCTGCTACGCCATTCAACCCTTCGTGACACGCCATCCGATGTATCACGACTTAATACAGAGTACACTCACGTGAACTCTCTTCCATCCACACTACAATACCCATCACTGCGATACACGTCTCACGGTGCATCGCTACGCGACACGGAGTACGCGCTACGCGTACTTCCTTCGCTACAACACTCATCAACACGATGCACATCACACGATGCATCGCCATACAACACGGAGTACACTACATGCGTACTCCCTTCCTTCTACGACACACATCACTACAGCGCACGTCGCGCGGCGCGTCGCTGCATTACACAGAATACGCTACACGCGTATTCTCTTCACACAACCCGCCGTATCACATCTACGGCATCCATCTCACGCCTATACTTCACAGCACAGTCCACAAAATACACAATCAAACTCAACACTTCACAACCACACTTCGCTTCACAACTACGCAACGAATTCCACAAATACAACTACACAATCCACAAACCAACCAACTAACTATTTTAAACGTAAAATAACTAGAGATAGAAGGTTATACCATCGACGGGATAACCCGTGCGTCGCTCGTTGTTCGTCACGAACATGCGTCGGAGTAACGTACGTGGCGGCGTACGGTGGCTGTCCACCACATAAAGTGGTAGTTTGGGCTTGAGAAAGGCTAGGCGTGGTCTTGGAAGACTCATGATTTTACAGCTGTCGGTGAAGAACAAATTACGTGATTTACGGAAAAGATAATCTATACGCGTGATTCCAGATGAGGGTAAAGACGAGAGAGATGTGATTGCTGTCGGGAAATAATCCAAAACTGATAATTTTAGCGGGCTGTTACAGCGATGGTCATGCATGGCCCGAGCTGGTGGCCTGGGTGATGAGCATGCATGGCCCAAGCTGACAGTCTGGGCACTAGGACTGCAAGGCACGGGCTGTAGCCATGCGCTAGATGGCATGCTTGGTGGGCATGCCACTAGGCTTGCCTGGAAGGCATGGGTTAGAGTCATGGGCTGGATGGCGTGCCTATGAGGGCATGCCACTATCCTTGCTAAATGGTACTGGGGTGCGCATGCATGCACGTAGGTGCACACTCAAGGGAGTGCGCATGCCTACATGCATGGTCTGCGAGCAACCAGTAGTCTCCATGGACACTTGCTGCATGTCAAGGCATGAGCCAAGGCATGCAAGTAAGCTAGCCATGTGACTGTCCTGGGCGTGCCATGGAATGCTAGCTGGGATGTCCTGGCATGCCTACGGCATGTCTGTGCAACTGACATGAGTGTGCTATGGCATGCTAGCGATGCTGTCAAGTGCGTGCCATGGCCTATCTGTGGGTTCGTCATGCACGTGCCATGGTAGGGGCCATGACATGATGGTGGTATTGTTAGGGGCGTGCTGAGGGGTGGCTGGTGCTGGCCATGCTGGTGGCCCATGGGGCTGTCAAGGCATGTCACTGACAGTGTCAAGGCAAGGCCCATGGGGCTGTCAGGACATGCCAACAGGAGTGTCAATGGGCTATCAGAGTTGAGCCATAGCTTAGTTAAATGGAAAGATGTGAGCCATCTTCCAATTGACCTGTGTCATTCCTGCAATCTCCCTAGGGTCTGTACTAAACCCTTAGAGAAGTCCTCCAAAGTTAGGCTCGACCCCATATGTGGTCCAATCTCGGATGTCCATGCATGTCTAGGACTATGTCCTAGGGAGATTTTTGTTAGGGTCTCGATAATGTGTCCTCACACACTGTCTGGAGTTGCCGTCCACAACTACATAACCACACTACAACAACATCATTGTACCACATAGTGGCCACCATGAATCGCCTCAAACCAAAGCCGTGAGTCGCACATTCTTTCCCCACACCAGTTCTCTCTCAGCCAAGCTCTCTCTCTATAGAAGTTAAATCATGTTTTCTCCCTCCCTAGTACTATATATATATATATATATCAATATAATGTGTTATATTTGTACTTTTATGGGTTATGGGTTTGAGTTATTTAGTGTTATGAGTATGGGTTGCACCAAAAAAAACATATTTCGGGTTTGCATCTAGGTTATGAGTTAAGAAATTTCAGGCAGTATTAAAGGTAAAGTCACAAAAAAAAAAGAAAAAAAAAATTCTTAACGTGGAAAGATTGAGAGTATCCATTGGATTGACATGATTTTGTTTTAGGAATTAATCGTTAAATTATTTGGAGAAGTTGTATGAAAATCAAAGTCTTTTGGGGAGAGACAATAGTTTAGGGTTCCGAGGATTTTTAGACATTAAGGAAAATATAGATTTTCCTATCTCAAGTTTAAATTACGAAATATGTGTTAAATTGAAAACTTTACACAAGTTACGTGACTATTTTATAGGTGATGATTGATATTTCCTTGGTACGATTATGAGGAAATTTAGAAGAAATTAAAAAGTCCAGGTAAGTGGGATTCCTATGCTATATTTTGCATAAAAAGAAAATGAACTGAGTTGATTTTGTGAAAAATCTGCAAGTTATGTTTTGAAAAAGAAATGTGAAAATAACCTCAATTATGTGTTCTGTATTAATCATGAAATCTATATAAAAGAGAATATTTTTTGATATGATTGGTATAGAGATGAGAAAACATTTTAGCATTCTATTTCTAAATTCTACCAAAAAGAGCGAACATGAAATCTGAAAAGTTGTGCTAGTTATATGAAGATGCTCTAAATCTATTTTTGACATTGTGAAAATGATATGAATCTGTTTAGTACTCTATTTTGATACGATGTGGTATCTGAAAAACTTTTGGCATGACATTCTAATTCCGTTATGATTTTGTATCTGATTCTGTTTCTAGGTCCGATCCAATGGTTTTGGTTTTGTTATATGATTGGTACCAACATATCTGTTATGAGTGCACCCACTTTGGAAACGAAGTGATTTTTCTACGTGGCATTTCCTGATTGTGCACTCTGGACTCCGAGAATGAATAAGGGAAAAATTCACATTTTGATACTGCCTGGTTTGGCCACCGAGGATGACAAAACCTTATCACAGGGGTTAAACATGTCTCTAATATGATATGATATAATATGATATGATAAAATGGTGATGTTCATTCATGTTATGCCAAAAGGTTTTTGAATATTAACATTTTGAAATGTTGTTTTAATGTTATGATAACTCGTTTTTGGGATATGCATTCTGAACTCTATAAAAATTCTCATGTTTACATACTAGTATATGTTCTTTATTTACTGAGTTGTTGATAACTCACCCCTAATTTCTACAATATTTTTTAAATGCTTTAAATGTTTCAGTTGATGATCAAGATTATGGAGCATGTGCGAGATTATTTAAGTAAAGTGAATTAAGCACAGAAAAAAATGCCATGGTTATTGAAAAATGCTATTCAATAAATTTGTCGTGTTCTTATGATGTGGTATGTTGAGAGGTTAGCATTTATATTAAGACTTTGTGGTGTTTTTAATTAATTATTTTGGAATAGTCGGTTTAAAACATTGAGATTTATGTGTAATTGAGAATTTTGAGCTTATATTTATATGGTGATATATGATTATAAGTGATAAGAAGTAACTCTCCGATTCATCCAAGTCCGAGCCTTACAAGGTTGCCCCCTTTCCGCACCCCACCCTCGCATGGGCCCGGGGGATGTTTGTCCCTGGAAACCGCTACCGCATTTCTCAAATAAAACATAAAACAATGCAAAATTTTAAAATAAAACTAATATTAAAAATAATATTCTAACAATTTTTAATTTTTTAATTTAAGTTTTTATCTCATTTATCAAAATCCAATGAAACATAATAACTCAAAATATTTCAATATTATTTACAAATATTCTGAAATATTTTTAATATCCAAGCAAAAAATATCCTAGTTACATGCTATTTTTCTTTGACCAATAATATAGTTAAAACTTGTACACAACTTTAATACAATTAGTAATCAAATGTTATTATTATTTTTTTAAACTTTGATCGAGGCACGCCATCTCACCTTCATCAACTTAAATGACAGATAAAAAATTAAATTTTAGACAGTTAAATACTGTATATAAGGAATAACTCTGTCAATGTTACTTGCTTTTTTAATTAAACTTTATGCATCACGTGATTTTGTTTTTAAAAGATATTATTTATAAGCTTATTTTTTGATACACCCATCCATGTTATTGAAGTAGTTTTCATAATGATTTAAATATTTATTATTATTATTATTTTTTATAAATTATATCGAATTTTTTAATAAGTGGTAATACTTTAAAAAAATAGATTTGTGTAAGCAGGAATGATAAATTAGAATGAAAAAAAAGCCTTAAAAAATCATCTCGTCAACGACCACAAGCGATTGAAAACGACAACACAGTCTCACAGGTCCAGAAGCTTACCTGGCGGGCCCGTCCCCCAAAACGTGGCCACGTCATCACCGACAATAACACAAGTGTCCTTAACTGCTTTGGCCGCTAGATTCCAACGGCCACGTCTTCTCCTAGTCCGCAATCCGAGATTCTGCTCCGTGGTGAGACCCACAAAAACTAAAGTCTTGCCTTATTTATTTATTATTTTTATATTAACCATTAATAGATTATAGACGTAATTTTCCTTAATAAGAATGCATGGGAAACTGATATTCCACGCGCGTTTAGTCAACAATCGCCTGGTAAAACGTGGTGCGCTGCACCTACTTCCACAATCCAACCAACCGCCAGAGCCTACCGTTCGAAAGTTCTACTGAATTAAAATTAATTTAATTTTAAATTAAATTTAATATTTATATATTAAACACTTAAATTATTAAATTTATTTATTAGTCAAAATGTCGGTAGAATTAATTTTTTCTTAATTCGAGAAACAACCAACCATCCCGACTCACACGTAAACGGACCTTAAGCACGTTTCGTCAAGACAGAAGAACCTATATAAATAGAATAAGCTATTCTGCCGCTTTAAATGGGTAGCTCGGTTTGAACGTTGGGTTAAAAAATATATATATATATTTTTACTTAGTGATTATAGAAATAATTTTAAATATATTTATATATATTTTTTTTACTTAATTATTAAAAAAAATATTAAAAAAATAAAAAATAAAAAATATAAAAATAAAAATTTACTTGGCGGCACGCCCCGCGGTATGGGTGAGGCGGCAGAGTAGCCACACCCATATAAATACCACAGTTCTGTTTGGTTGTCATTGTACCCTCTCTTTTCATTTGTTTTTGGCGTCGAATTTTTAGCTCGTCTCTCGTTCTCTGCGAATCCTGTAATTATATGCCCACTCCTTCCTTCTTCAGCTGGTGATTCTCATTCATTTTCTGCAGCTCAGTCTATTATTACCTGCCTGTTTGGCTCCCAAGAAAATCTTCTAGCAACAAAAGCATAAGTTCTAACGGAGCGTTTCGTTTCTTGGTCAATACTGGTTTTGTTATTCATTTTGGCGGCAGTTTCTGAAGGTTTTTGGATTAGACAACTGCATTCCTCAATATCCGGTTCACGCACTTGGGTTCTTGAAGCCACCGCATTCCTCAATAAGTTTGTGGTTCGTGTTCTTCCTTTTCTTTTTGTATTTCTAAATGGTCTTAATCAGTTTTGCATGAATTGCTGTATGGATTGGGTTCGGAAAAGCTGGTTCTTGAATCGAATGCATGTCTGCGCGTTGCAGTTCCAATATGGGTTCCTTACACTTTGAATGGTTTCGATTTCTTGTATGATCAAAGGCTTCTACTATTCCGGTTCTGCCCTATTTCGACTTCGAGCAACTCCATTTCAGACTTTTAAAGCTTCTGATCTGGGTGCTTCTATTTTTTTTTTCTTTTTTTATTCTCTCTTTGAATCAACTTATGCGCGATAGCTAATATGTGTCAGTTTTTTCCTCTGGTTTTCATTGCATTTTGGGTTTGATTCTCTTTGGTCGAATTGTCAATTTTTTTTTTCCAGTTTTCCCTACCGCGGCTCCGAAATTGTCGACATCGATTCTAACTAGTCTCCCTCTTTGCAGTTTTTGATGAGTTTAATTTGATGTGATATGTTTCTTTGTTTTCTTCTTTTGGTTTCCAGTCTGCCTTTCGGCAACCGCTGTTCGGTGATGGTGATATTATCACGTGTATTCAAGTCATATCTTTGACGTAGTACTTTTCCAAGACATTGACAATAAAAGTTAAGCATAATGTAAGGTTGGAACTTGGAAAAGTAATATCAATTAAATTATTTGAAAATTTGTGTCCTTTTCTTGGTGGTCACTGTGGATGTGGGGGATAGCAAGAAAAGATGTCTGAGTTTTTAAAAACTTTTCATTCTGCATCCACGGTGGTTTGTAACTTTGTGTCATTCAAGAGTCTTTTTCTGATGGTCCATACGTTTGATAATTCCCACATGCTTTGGTTCCTCTCAACTATGTCGATTTGGAAAAGTCATGTTCTGTACCACCACTTCTTGGCCACACTTTTTGTCAGTGGAGAAGTACTATTTATAAATGATTGTATAAAAATAAATTTATTAATTAACATAATTTTATGTAATTTATTATATTATAAAAATAAATTTATAATATAAAATATCACGTTAAAGAGTTTATTTTTTTATAATTTTTTTTATAATTAAAGTATTTATCTTTTTTTAAATATCCGTTTGGTGAAATAATATTTCTCAATGAATAATTTTTGGATTTTCCTTTGCACCATACGATCAATAATTTGTAGCATCCAAATAGATTTTAGTGCCTTTTTTTTGTCGCGTAGGTTATTTATTCATGGATTTTTCTGTTCAACACAGTCTTTTCTCCATGGCGAGACGCAGCCATGTTCTCGTCATCTTTGGTTGCTGCCTCTATAATTCTCACATTAACTTTTCATTGTAGTGCTTTGGATTCTTTGCGGAAAAATGCTATACAACCTCCCAACACTCTATACTCTACTTTTTTTTAATTTTTTAATATTTTTTTTTGAATTTACTCTTTTTAAATTAATTTAATTCTTTTATTCATTATTTATATATTAAATATTTGATAAAAGATAAAATAATAAAAATTAAAAAAAAATGTGGAGTGTGGATGTGTGTGAATAGTAGCAGGTTGTGAAGATTTTTTCTTCTTTGCGATGTTATCAACCTCGTGGGCCATCAACCTTCAGTTTCAAAGAAAATGTTATTGTGAGAATTGAATTAGTACTTGAAAACCTCTATGTATTCTGCGGTCAAGGTTGCTCTGCTTTTATTGTTCGACCAATCGTTTTAGTAAGGTTTACATCATGGCATACATGATTCCTATAAGGATTGTTATCTAAACCACCACTATTGTCTTTGCGATCAACTAAGCTGTTTCCAATACATTGACCGACACTTTTGCTGTCACATATTCATAGTCTTCAACTCTATGCAATGGTCTAGTTGCTAGTTTTTAGCTTTACATAACTTCTATATTTGAATTGGAGGTCGAGGTTGGGATAGTATTAAATAGGGGGAATTCCAAGAAAAAACTGAAAAAAAGGAGCGGAGAGGAAATCTGGAAATTCTTTGTATTTTCTTTATTGCAATGGTTTTCTGCTTTAGGGCTTGATGAAGCTTCAGCTCATGATTTTCTGTCTTCTTTTTCCCCTTCTTAGAATGTAATCAGGTGTTTTCTTTTAGGAAAAATCTTTATATACTTCCTGTGCACATGGCTTCGCCTATTACATTTGTTGAATAAAATTTCTTTTTACTTAAAAAAAAAAAGACCGAAAATTAAGTTGCCACTACTTCCTTGTGAAATATGATATTGAAGTTGACCACATAGTTGAACTTTATATTTACCACTAATTCTAATAAATGCTTTAAAAACTTTTCCCTTGTACTCTTGAAAACAGAGGACATTTTTCAAGTACTATTGGTATGGGCATACAATTGGTATGGGCATGATAATGTGTATGGAGTCTTATTCTGTATGAGCAACCTTCTGATGTTGCATATCCAACTTCTTTGTAGTTAACATGTTTTGATGGTCATTAGTTTTCACTTATCAAAAAAATTTTTCAGGTGCCCTGCATTTGATGTACTGCTGCTTGCTGAGTGGTAGTGACAAGAAGACACAAAGAGGTGGTTTTTATCGATAAAAGTTTGGGTGAAGGAGATATCTGAGATTAATCTGTTGCTCTTCATCTCTGTAGATTAATCTGCTGTTACATTCTTACATAGTTTTTGCAATATAAGTGGTGCTACAAATCTTGATTGATGGACCTGAAGTCAAATAATGCTGCTCCTGTTCTTACCGATCCTGCTGCTCCCATAAACAAGTCAAGACTAGGCATGCATTCCAGTCTGTTGCGTTATTCACCTCCACTAACAGTTTTCCCTCCAGGCATTCTTTTAACAATCCCTAGAAAGAAGACTGGAATACTTGATGAATTTCGATCTAGCATCTGGCTGGATGCCATGAAATCTTCATCTCCTCCTCCTAAGAAGATAACCAAGGATGTTAGTAACGAATATCCATCAACTGATGCTGATGTTGCATACAATGCCTGGATGGTATTTTGCACTCCTCTCGCTAATGTTCTTTTTTTTTTCACTTTTATTTTATTACTTTCTGGAATTTGTAGATGAGATGTTTACGCAGTTCTCTGCACGTTTATATTTTAACTTTGCAGGCTAAGTATCCATCAGCAATTGCGTCATTTGAGCAAATAGCAAATCATGCAAAAGGAAAGAGAATAGCATTGTTTCTGGATTATGATGGGACACTTTCACCAATAGTAGATAACCCTGAATGCGCATTCATGTCTGATGCTGTAATATTTTTCTTCTCATTAAAAAACATGTGAAAAGTTTGTTTTTTCAAGGTTATGTTTTTCTTTCTTTCTCCTCCATCATTTTGTCATTCTGACTTTGTAGTCTTTTCAGATGCGTGCTAATGTAAAAAACGTGGCAAAATACTTCCCAACAGCAATAATTAGTGGAAGAAGCCGAGACAAGGTAATGGGTTAGCTTCTTTTGAGGTAGTTTTTCTTAAAGGAAATTTCACTTTGCACCCCCTAAACTACCACTTTTCATTTAGTTTATTTAATTTTTTCAAACTGTACCACAAATGACCAAAATCAACAATTTTCACCCCACATTTTTTACGATGTCAGTGCTGAAAAGTTTTAAGTTAAAAAAAAAAGGAATAAATTTGGGCTCACCACAGGTCACCCCACTTTTTTGTTGTTATTATTGTTTTCTTATTTGTTATTTTATTTTCATTATTTTTAATTGTTTTTAAATACTTCAAGTGTATTGAGGGCATTTTAGATAATTTATTTATAAAAAATCTGGGATTTCACTATGCCGGATGCAAATTGGAAAGCTGTGGTAGTTTAAGATGCAAATTGTTAGTTTTGGTTGTTTGTGGCAAGTTTGAAATAGGATGGGTGCAAATCAAAAAATTATCTTTTTCCTAATTACATCTTCCATTGCATTTGTCTGTTTATTTACTTTTGAATGTCAAATGTTATGACTGTGGTCATTGATTTTGACAATTGCTCATCCCACATCCTTATTTATTCAGGTATATGAGTTTGTAAGGCTAACAGAACTCTATTATGCGGGTAGTCATGGGATGGATATCATGGGTCCTGTTAGAGAACACATATCTAATGACCTGCCCAATTGTATTAGATCGATGGATGAACAGGTACTGGCGTAATAAACTTCTTTATCTGACATCTCTCTTCTCTTTTTCTTCAAGATATATATTTACATAACTTTTGTCTGATTTTGATTACAGGGTAAGGAAGTTAATTTGTTCCAGCCTGCTGGTGAATTTTTACCTGTGATTGACGAGGTGTGTAACTGTCTTGTCTTCAATTGCTTGAGTGCTAGGAAGTAGAAGCTGTTCCAATCTTTCACTCTATCATACCATTCTGACCTTTTCATGTTTGAGCAGGTTTTTAGATCCCTTGTTCAATGCACCAAAGATATTATAGGAGCAAAAGTTGAGAATAATAAGTTCTGTGTCTCTGTACATTACCGCAATGTAGATGAGAAGGTATGACTTTTTATTGAGCAGCCAAGGTTTGGATGCATTGCTCAGTTACTTGCATAGTTCGCCTAATCAGTGGGAGGTCTCTTTTGATTTACTTATTTACTCATTTTTGTTTTTGGCACTTGATTTGGATTTTTATATACAGAATTGGACTGTAGTAGCTCAATGTGTTCATGACGTTCTAAAAGACTACCCACATCTGAGTTTGACTCATGGTCGCAAGGTATTCTCTAGAGCCAATGTCTGACCTGATAAATACTCTCATCTTCAGTTGAAGACTTTCTGCTTATGCCATTTGGAATTTTATTCCTCTAGTTTGAGTTATATTTATCTCATCTTTAGGTTTTAGAGGTTCGCCCTGTGATCAATTGGGATAAGGGAAAAGCTGTCACGTTTTTACTGGAATCACTCGGTTAGTTATTTTTTTGCTTCAGATGCATTGTTTACAGACCTTTAATAGCCTTTACATCCAGCCACCATACTTAACAATGAAAAGAATTGTTTTAGGGTTGAGTCACTGTGATGATGTGCTCCCCATATACGTTGGAGATGACCGGACAGATGAAGATGCATTTAAGGTAATATATAACTTACCTTGAAGTTAATACTCTTCACAAGTTCATGAATTATCTAAACAATCAAATCGATCGTGTATAAGGTTTTGAGAGACGGCAATCGAGGTTATGGGATTTTAGTCGGTTCTGCTCCCAAGGAAAGCAATGCAGCTTACTCGCTGAGGGATCCATTGGAGGTACAAGTTTTTCTTTATCTGAAGTAATTCTTTTGTAGACCTTGTTTGAGATCATGGATGCTACTATGAAAGTCACATCCATCATATATGAAGAACAAGATTGTCCTTGGTATATTTTAGTATAGAATGTAACATCTGGGGAAACTGGCTCTTTGCTTGTCCCTTCCCAAAAATTTTCAGAAACTTGCTTTAGCATATGGTTCACATGGCTATTCCTATCTATATTATAGAAGCTTTAAAACATTCAATCTTAGATTCAACAAAGAAGTTTATTTTTGTTTCATTAATTTTTATCCTTTGCTCATATTCTCTCATAATGTATTTGTAGAACAATATTGACTTTCTATATTGCTGCTTTCAAGGTTTTTGACGATGGCGTTATCTGGAAATGCAGGTCATGGAATTTCTCAAGTCACTGGTGACATTGAAAAAGTCAAGTGCTTTATAAATATTTTGACGGATACAAAGAGTAAAACAGCCTACATCACGTTTTGTGTTTTCTAGAGAAAATATGGAGAGGTTTTGAAGTACAGTTTGGTTGGATACTTACTACATTGATCAGTGTTGGACCACAGCTCAGATCTTCTTGTCTTATATATATATATATATAGATATATATCCTGTTATTGGCTCTAAGGATGCCTTCATATCTTCATGCACAAGTGTATAAATTATTCATTACTCACTCTCCCATTTTCCCTTCAGTTCTGGTCAGAGTAATCTTCATGCACAAGTGTATCAATTATTCATTACTTAGAAACATTTGTTAATTCTTTTAAATATTAATATTTGAATGTTCATAAGATTTTGATGTATCATTATTCCCAATGATACTCCTATGACAATTTTGTATGTTAGATTACAAAAATGCATTCAATTTACAATAATAGAGTTATAAAAAGGTTGTAAAAAGAGTTGTCTCTATACTATTACTCATATTCATTAATTTCATCATATGCATCCAAATTTGTTCAACCATTAATCCTTATCAGCCTTGAGATTCTTCTACATGAATCCTCAAATATTTTTCAAGATCTTTTTAATGAAATTTTTTCTTGCAGTTAAAATCGTTTTGTATTTAAGAAGATGATGAAAATGTATGGACGAAATTTAATGGAAAAAAACCTAAAACATCGATTCAAGCCCATTGATTTTGGGGCACTCCTGTCCAATTCAATTTGCCAATTTAGAATGAAGACCAAAAATAAAATAAAAGAAAGGGATGTTTGAATTACCTTGTCGTAATAATATATGTTAAGGTAGGGGTGAAAATCAACCCATTTGGCATGGTTTTGAAGGCAAAATTGTCACCGATGGATGAGAGAGAAAAAGGTGGAGCAACCAACTGTAATTGGTCGATGAGGAGGAAAACAACCAGTCATATCGACTCAGGCGATTTTCTAGTAGTTTACGGTTAGTTCTCGGTTCATCCCTAACGGCGTCGTTCATTTGAGAGAGTAGAGAGAGAGAGTTGTAGAGGAGAGAGAGAGATGGTGAGAAATAGAGCATCAAAACGGGAAAGAAGAAGACGACATATTATCTCAACGACGCCGTTTGATTTAACACCAAACAACACTGTTCTACTTATATATATTTTTTTGCATCTTATAGATAAAATGATGCCGTTTGGTTTAATATCAAATGACGTCGTTTAATTTGTATTTGAAACACAAATACAGAAGTAAAACGATGTTGTTCTACTTAAACTTAAGTAGAATGACGTTGTTTCATATTGATATAATTTTTTTTAAAAAAAAGTATTATTACATTGGCTGGTTTAGCGGTTTGAGCTGGCCTCAAACCGCAACCGAATCGACAACGGTCGGTTTTGTTAAAACGTTGCCACCCGCAGACTAATTCATTAACTGTTTCGGTCAATTCTAGCCTCCAACTACCGGTCTGAGTTTGTCACGACCGGTTTCATAGTTTCTTATACACCTCTATGTTAATGGTAGGTTTGGATACAACAAAAATTTTATCTTATTTTATTTTATCATTATAATTTTTGAAAACTTTTACATAAAATATAGTAAATAACTTTTTTTAATTTTAAAATAATAATAATATTTTATTTAATTTTTAACTTTTTTTTTTTTTTCTCAAATTAAATCGCATATCCCGAGATTATGAGATTACATACGATTATGGGGGCAGTGGGGCTCACAGAGGTGTCGGCCTCTCAGGCTGTGCAGTGCAGTGCAGTTGTAGACTTTGTTAAGAAAATGGACGAAAATGTGAACGTTAGAAACGCGTTTGGAGTGAAAGCTCTGGACAGTGGACGCCGAAACTAGTGCAAACATTTGGAGGCTGACTGTTGGCTCTGTCACTCTCACGATTCCCAAATCCCACCACCCCATCTTCACCTTCGACCGGCTCCACCCGGTTCTTAAACGTCTTGCAGTTCGAACTTATTAAAATAATAAGAAATTAAATTGAGTTGTAAGATGTAAGATAAT
Organism: Carya cathayensis; assembly: GCA_011037825.1. NCBI lineage: Eukaryota > Viridiplantae > Streptophyta > Magnoliopsida > Fagales > Juglandaceae > Carya > Carya cathayensis. The sequence goes on along the minus strand of QGSO01000283.1, from coordinate 646,131 downwards.
CAGTCAAAAAAAAAAAAACTTTCTTAAAAAAGAAAAAAGAGAAAGAGATGCAAGATTCAACTGGCTTAGCGAGTAACCGGTACTGGGACGTTGATTAGGCTCGAAAGTTCCAAAAACAGAGATGTGTTTTGTTTTCCGGGCGACCCTCTGATACCCTACCGGTTAGTAGCATCTTTCTTACATAGTAAGGAGCTTCAGATAATAAGTCTCTTCCTCTCTCTTTCATTGTTTGATTATGTAAAACACCACCAAATCTCGAAGGATTTTGCTTTGCCCTGCCTTGCTCTGCGCACATCCGTAAACCAAAGAGTTCATCAATGGCTTATCCTGGGCCCTCCCGGTTTTGTCTGTTTTATTTGGTCCACATTGCTCTGCTTCCAAGCTTATGTTTTGCCGCTGACCCCTATGTCTTCTATGACCTTCATGTATCTTACCTCACTGTCTCCCCTCTTGGCGTTCCTCAACAGGTTCACTTCCTAACTCTCTCCCACTCTCTTTATTGTTAGTTTTTAGTTTTTTTTTGTCCACGCGGGTGTGCGTTTGCTCCTTCGCAGATTATAGACAGGGGATAATTTCTTTTTTATTCAGAACCTTGTTTTTGGTTTCATTTTCAGATGATTTTTTATGTGGGTGTTGCGTCTTTTTATGTTTTTCTTGCCAATCAATGGTATATGTTGTGTGTAAGTGTTTGTACTAGAGAAACGGGTTTCGAAGTGGTTGGGTCCAAACATGTAATTACTTGGTAATTATTCTTCAAGGGTTTTACAATTTTTATGGACATTTTTTTGTTCATTTCCTACAATTAGCATCACATATATTTATGTGCTTCACATCTGATACTGTAAATTGTTATTATCGAAAGAGATTAGAGTTCAAAGAAGTTGCCCATGAAGTAAACGAGTACAAAGATTAAGATTGCAAAATGACCAGAAAACCCCCTAAAAAATTTTTCCCACTGATTTTTTTTCTTTTCTTTTCTTTATTTTTTGGGTATGGTCCTTCTTAAATATGTTGTGAGATCATGGTGCTTGTGTTTTGTATTCTTTTTTTAAACTCTATTTCTTCAGTTATCTGTTATGAGTATTTTGTATGTTGCTGAATTAGATTTGGGTTTTTTTGGGGTGGTCCCCCTGGTCCTCCTCCCTTCTTAAAGATGTTGTTAGATCATGGTGCTTGTGCTTTGGGTTTTTTTTTTTGAAAACTCTGTTTCTTCAGTTTTCTGTTATGAGTCTTTTGAATGTTGCTGAATTGGATTTGGATTTTTGTGTACAGTTAATGTAGATTATAACCCTACGTTTCATTCTAGATTATGATTAATATGTTGTGACTTTTTTTATTGTTATTTTTTTTTCTTTCATTTTCAATTTTATTTTGAAATGGTCATATTCCCAATTGTTATCAAATCATGAATAGCATGTTGACAGAATCTGGGTAGCTTTAATTTTTTCAATTAATTACTGTCTGCAGGTTATAGCTGTAAATGAGAGATTCCCAGGCCCTGTAATCAATTCTACTACTAATAACAATGTTGTTGTCAATGTATGGAATGATTTAGATGAGGATCTCCTAATGACCTGGTTGGTTTCAGCACATACCATTTTATTAAACTCTTTTTTCTTACCCAAAAAAAAAAAACATGAATTGTATTTGGAGTGCTATGACAAATATGGGATTAATGGTTGTTACAGGTCTGGAATTCAAATGCGGCGAAATTCATGGCAGGATGGTGTTCTTGGCACAAATTGTCCCATTCATCCCAAAAAGAATTGGACTTACCAGTTTCAAGTAAAGGATCAAATTGGGAGCTTTTTCTACTTCCCATCTCTCAAGTTTCAGAGAGCATCTGGTGGCTTTGGTCCTTTCATTATTAATAATAGGAATATAATCCCGATTCCTTTTGCACAGCCAGATGGTGATATCATCATTATGATTGGCGACTGGTATACCCGGAGCCATAAGGCCAGTATTTATTCTCTGTTTGATGTTTGCTTATGAATGTAGCAGTGGGATTGTAGCAACTAACTTCTGCTGTCTTCTTTTTTGATTTTAGGCATTGCGGTCAGCCCTTGATGCTGGACAAGACCTTGGGATGCCTGATGGAGTTATCATCAATGGAAAGGGACCTTATCGATACAATACTACTCTTGTACCTGATGGCATTGAATATGAAACCATTCATGTCGATCCGGGTAATTTTTTCTGGCATTAATAGTAAACATAGGTTGAACCATTTTCATTGTCTTTATTTTCATTTTTTGTTTTTCACCATATGGAAGTTCATTTTCCACAACTTCTCTGCTTCTCTTGCCTCTTGGGTGAATATCTCACATATGGTCATCAGTCATTACCCAAGTTTCTCTTTATATTTAATGTACTAAATTTGTTAACTTTGTTGGAACTTGGAAGTTTCATTTTAATCTAGCATTTTCTTGACCTGCTTTCATCATAAATGAAAATTTTAAACCTTTTGACTTCCAAACAAAGTTTCATATGGTTTCCAGTGGCCTATAAAAAGCTTCCTTCTGTCCTACTGTTAACACAATTGGTAATAGTTTAAGATTGTAGAAATCTGGAGAAAGCACATACATGTGGATGTAGGGTGTGTCCATGCTAAAATTTATTTTAGTATTTTTATTTTACTGAATTTATTGATATGGCTTCCTTTGTTTTTCATGTTTCTTGGCAAATGGTTTCAACTGGTTAAGTATTAATTTTTCATAAACTTATGTTTTGCAGGCAAAATGTATCGACTTCGTGTGCACAATGTTGGAATTTCAACTAGTTTGAACTTTAGAATCCAAAACCACTTTCTGATTCTTGCAGAAACCGAGGGACATTATACAGTGCAGCAAAACTTTACAGATGTAGATATTCATGTTGGTCAATCTTATTCTTTCTTGGTCACCATGGATCAGAATGCAAGTTCTGGTTACCATATCGTTGCAAGTGCTAGGTTTGTGAATGAATCACTTTGGCAGAGAGTGACTGGTGTTGCCGTTTTACACTATTCCAATTCTAAAGGACCGGCAACAGGTCCTCTACCTGATCCACCAAATGATACTTATGACAAGTCAAGGCCACTAAACCAGGCAGTAAGCATCAGGTTTGTTTTTGTAACTCAATAGTCGTTTGATATCCTGGACAGCTTAGTTTCTTGTGATACATCACCTTAATACCCCAGATTTAGAATGAGAAGGTGGTGAACTAAGATAGCACATTGCCTGCGAGCGAAAGGAGAAAAAAGGGGGGGGGGGGGGGGGGGCAGAGAGAGAAAAAAAAGAGGAGAAGTTCTTGCTGTTTATATTGATTCGACTCCAAGGGGTTTTAATTGTTGACCAGTTCTTTTAGAGTACAACCCTAGATCTAGTTTGGGTTTTCCTTGAATTGTTATAAACACTATTAAGCATAAAATTACAACGATTTAACCAACCACTTTCCCAGGTGGCACAATTAGATTGAATTCATGCCTAAAAGTTTATAAATAACTTGATGGTGAAGTTGATGCAATTCATGGTCTAAGTTGATGCCTGTAAATGATAGGACCACCACTTTTTGACCTGCTTTCCCTTACTTTCACTTTGATTTAAGTGTCAGTGGAATTATTGCAACATTAGTTTACTATTGAATATATGTAAATTTAAATCTCCATTCCATATTGTTTAGGCAAAATGTATCTGCAAGTGGAGCTCGCCCTAATCCACAGGGATCTTTTCACTATGGTTCAATTAATGTGACAGAGACATATGTGATAAAGATTGTGCCGCCAGTACAAATCAATGGGACACTTCGAGCTACGCTCAATGGGATCTCATTTGTCAATCCTAATACACCAATCAGGCTCGCTGATCAGTATAAAGTAAAGGGAGAATATAAGCTTGATTTCCCCAGCAGGCCACTTAACAGAACCCCTCGTATAGACAGATCTGTTATTAATGCGACTTATAAGGGGTTCATAGAAGTAATCTTCCAAAACAATGACACCGTGATGCAGAGTTTTCATGTGGATGGATATTCTTTTTTTGTAATTGGGTATGAATCTTTTCTTTGTTTATACAGTCTCTCATTGCCATAAGGTTAATAAGCATTGTGAGAAATTGATTACATGAATGCAGGATGGATTTTGGTGATTGGACAGAAGAAAGTAGAAATAGATATAATAAGTGGGATGCAATTTCTCGCTGCACTACTCAGGTTGGTTTTGTTAATGTAAACATTGGTTTTCTCAACTATTCACTGCACCCTATTTCTTATGCTGTAAACGGGTATGTTGAACTTAAGGGAAAAAAGAAAAAGAAAAATGATTAAGGATATGGCGAGTTTTTGGGCCTGAAACTTTACCTGAATGTTTAGTAATGAGGTGTGATACAAGGGTTCTGGCCTGTTATACAATCCATGAAAGAACTGTGAACAACTAGTTCTCTACAGAGATATGAGAATATGTTTCTCTGCCTTAATTGTTTGAGTTGCGTATTAAACTCAAAAAGATCTTGAGGACCTTGTGACTGACAAAAATGCTTCTTTTGTTGTGCTTATGTTGTAACTTTTTAATGAAGGTTTCTGTTGCAGCTGTTTTGAATCATTAAGGGGCTAAAATCGCAAATAGGCTATCTGCATGTCTTGTGTTAAACTCAGTCTTACTGTTGTGCAGGTTTTCCCCGGGGGTTGGACGGCAGTCCTTGTCTCTCTTGACAATGTTGGAACATGGAACATCAGAGCAGAAAATCTTGATAGATGGTATCTAGGGCAAGAAACTTATATGAAAATTGTCAATCCTGAGGAAAATGGTGAAACGGAGATGGCTGCACCTGAGAATGTTTTATACTGTGGTGCACTCCAGCAGTTATCAAAGTATATGACTAAAAACTTTAAATAGAACTCTCTCTCTCTCTCTCTCTCTCTCTCTCTAAACATAATTTTCTGGTACTCATATAATTCTGTGATTGTTCTCACCTTTAGGGATCTGACCAACTCTGCCCTATCACTTCCAAAGGGAAGCTCAAAGCTATCTTTCTGTCTGCTGGTGGCATTTTTCGCCGTGATTACTCTTTTTAGCTAAGCTTTGCTGCTGCGTCGGTAAGTTCTGCCACTACAGGAAGTTACGGCGTGTTGAAGGTCGGACATTACTGTTGAGTTTGCGAGACATAGTTAGTTTAGGTACCCATAATGATTTTTGTCAGTACATTATCTGTGGTTCGTTACATTGACTATGATTGATTCATACTAAATAGCATCTGACTTTTTCTTACTCGAGTTTATTTTATCCTCTTTATTATCATTGTGCTCGGTGCTCCTACGTTGAGGAAAAGACTTGAGTAGATAATGTAGCATACCATGCCTCGATATGCAATTATTCCATTTGATTCATAGAACACTTGTTATTGTTTGTCTCATTGTTCGATCCAATATGAGTGGTCTGTCTGCAGTAAAATGGAATGATCGAGTTTCAAGCTGTTGCTCACATGCCCCTCCACTAGAATTGTATCATATTCTTTTATACTTGATGTCACATCAGGAAATGATGAAATAAGGCTAAAGTATTGTGGATGGCATATGAGGGACACTCTACTCTTGTCTGTTTTATTCCATGTCATTTTGGTAGAATTTGAACTGTTCCATACTTCCATGCCTTCCATTTTTCTTGGAGGATAGGATGATCGGGAATTACGGGTTTACCGTGCAGTCTGGGTCAGATATCAGTGTGGTTTGGACCCTCAGTTTGGTTCATGTGTGGATTGAAACGCAATGGGCCCAAGCGGGCTGAGCAAGATTCTCTGGGCCAGTTTGGCTCTACTGGGTCAACTATATATTATCTCAACAATTTGAACCTTCTCCGGGTTGTGGAGAATGTAATTACCCTCCAAATAGATATAGAATTCCTATCATCGTATGTATAGACATTTATCAAAAAAAGAAGTAACGCCACCGCCACAACTATAAGGTTTTATGAATAGATGTTCGAAAGGGGGCCGGAGAATCTCAACCAATGGTTTCATTATCATCCCACACACACTTCACACTTTACACATTTTAATATTATTATTTATTTATTTTTATTCTTGTTAAACTAATTGAGTTGTTCTACTAATCATATATACATAACATATTTGTTATAGAAAAAATGAAAAAAATTAAAATAAGTGTGGTATGCAGGAATGATAAGTAGAATTATTATTTTTTGGCATGTTGCGGGGTTTCTTGTAACAGTTCTGCCACAGGTGCCCTTAGTTGGGTACCTGTTGTGGAATCGGCTGACGTGGGTCAGTTGATATTATTAAAAAAAAAATGAAAAACACCAAATGAAACGGAACAGGCAGTGTTTGTAACAACCTATGTTCTTCCGGCAAATGCAATGAAACGGAAGAGGTAGAGTGACATCTAAGGTTGAAAAATAGTGCTCTCCACAATTTTGCTCCATCTCTAATTTCTCCAATTTTCATTTTTGTCCTTAAGAACACAGTCAATGCAATTGTTGACAAAATAAAATAAAATAAAATAAAATGTAATTGTTGCCATGATTGTTAGCTGAGTAGTTTTGAATAGAGAATAACTTCAGACAGGCTAATTTGTTTTCGTCCATATAACAGAGTCCAATTAAAAGGTGCCACGTACGCCATACACGAGTTGGCCAGTGGTATGCATTTCATAGGATTTTTTTTCTTCTCAGTCTGCACCCCCCTCCTCCCCGAATACCTCCTCCTCTTGCGTCCCCCTTCTTCTCTTGCTGAAAAAAAAATGGTTTTCCCCTACCCCCGTTGGTCTGTGCGCAACCCCCCAGCCCCCTCTCTTTTTCCCTTTGTTTGCCTCTAACTACAGGGAGTTTTATTTTTAGACATGAGATTGATTTTAATCACGTAAATTTTCAAGCGAGTGCGATGTTTCTTTTTTTCTTTTTCAAAACTGTGCTTTCCATTGCTCCTGGGAACTTGAACCAAATGTGTGTGGATTTGCATGCATCTTGGGCGTAACCAAGAAGTATTGTTACAAGGTGTGAATACTTTTCACGGATACGTTGTTTCTCGTGCATGAAGCAACCTCAGGAAATTCATGAAGCTGTAGATTTTTTTTGATGTAGCTATCAAGTAATAATTTTGATTTGGGTTGTTTAGAAGTCCAATAGCCAGTTTTTTTTTTTAATCAAAATCATTTATATGGGTGTTTTATTCTATCGAATTTTTTGAGTATCAAGTAATAGCAAGTGGGGGAGTAGTAGAGTTATCTGAATTAATATTTCCCGATTGCCGTTGTAAAGGTGATGAAGTAAGAGGAATGGAAGGCAGCTGCTGCGATAGGGTGCGATGGGGCTAGCTGCGTATGGCATGCAGGATTCGGGTAGATATATTCGAGCAGGTGTAAACTATTGTGAGAAGAAATGTTTCAGAGAGGAGGGGGGGACAAAGGTCGCATTCTGGAGAGAGAGAGAGAGAGAGGTTTCGGTTCCAGAGGAAAGAAAGGGAGACAGAAAAAAAGAGAGTTTTCGGTTCCAGTTATCCCCTCCATCACGCAATAGTGGGTTTAAAATTAACTGCTTATGTGGCAAATCCTGATTGGTCTCCGTTGTTCTCCATTTATAAGAGTATCTGGTGTGAAGCGTTTCTCTTTTGAATATGTATACAAACAAGCGGCGCTTCATCAGCAACCATTTCCTTGTGAAATTAGCCTTGAAGAGTTTCATGTTGGAGATCCCGTACTTATCTCTTACCAAAGCGGCTGGATGAGCTCTGGATTTGTCATATGGAATTCTTAAATTTTCTGAGAGTTGTTGCCCAATGTGAAAAGAGTTAAAGGCTCTTAGAAACTCAGGTACAGAGATATATCAGTAAGGTTGGTCATTTTTGAATCATTATTGTTCTTGGTCCATCTTGGAAGTTACTTCCTGCAGAAAGTATGCAACTCCTTTCCTTTCTGAACATTTGAAATCCACTGTGGTGAAGTTTGCTCCCGAAGCCGAATTCGTTCCGTGGGTATACAAAAAGGAGTATTGCGTTTCAGATGAGAAGATGATGCGAATAAATAGAGAAGAAGAAGAATCAAAGGAGATGAATGAAACGTCCCATTCTTAGACGTGGATGACGTGTACATGAGAGGAACCCAATCCCGTGTGCAAATAGACTTTTTGTTCTTGTAAATTAATAAAGAACATTATCTGGTTTGATAAGGTGCCTGTACAACATGTTCCACTGATGTATGAGTATGAACACAGCTATATATAATATATATATCTTGCATAATTAATTTTCTAATAATACAGGGTATCAACTCTCTCCCTCTCTCTCATACTATAATAATACATAGTTTATATATTACTAAATAAACTGAACTCAACTTAAGGCAGGATCATTTTAAGGGAGATGCAGAACTCGATCGTTGCCCCCTAACGAGCTGTACGTCAAGCTTGCTATTTTGTATTCTTTTGGTCACAGGAGGGTATAATTATCGTAGTAGATAGCAAGATGTTGAACTAAATCTGTCATGGACTTATTGTTTGACTGCCTAATGAAATTAAGAACGCGGAACAATGAAGATTTTCTTTGAGTATACACGAAAAAGAATGTAATTTACGTCTTTTTATTCTGCTTGAAAGAACAAAGAATTTCTTGATCTGCAGTACTTTCTTTAATTCCACAAGGATGTGATTTGAACTTATTACATAGTATAAAACAAATTAATAATCACCAAACAAATTGGAATCACAATTAATGCAGAGTACTGTTCAATGTTATCACAGACCAGCAACGAATGGCACCCCAGTTGCCGGCAACCATGACTGCCCGGCGATAAAATTCTCAACCGTGAATTGAGAAGCAACGCTTGCACTGGTTATAACATGATAACCACTCCAATTCACTCTTTGACTCGTCGAAGAACGCGGGCCGATATTCTTGTACTCCCCATAATACAATGTCTCAAGCGCAAAATCACCATCCCATTCCAGCCAGCCCGCTGGATCCACCAAAGTGTCGAAATAAGTCTGCATGAAAACCGTTCGCGAGTACTCCTTCCATGGTCGACCCAGGAACGATTTCACTGAACCAAGCGCCGGTACGAGGTCTGCTGCTGCCATGACTCGTGAGTTATGGATAGAAATCCCTGTGTTTTGATTAGGGTCGGTCCTGCCTTGCGCCGTGACCGTGTTCTGTTGCCCGCTCATGGGTTTTCTTGCATAGATCATGCAGTTTTGGAGCACTACTGCGGCATTTCCAAAAATGAAATCTACTGTGCCATAGATGTAGCACTCTTTGTAAAACTGGCGCTGTGAGTGGACGTAGAGGGTGTCTTGATGTCCTTCGAAGCCGCACCGGTAGAAGACCGAGAGGTCTGCGCCTGACCTGAGTGCCACTGCTTGATGGTTCTCTGGACCGGCAGTGTTACGGAACGTGATGCCACGAGCAATGAAACCGTCAGCAGTCACCGCTGATGATGGTAATAAAATCATAGGAATTAGTAATAAATTATTTCGAGGCAAAAGATAAGATCAGTATACATTGCTAGAGATCAATGCAATTATATCCATGTAGCGTGGTTTGTGGACATCATATCATGCATTAAATCGAATAATTATATGTAAAATGATTTTATTTTCTATGTTTATTAATTCTAATTTTGAAAGAGTGCGAGAAAGAAATTAATGAAGTCCCCTTACCAACTGTTGCAGAATTGAAAGTTGTGGAGCCTCCGACAACACTCCTGCTACCTGTAATAATGGTCCACCTCAACCCATCACCAAGCAACATAATGTTCTTGAATTGACTTCCCAAATTTAGGTTCTCCTCGTACACCCCGCTCTTCACATGTATTACAAACCTTCCACTCCCACTCCTATCCGCCGCTGCGTTCAAAGCTTCGGTAATAGTTTTGTAATCCCCCGATCCATCTTGCGCCACCACCAGGTCTGCAGCGGGTGTTGAAGATTGTAACAACTTCCTGTCACCGGTGGAAATCCAGCTCGGAAAGCCATCTTTGTTTCTTTTTGTTTCTGCTGGTGGGAGTGAACCGTTGTTAATGGATAAAGTGTTGCTTATGAGGACTGAAACATTGTTGGACATGAGGGGCAATATATTGTCTCGAACATTTAGCTCTGCAAAGCCGGCTCTGCAGGTTTCTAGGTTTGTAAGAGCAGTGCTGAGCCAGGTCTGCGCGTCATAGTCGCTGCACTTGGTGGCTGGGTCCTGGGTTTGGTTGAGCAGGGTGATGGTTTCTTGATAAAGCTTCAAACAATCAGCCCATGCAGCCTTTTCCTTCTTGTTCTGGCACTTGGACCCAAGCCACTTGTTGTGACTTTGAGCTTTAAGGGACTGCTCCAAGGCTATATTGACTGCGTCTTTCTTGAACTCGGATTTTGATTTTGGTAAATGACCGGTGAATTTGGGATTGTGGCTCATGTAGTATTTGCAAGTTTTAGGGTGTGGGGTTTTGCTGCACCAAGAATCTATGCCATTAGAGACACTACTCGACAGGGTCGAGGAAAGGAAGGAAAGTAAGGTTAGGGATACTAATAAGAATAAGACAAGAAGCTTTGCCATTGATGGACCTTTTCTTTTTCAAATGATGGGTTTTCAAGGGATGGGTGAGACATGTTTATATAGGGATCAAAAGAGTATATATATGCAGCTTGTTGGAGACATGAGGTTGCTGAGTTTGAACATGGATGTTGAAAGTGATGGTAAACGAATCGAAAATGGATGCATGAATTCTATTTTACAGCTACGGCGGGCGACCCATTCATATGATTTACCCAACCGATTCTTTGATCAATGTTCTTTACGTACGCGAACTGGATATGACAGAGTCATGTCATTATCAAAACATCTAGCAGCTAATTAATAGCTAAAAGAAATGATCATAATCTAATATTATATATATAGTGTGTTGCTTGTGATAGTCAGATATATAATATGAAATGGGATTGTGTTGAGCGAGGAATTAATATTGCAAGTATCACCTTATAAATGCAATGGTACTTATACGTACTTCTCAATTTATGAGCAGGACATACATGATATAATGATATATGTCCTTCTTCCATCTTCCCACCTGTTTTTTCTAATGGCCGCCCTTTGTTTTCCTTGGGTGGCGGTGATGATCAATGATCAATTACTATTAATAATCAAAGGAGAAGAAAAAAAAAAAGGTACTAAAAATTGTAAAATGCGAACCTACCTATGGCTCATGATTGAGAATATTATCATCACGATCATGCGTTTGAAGTGAGTAATTGATCAATAGATTATCGAGGGTGTGAATTTTATAAAAATAAATTTATAAATTAATATAATTTGATGTGATAAGTTAAATTATAAAATTATCATAAAAATATCACACGAAATTGTATCAATTTATGATCAACTTATTTTTATAAAATATGTTTGTGAATCTACCAACTCTCAAAGCATGAATTACGCATGCCGGTGGAACCTCTGACTCTTAATTTTTGCAAGAATGAATGGTGTTAGATGTTAATCATGATATTGACTTTGACTTTCCATGCAGGCGGCGCCAAAACGTGTACCAGCTGACAGAATAACACTTACTACGTCTGCACGAGGATTATTATAAATAATTAAGGCAGGCAGTAACTTTGATGATTTCGAATTAAGTTCATATAATGTGTGAACTTCGATCCCTTCCTTCAAATATATGAAGATTCCCAATTTCCCAGCCCAGCCGGCCACGATTTTCTTGATTGAAGTACGTCGAAAAAGGGATATATATATATATCCATGTTCTTTACATGATTTCTTATATATAAGAGTATATATATATACATCAATAATAGATTTGCTCAACACCTTTATTTCTTAATTATCATCAGCTGATCAATAAACCAAATGATTAATATATATATGCCTTTTAAAATCCAGCTGATTATTAATTATAATATTTAGTAATGATCTTTAATTTAGGGATCAATCATATATAATATTCTTTATGTTTCTAATTATAAGAGTATATTATAAATCAATAATAGAGTAAACCAAATAATTAATTAATTAATATGCCTCTTAAATTCCTGATCATGATCACCGATTCACTAATCCTAATTATTGAACCATTTTTGTCGCATCATGGAGCTAGCTAGCTAGCTAGAATGAAGAGGAATTATATATCATTATGTTATCATTATCCTTACTTTATGTGCAAAATAATAATTATTTACAGTATAGATTGAATTATTGTATTCTCAAGCCAGTGCGTAGAGCATGTACGTATATTATACACATCATTTAAATGGTAAGATTGATCTGCATGTAAGATTTAAGTTTTAAATTTTTTTTTTCTATCTTAATTAGAGTTTTAGTAGATGATCATGATCGATCTTGATCATCCGGTCAACCAAACCTGTTCCTTAATTAATTCAGTGTCCAATATACTTCGAGCTGGATGCAGTAGTACATGATTTATGACCAAGAGAGCCAGAGTACTTTAGATTATTCAACAGTAGTACGTACTTTGAGTACTGCTTGACATGCACATTATTTTGAGTTTTATTTTAGAATAAAAACAAACCGAATGTATAAGTGTTTTTTATTTCTTAATTTCTCGCATTGCGTACTACATGAGCTATCTAATTAATTTGTTCAAAGTCGTAAGCTGATAAATGGCATGAGAGGTACTGCATGACATATGCATGCTATTTGCCACAATTATTTGACCTTAGAGGTACTGCTGATGATGAGTGATCTCATGATCGATCGGTACCCGAAAGGGTAGGGAACCTTCGTTTTATATATTTATTTATAATTGATCTCATGATCAGCAGCAATGAACATGCAAACTAGAAAAATTATATTGAAATATTATATGGTACAGATCAGATTATTAGCTGGACAACAACATTCATTTTGTAGACGTTGCATGCTACTCCCTCGATCGCTTGATCGACATTCCCTTTAATGTTATTTTTTTCCAAGTTGGCCATATTGTCGCCATCGACTAATACTTTCATAAAAAAAATCTAATTTTTATAGTTTAAAGAAAAATCCTGTCCGACATTATTTTAATTTGGAGTCTGGAAAATATTTTCGCTCAAGAATAAGTACTTGTGTCAAAGGTCTGTGGCCTGATTGACATTACTCTCATCTTCTAAAATGGAGGTTAGGAGTTTAGATAAACTCCCCCACCCCAAATGTATATAATAAAAAAGAATAAGGGCTTGTACGTTTGGGATGTGATGTGATGATATCAGCTCAGTTTAAAATTTCTTATAATTTTATAATTTTTAAATATCATTTAAATACAAATATTTTTTAATTTCAGACTTTTAATTTTTTTATTTAATTATTATAATTTTTCAAACTTTCAAACAAAATATAAAAAACAATACAATTTTATAAAAAGAATTTTAAATAATATTATTAAAATCATTATATTCTAACAATATTTTAATTTTATAATATTTTTATTCAACTTTTTCATTATCATTTCTCAAAACTCAATACAATATCCAAACTCAAACTATTTAACTATTATTTATAAATTACTTCATTATTATTACAAAATTCTAATTTCCTCATCATCCAAACGAGCAACTTCTCTGCCTATGAAGAAAATGGTTTGTGGAGAGCCTTATTAGAGTTATCGAGTTAAGAGATTTCTTCATGGAGAAAGAGGGGACAGTGGGAATTAGGATAGACAAATATTGTTTTTTTTTTAAGTTTTACTATGTATAATTACTTTTACGTATTTTATTAATATGATTGATCAAAATAATTATTCTATATTGATCAAAATAGTTATTTTATATTAAAAAAAAATGATACGACCAATCACATTAATAAAATATATAAAAGTCACTGCATATAATTTATTTATTTATTTTCTCTGGACATGGTGAACGACATGACAAATCAATTAACATAGAGCTAGCTAGCACTGACTTTAGGTTCTTTATATTTTTATTTTTATATTTTATTGCATTAATTTGAACGCTAGATGCATATATACAAGTTGACTTGAGACAGAGTTCTTAAAATAATAAAAATAGACTAGCATTGTTACTTATAAGCCTCACACACAATACACCTAATTTTTTTTTTAAAATTATTTTAAAATTATTTTTGGATTTATTCTTCTTAAACTAATTAAAATTTTCTACTCATTATCCATATACCAAATATTTGGTAAAAGAAAAAAATAAAAATAAAATAAAAAAAATGTGTGGTGTGTGGTGTATGGACTTATATTTAGAATTTTTCAAAATATATATATGTGATATGTATATATGCATACGTAAGAGTGGCATTTATATGTATATACACGTACGTACGCGTATAACCATCGTATGTATCTACGTGTGCGAGTCGATTGGCCTCTGATGAACGTTATATTTCTTATATTTTAATTTTTTTTAATTATAGAACATAAATCAGCACATATATATTGGAAGTAGAATCTGTTAAAAGCTCTAAATTAATTAATTTATAAAAAAGGCTGGAATTATGAAGAAGCAGCTAGGCATCTCAGCAAATGTCTCCAAAATATGGTAATTGAAACGTGAATAATATCATAAAAGTCCAACTTCTGTCATGTACTCTTTTCGATCCAATATTACATGTATATATAGTAGTTCAATAATTATTATATATATGCATTTCTGTCTATTGTTAAAAAAAAAAAATAGATCTAGTAATTAAAAATGTTTTTCCTTGCAAACAAATAAATAAATCATAATGAATAAATTAGTAATTCAAACAATCCACATACATGGTCACAGGCCGGACTTGAATGGCACACCTGTGGCAGGCAACCACGACGTCCCGGCAAGAAGGTTGACGACGGTGAAGCGAGATGCCTCTTTTCGGTTAGTAATGACATGAAATCCAGGCCATCTGACTCTGTATCTTGTTGAAGAACCTGGACCAAAATTCTTGTATTCCCCATAATACAAAGTATTAAGTGCAAATTTAGATTTCTGCCATGCCAACCATCCCACTGGACTCACCAAGCTGTCGATGTAAGTTTCCAGATAAACTGTTCGAGAATATTGCATCCAGGGCCTGCCCAAGTAGGTTCTGAATGATCGAACCACGGGCTTGAGGTCCCGTGCTGCCCGCACTTGACAATTGTGGATCGAAATCCCAGAGTTTTGGTATGGGTCGTTTCTGCCTTGGGCCGTGATCACATTGGCTTGGCCCTTCAGTGGCCTCCTTACGTAGATCATGCAGCTTTGGAAGACTACTGCGGCATTACCAAAGATGAAGTCTATTGTGCCGTAGATGTAGCATTGTCGGTAGAATTGTCTCTGGGAGTGGACCATGAGGGTGTCTTGGTAACCTTGGATGGCACAGCGGTAGAAAACAGAGAGATCGGAGGCTGACCGGAGGGCGACTGCTTGGCCTCTTTGGGGACCGGCAGTGTTGCTGAATGTGATGTCTCGGGCGATGAAGCGAAGGCCGTCAATTCCTGAGAGTATTGGCCGCATGTCAGTCATTGAGCTAAAGCAAATAGCCATGGGAAAAAACAGAAAAAATCTTCTAAAGTTCTTATATGAATTTCGAACCAAGTATTATCAATGCGTGCATTTCATATATAGGAGATGGAGAAATCAAATCCCTCACCGGCAGTGGCTGAACTGTAGGTGGTGAAGCCGCCTCCAACACTACGGCTACCCGTGATAATCGTATACTTCATGCCGTCACCAACTAGCATAATATTATTGTTGTTTATGGCAACCTCAATGTTTTCTCGATATACCCCTCTCTTCACATATATTATAAACCTCGCAGTAGTGCTTCTTCTCCTCGCTGCCGCATTAATGGCTGATTGAACCGTCCGATAATGCCCCGAACCATCTTTTGCCACCACGAGATTTGCGTTTGCATTTATCGAAGAAGCCTGCAACAGTTTTCTTTCTTGCTTCGAAACCCAGTTCGGAAATTCAACTGTATTATTACTTTCTTCGTGCAGAATCACACCATTAATGGCTAAACTATTGCTAATTAGCTCAGATACATTATTGGACAAGATGGAAGGCATTACAGAGTCGGAAACATTCAATTCCAAGGACCCAACACGGCATGTTTCAATATTTGTGAGGGCAGTGCTGAGCCAAGTTTGGGCATCGAAGTCGGAACAGCTCTGTTTGTTGTCTAGGCCTTGAAGGGTACGGTTCATTTGGGAAATCGTGTTGCGGTAGAGTTTCAAACAATCTGACCATGCGGCTTTCTGGTGCTCGTTCTCAAGATTCTGCCCCAACCGCTTGGCATATCTTCGTGCCGTAATGACGCGATCCATGGCCACTTGCACCACCATTTTTCGGAAATCAGATCTGTGTTTTGGTGCAAAATGGTGACGGCTGTGTCCCATGAAATACTGGCATGGCTCTGGATGTGGGGTTCTCTTACACCACCAAGCTATATTGTCACTGGAGGATTTTCTCGAAAGGGCGCCTGTGAAGAATGTTGCAGAGAAGATTATGAGTATAAAAGACGGAATATTGATGTTCATGGCCATAATTATGTCTCCTGATTGGCTATCGATCAAGGTTTTTAAGGGTCATATCTTGGTGTTTGGATTCTTTATGTAGAAGAATGAAGAAGATAGGTTAGTGATTGCCTAACTTGTTTGAAAAATGAATGAAGAATGACACGCCGATCGAATCATATGAATGCAGATGCATGGCAGAATAATTAAGATATTTCTTGCTGGCTTTACTTATTATTGGGTCTATCTATATTTCAGAATGCTCTTCTTTGCGTGAATATTGATCAAACACAGAACAATCGAGGAAGCAAGGGGAAAAGAAAGTGAAGTCATCGTTCTAATTATTAAAACAAAGATATTAATAATGACGGGATGTGACTCGTGTACGTACACAAAAAGAAAATACATTAATTATTCCTTCTAGCTAGATGTTAAGCAAATGGTTAAGTATATAATATTTATATATGAACATGATATATATATTCATGACATTACTTTTGCTGGGTGCATTCTTCATTAATTCCATTCGAAGTAACAGTTTCTTGGAAGGAAATTAAAATTCACTCAAACAAGATGTGAAGAGACCTGCAATTGGGGTTAATCCATGTGCATTCTAGTAGTTGATCGTAGAGTAAGCAACCAAACTCTTAATTATTTCATTTTCGTGACTTTAGAGAAATAGCAAGGCCATGATATATATAACACTAATAAATGGTTATATTTTTATTTAAAGAATTAAAGTTGGAAACTTGTTACGGCTTTTCATTTTACATGATCTTATATATTCAATCATGATATTATAGCTTGGGAGAGAAGTTTGCATGTGAATTAGGATATGACTTAGACCTGTTATAAGCTGGTTGACTTTAATCTGGATTCAGAAAAATGACTATTTGTGATGGATTGTATACGATAATAATGACTACTTGCAATTAAAATAGACTTATTTTAATAGAAAATAGTCATTTTAGCAGGAAATAACTAGTAACAACTTAACAGTTTTCTTGTAGTGTGAATAAGCAACTTACATTAATATTTAACGGATTAATGCTAATTATAAATTACTGCAAGTATTCTAGAGATACCAATATTAATTACCATAAATGATATAGTATTATGCATGCATATATGGTTTTTATATTAATTAAGAAAGAATAATTATTATATAGTATTAATTATTAATTAGTGATCAATTAATGACATAGTGGTTAATGCAACGATGACCGCGAAACTGTTACTTCGAATGGAATTAATGAATGGAATTATAAAGTATTAATATAGTATTATTATATAGTATTAATTATGTTTATAATCAATACACTATCCAAACATCTCCCACTATTCAAACATCTCTCTCACGTTTTGTGGTTGAAAATGCTTGGTCGGAAAGGAAGAGGATCGAATTAGAGGCCGGCTAGCTTTTAGTACTTCGTTTCTGATCATCAGAGAGCTCCTAGCTGCATGCCAAACCCTTTTCATTCAAAAGTGATGAGTGAAAGTGGGAGGTAAAGAATAAAGAATTGATAAATGGTTAATTAATGAGTTTTTTTTTTTAAGGTAAAAACCAAGAATTTTTTTAGTTTAGTCGTTAATTTTAATCTTGTTATCCTACAAGCGGATTTTGGAGATGTTTGAATAGTGTATTGAGATGATATGAGACGAGATGAAAATTGATATCGTTAGAATATTATTTTTTAACATTCTTTTATTTTATAATTTGAAAAAGTTAAATTATTTATTATATTTTATGTGAGAGTTTAGAAAAAATGTAATAATTAAATCAAATGATATTATATACTCTCTCAATCCAAACAAGGCATAAGGATACGCAAGTAGTACTGTTGAGAATTTTTTTTTATAAATGGAACAAAATTATCTCTTTTTGTTTAATTCTCAAGAAAAAGAAAAGTACTAACAATGTACATGAAGTACCTTAACAATTCCAAAAGTTGTTTGATTACGTGGAAATAAAAAATAAAAAAAGAAGAAAATTGTCGGGGATCAATGAATATATTAATTTGTTGGAGATAAACAAATTAATGAATGGTAGTTGAAGGCTGGCAATGATCCTTTCGGACTTTCCTTTGAACTTAAAAAGTAGAAGCACTTTGGAAAAGGGCAAAAAGCAACCCCAACATTCCAAATGATCATATCGAGCCAATATATATATAGACATCCAATTGTTAAGCAAACCGGACGGCCTAATTTTAACCTTGAAGCCTGTTACATGGATCGCGTACACAGCTGATTTCTCCACTTTTCGTGGCTTCAGAGATCTCCCGAAAATCTAATCTTCTAAGATTAGAAAATATCAAAGCTTAAAAGATTAGAAATTACGTAAATTATATACAATTTTTAACCATTATTATTTCATTACCTAATTATATATCAGAATATTTAAAACTGTTTATTATTATTTATTTATTATTTAATGTCCCATCGAGAATACATGAAAAATTATCTTAATTAACCTCGTTTGGTTGTTAAATTCAACTAAAATCAACTCAGTTCAATCTAATAATTTTAAATTGAATTTAACATCTAAATAATCAACTTTCAAGTTATTAAACTCATCTCAACTCAAAACCTCTTTACATATGGGACTCATAACTTTTTTCAACTTTCCATAAATATCTCTAAACTCATCCTGACATCCAAACACATTTATACTCATCTTAGATGGGTCCTACATAACTCACTTCACCAACTTAATTTATTACTATTTATAAAAATTTAGCTCAGTTCAGCACAGCTCAACATCCAAACACAATCTAAGAAGTTAATTACCAAAATTATAATCATTACTCTTTCTAGTGGGATTTGACTCATGATAAGCTTTGGATCTAGAAGTTAGAATCCGTTTGGATTGAGAAATACTTTCAACCAATCTCATCTCATCATTATAATTTTCATAAATTTCCATACAAAATACAATAAACAATTAATCAACTTTTTCAAATATCAAAAAAATAATAATATTAAAAAATAATATTTTAACAATATTTTATTCAACTTTCAACTTTCATTTAAAACTATCTTATCTCATCTCAATATTCAAACCGCACCTTAAATATCGGCTCACTAGCTATACATGGTACCTATGAACTGGAACAATGATGTAATTAATAATTTGATTATGTTAAAAGCTAGAGTAAGTACATGTTTGAGATTGCGGTGAGAAATATAACTTATAGTTTAAATAATAAATCCTACTATTAAAAAGTTATTTACTATTTGGTAACCTCATATATTTAAAACACTTTTAAATATGTTACATTTGTTTGGAAACAAATTAAAAAATGACTTTTTGAAGTAGAAATGACGATTGTTTATTTTTTTTAAAGATTTTGTCCACATATATCCTTACAAGTTTAGAAGTTATATAGATATTTTTATCTATTGACGATCTTTTTAAAATTTAAACTATATTCCGAATTATCCAAAAAACACCGCGTGTAAGATTAAAAATTATTTTAATATGTAATATTCAAACAATTTATTTTTTCAATTAAAAAGTTTTTAAGGCTTGGCAATTTAAACACTAAGCCTAAACAGGTCCTAAATATATACCCAAAATCTTCCCAATAAAACTAAAAGAAAAAATTAAACCTTTTGGGCACAAGGCGTTGATGTACGTGTCGATCGACAGGAGGATATAGTACATACATGTATATATGTTAGTCAATACGTGAAGTGAAAATCTGACATAATTTCTTGAAGCTAACCCCGCCGTTACAAGTAACAAAACCCAACAATATTCCAAATAGAACTGCATGTAACCAACAATATTAATTCAACACGTTACAAGGAGCTGGCGTTGGATCGAAGTGCATGCTTTCGATCCCCGCCATTTTCGTTTGCTTCCCCCTAAAGAACTGAATGGGATCGAGTTCGAAGTCTTATCTTGCTTTTCCAGGAGCTTGTGCGTACATATTATATACATGTACCAGGTCCTATTAATACATGCATATATATGTTGAAAGTCCACCCAAGTGGTCTAATTTGCACATGCACCGTAAGTTGCTTTGGCTTATTAGGCCATCCACCATTAGTTAGGCCACCCACCCTGGAGTTAGGCTGAATTAGCTGCTGCTCTCTCTTATAAATAGGAGAGAGCTCAGATGAGAGAAACCAGCAGTGGGAGAAGTGAAACACAGAGAGAGAGAGGGACGTGAGAGATAAATAGAAATTTGTAGAGTGTTTTGTAAATCTCATACAAATTCTATAAAAGAGGCTCCAGTGGACATAGGCAATTTGCTGAACCACTTAAATATTGTTGTGCCTGAAACCTGTCCAAAAATTATACAAAACAATATTTAAGTGGTTCAGCAAATTGCCTACGTCCACTAGAGCCTCTTTTATAGAATTTGTATGAGATTTACAAAACATGATACCAAAACACAGAGAGAGAGGGACGTGAGAGAGAAATAGAAATTTGTAGAGTGTTTTGTAAATCTCATACAAATTCTATAAAAGAGGCTCCAGTGGACGTAGGCAATTTGCTGAACCACTTAAATATTGTTTTGTGTGATTTTTAGACAGGTTTCAGGCACAACAATTGGTATCATAGCTCTGGTTCGAGCTGTCTGAAAATTCAAGTTGGTCAAAATCCATTTTTGACAACTCCAGGGTGTTCTTCACGTTGAGACGAATCCGTTGCTGCAAACGGAATCGAAAACGGAGGTCGGGGGAGCCTACACGCGCCCTTAGAAGCTCAGTGCGTGTATCTGCTGTAACTCACGCGTACCACGCGCCTCACGCGCATCCACATGCCCAGCAAGTCCTTAGCGCGTGTCTCCCACGCTCCCACGCACCAACCAGTCGCCCTACTCAGCGCGTGCATCCCACGCGCCACATCATGACCGTTCGTTTTCCAGATCCGTTTTTGGGCTGGATCTAAGCCATTAGAAGTCCGATTTTGACGATCAAATAGTGCTTTCCAACTATTTGAATCATTCCAGACTCATCCATACGGTTGGAATTTTGAAATTTTGAGTCTAAATTTTCTAAATTCAAATGGAAGGATCTGGAAGAGATAGGAGCTCTGAAAATGCCAGTAGCTCCGGGCGTCGGTCCACTGTGTCAAATGCCAAGTTTGAAGTTGAGAAGTTCGATGGAACAAGCAACTTCGGCATGTGGCAGTGTGAAGTCATGGATGTGTTGATCCAACAAGAGTTGGATATTGCGTTGGAGGAGAGGCCAGATGAGATGACTGAGAAGGATTGGAAGAAGCTTAATACCCAAGCTTGCAGTACAATCCGGTTATGCCTTACCAAAGAGCAGAAGTATTTTGTCATGAGAGAGACAAATGCTAGGGAACTTTGGCAGAAATTAGAGGACAAGTTTATGAAGAAGAGCATTGAGAGCCGTCTGTACTTGAAGAAAAAGCTCTTCAGATTCCAATTTCGTGAAGGTATATCTATGTCTGAGCATCTAAATAGTTACAACCAAATACTTGCTGATTTGTTAAACTTAGATGTTGAAATCCAAGATGAAGATAAGGCTTTACTGCTGTTAAATTCCTTGCCTGATACATATGAGCATTTAGTTACTACTCTATTGTATGGGAAGGAAAAGATCAGTTTTGATGATGTATCCAGCTTTTTGATTAGCAATGAGTACCGCAGAAAAGATAAGCAGGTACATCAAGATACATTAAGTGAAGCGCTAACAGTAAGGGGGAGACCACAATCAAGGTATCCCGGAAGGAGGAAAGGTTTTCACTCGAAAACCTGGGCTACATCACGTGGTTCATCAGTCGGCAGAATCTCCAGAGACGAGTGTTCCTTTTGTCACAACAAAGGACACTGGAGGAAGGATTGTCCCAACCGGAAGGGACAACAGCAGAATCAACCCACCACAGCCAATGTCGTGGACAGAGATGACGAGTCAGATTTTGCCTTGGCAAGTTCATCATCCATTTATCATTCCGATGAATGGATTATGGATTCCGGATGTACCTATCATATGTGTCCCAATCGGGATTGGTTTACTGACTTCACAAAAATTGATGGTGGAGCGGTACTTATGGGCAATGATAATGCCTGTAAGACACAAGGAATAGGTAGCATTCGGTTAAAGCTGCACGATGGCAGCGTCAAGACTCTGACAGAAGTTCGGTACGTTCCGGACTTGCGGAAGAATCTCATCTCATTGGGATCTCTGGATTCAAAGGGATTCAGAATCACCATTGAAGACGGAACTCTCAAAGTACTAATGGGAGTTCAGGTGGCAATGAAGGGGTTGAAGCGAGGAAACCTGTACTTCTTGCAAGGAAGTACTGTTGATGGAAGAGCTTCCACATGCTGTGAGAAGCTAGATCAGACTGATGCTGACACCACCAGTCTTTGGCATATGCGTATGGGACACGCCGGAGAAAAAGGTTTGCAAACATTGGTGAAGCAAGGCTTACTCAAAGGTGCCAAGACTGGAAAACTGTCCTTCTGTGAGCACTGTGTATTAGGGAAGCAGAAGCGGATCAAGTTCAGAACCGCTGTACACAATACACAGGGAATTCTTGACTATGTTCGCTCTGATGTTTGGGGACCTACCCAAAATGCATCTTTGGGAGGTAAACATTGGTTTGTAACATTTGTAGATGATTATTCTCGTCGTGTGTGGGTATATACGATGAAGAGTAAAGATGAAGTGCTGAAAATCTTCCTTGATTGGAAGAAAATGGTTGAAACTCAGACCGGCAGAAAGATCAAGCGGCTCAGATCTGATAATGGAGGTGAGTATACTTCAGATCCCTTCATGGAAGTATGCCGGAGAGAGGGTATTGTCAGACACTTCACGGTACGAGGTACACCGCAGCAGAACGGTGTGGCAGAACGAATGAATCGTACTTTACTAGAGAAAGTGCGATGTATGTTGCTGGATGCTGGATTCAGTAAACAATTTTGGGCGGAAGCTGTGACATATGCCTGCCACCTCATCAACCGACTACCCGCAGCTGCCAATGATGGGAAGACGCCCATTGAAATGTGGAGAGGTAAACATGCTACTGATTATGATTTTTTACACGTTTTCGGATGTCCTGCTTACTATCATGCTAAAGAAAGTAAGCTTGATCCTAGAGCTAAGAAAGCAAAATTCTTAGGCTTCAATACTGGTGTAAAAGGGTATAGACTCTGGTGCATAGAGTCTAAAAAGGTAATAATCAGTAGAGATGTTACATTCAACGAATCTGAGATGCTTAAGTCACATAAGCATAAAGATTCCAATGAAGGCAGCAATGATGGCGAAACATCAGATGATTCGCAGACTGTGAAGTTTATTACTTCAATGAATTCGGGAAAGCATGGACAAGATGAAGTTGATAGTCCAGTCACAGTACCTCCAAGTCAACCCGAATCAATAGCAACCAACAGACCGAGACGAGAGAAACGTGTTCCGACACGTTTAGCAGACTATGTGACATATGCATTACCAGCTGAAGGGGGTGAGATCCCAACCACTTACAGAGAAGCCATACAGTCCAGTGAACAAGTTGAATGGACAAAGGCTATGAATGAAGAGATGCAGTCTCTTCACCAGAACCAAACTTGGGAGCTTGTGCCGCTTCCAAAAGGAAAGAAGACAATTGGCTGTAAGTGGATCTTCAATCAGAAAGATGATCAAGGTGCTAAAAATGGAGTGCGATACAAAGCTAGGTTGGTAGCCAAGGGCTACGCTCAGACAGAGGGAATTGACTACAGTGAAGTATTCTCTCCTGTTGTGAAGCATTCATCCATTCGGATATTGCTAGCTTTGGTTGCACAATATGACCTTGAGTTAGCACAGCTTGATGTGAAAACAGCTTTCTTACATGGTGATCTGGAAGAGGAGATTTATCTGTCTCAACCAGAAGGATTCAAAGAAGCTGGCAGAGAAAATTGGGTATGCAGTCTGAAGAAATCTCTCTATGGCTTGAAGCAGTCACCTCGGCAATGGTATAAACGGTTTGACCGTTTTATGATGGATCTGAAATACACTCGTTGCCAATACGATCATTGTGTATATTTCAGAAAACTTGCAAATGGATCTTTCATTTATTTGCTTTTATATGTAGATGATATGTTAATAGCATGTAAAAGCAAGGGGGAGATAGATCGTTTAAAAACTCAGTTAAGTCATGAGTTTGAAATGAAAGATCTAGGAGAAGCACGGAAAATATTGGGGATGGAGATCAACAGAGATAGGGTGAAAGGCACAGTTCACCTTACTCAGAAGCAGTATCTGAAGAAAGTACTGAAACGCTTCAACATCGACTCGAAGACGAAGCCGGTGAGTACTCCTATGGCCCCATATTTCAAGCTCAGTGCATTGCAGTCTCCTAAAACTGATGAAGATCGGGACTACATGAGGAATGTCCCATATGCAAGTGTTGTTGGAAGCTTAATGTATGCCATGGTGTGTACACGACCTGATATCTCCCAGGCCGTCAGCTTAGTTAGTCGCTATATGCATAATCCTGGAAAGGTTCATTGGCATGCGGCTAAGTGGATTCTACGGTACATTTTAGGGACCGTAGATATTGGTTTAAAGTTCGAGAAGAGTGAAGATAGTCTAGTAACTGGATATGTTGACTCAGACTATGCAGGTGATCTTGATAAACGCCGATCGACAACTGGATATGTGTTCACTATGGGTGGAGGACCAGTTAGTTGGCGATCAACTTTGCAGTCGACAATTGCACTATCATCAACTGAGGCTGAATATATGGCTGTAACAGAAGCCTGAAAGAAGCTATTTGGTTACAGGGATTGGTAACAGATTTGGGCTTTAAGCAGCAAGAGGTTACCTTTACTGTGACAGTCAGAGTGCAATTCATTTGGCCAAGAATCAAGTATATCACTCTCGAACAAAACACATAGATGTCCGATTTCACTTTGTACGTGAAATATTAGAAGAAGATGACATCAAACTTCAGAAGATTGGCACTAAAGATAATCCAGCAGATATGTTGACGAAGGTCGTCACAGGAATCAAGTTCCAACACTATTTGGACTTGATCAGTATTGTACACTGCTGAGCACACTAGGGTGCAGTGGAGCGTATTCGATAGCAGAAGTCTCTCATGTCAAAGAAAGAGGTGCATTCATTTTAAAGAATGAATCAATTTGCAAGCAGCCTAGTATGGCACACTTGGGTGGATGGGGTGATTGTTGAAAGTCCACCCAAGTGGCCTAATTTGCACATGCACCGTAAGGTGCTTTGGCTTATTAGGCCACCCACCATTAGTTAGGCCACCCACCCTGGAGTTAGGCTGAATTAGCTGCTGCTCTCTCCTATAAATAGGAGAAAGCTCAGATGAGAGAAACCAGCAATGGGAGAAGTGAAACAGAGAGAGAGAGGGATGTGAGAGAGAAATAGAAATTTGTAGAGTGTTTTGTAAATCTCATACAAATTCTATAAAAGAGGCTCTAGTGGACGTAGGCAATTTGCTGAACCACTTAAATATTGTTTTGTGTGATTTTTGGACAGGTTTCAGGCACAACAATATATAGTTCGTCGTACGTACTGCATGTATAGAAATATCGAATAGATAGATCATCGATCAACATAATTAAAGAAACGGCAGGTCAACACTTTTCTTTCTTTCCTAGCTAATTGGCATAGAGATAGAGAGCTGATCAGAAAGAAAGACAATGAATATAGTATTGCACTTCTAGCCTGTCCAAAATTATACAAGACGATATTTAAGTGGTTCAGCAAATTGTCTACGTCCACTAGAGTCTCTTTTACTGAGTTTGTACGAAGTTACAACACTCTGCAAATTCTCTCTCTCACGTCCTCTCTTTCACTGGTTTTGTCCACACATTTACATATCAGAACTCTCATATTTATAGGAGAAGTTCCCCTAAACAAGTTGCTAACAATTAGTCGTAAATGATGGCTAACTTCCAGCTGCAGCAGCTTTAGTTGAAAATCAATATACGGTGCTGCCTAATACAACAAATAAGAAAACGATACTGAGGTGCTGAGCAAGTGGACTGGTTTCACGTTTCACACTTAAGGTGGTTTTCAACAATCACCCCCTCCACCCAAGTGTGCCATGCCAGGCTACTTACAAACTGATTCATTCTTTAAATGAATGCACCTCATTCTTTGACATGAGAGACTTCCGCTATCGAATGCGCTCCAATGCACCGAGGGTGTTCAGTAGTTTATAATATTGATCAAGTCCAAACAGTGTTGGAACTTGATCCCTGTGACGACTTGCGTCAATATATCTGTTGGATTATCTTAAGTATCAATCTTTTGAAGTTTGATGTCCTATTCTTCTAATATTTCACGTACAAAATAAAATCAGACATCTATGTGTTTTGTTCGAGAGTGATATACTTGATTCTTGGCCAAATGAATTACACTTTGACTGTCACAGTAAACGGTAACCTCTTGCTGCTTAAAGCCCAAATATGTTACCAATCCATGTAACCAAATAGCTTCTTTCATAGGTTCTTTTACAGTCATGTATTCAACATCAGTGGATGATAGTGCAATTGTTGACTGCAAAGTTGATCACCAACTAACTGGTCCTCCTGCCATAGTGAACACATATCCAGTTGTCGATCGGTGTTTGTCAAGATTACCTGCATAGTCTGAGTCAACATATCCAGTTATTAAACTATCTTCACTTTTCTCGAACTTCAAACCAATATCTACGGTTCCTAAAATATACCGTAGAATCCACTTAGCTGCATGCCAATGAGCCTTTCCAGGATTATGTATATAGCGACTAACTAAGCTAACGGCCTGGGAGATATCAGGTCGTGTACACACCATGACATACATTAAGCTTCCAATAATACTTGCATATGAGACATTCCTCATGTAGTCTCACTCTTTATCATTTTTAGGATACTGCAATGCACTGAGCTTGAAATATAGGGCCATAGGAGTACTCACCGGTTTCGTCTTCGAGTCGATGTTGAAGCGTTGCAGTATTCTTTTCAGATACTGCTTTTGGGTAAGGTGAACTGTACATTTCACCCTATCTCTACTGATCTCCATCCCTAATATTTTCCGTGCCTCTCCTAGATCTTTCATTTCAAACTCATGACTTAACTGAGTTTTTAAGCGATTTATCTCCCCCTTGCTTTTACATGTAACTAACATATCATCTACATATAAAAACAAATAAATGAAAGATCCATTTGCAAGTTTTGTAAAATATACACAGTGATCGTATTGGCAACGAGTGTATTTTAGATCCATCATAAAGCAGTCAAATCGCTTATACCATTGTTGATGTGACTGCTTCAAGCCATAAAGTGACTTCTTCAGATTGCTTACCCAATTTTCTTTTCCAGCTTCTTTAAAACCTTCTGGTTGAGACATATAAATCTACTCTTCCAGATCACCATGTAAGAAAGCTATCTTTACATCAATCTGTGCTAACTCAAGATCATATTGTATAATCAAAGTTTGCAATATCCGAATGGATGAATGCTTCACAACAGGACAGAATACTTCACTGCAGTCAATTCCCTTTGTCTAAGCATAGCCCTTGGTTACCAACCTAGCTTTGTATCGCACTTCATTTTTAGTAGCTTGATCATCTTTCTAATTAAAGATCTACTTACAGCCAATTGTCTTCTTTCCTTATGAAAGCAGCACAAGCTCCCAAGTCTGGTTCTGGTGAAGAGACTGCATCTCTTCATTCATCGCCTTTGTCCATTCAACTTGTTCACTGGACTGTATGGCTTCTCTGTAAGTGGTTGGGATCTCACCATCTTCAGCTGGTAATGCATAGGTCATATAGTCTGCAAAACGTGTCGGTACACGTTTATCTCGTCTCGGTCTGTTGGTTGCTATTGATTCGGGTTGACATGGAGGTACTGTGACTAAACTATCAACCTTATCTTATCCATGCTTCCCCGAATTCTTTGAAGTAATAATGTGACGCCCCCAACTCCCACGTACAGACACGTGAAAATCGAGACGTCAAGACGATGACAACACAGGTCACACATCCTATCGCCATGTGCCAAGTATGTACACATGCAACATGTGTACAAATAAACCTCGCAGCAGATAATAAAAGTCTTTCAACTAAGTATCAGAATTTTTGTTTAAATACAAACTAGCTTAAAACACACGTAATAAAATATAACAAGTTCAACACTGCTTCAAATACCAACTACATAACATAAAAATCAATAAATATAATATCCAAGGGTAAACAACTCCAAAACAAATACTCTGGCGGAGCTGCCTCCTCCTTCTCAACCTCTGCATCAAAATCTACGGAACCAAAAATGGTGTTGCAGGTAAGTAATAATCCAAACACCAAAAGATAAAAAAATATATTACACTCAACAATATGCATAAAAAGATGCCAAATGCACATGTCCCAAAAATCCACATTTTTTCCACTCATGCCAAAATCCCATTTTGGCCCAAAATTATTTCCTTTAAAACTTTTCCTCGCCATTATCCCAGATAATGGCCCAAATATATCCTTTAAAACAAGTCATTGTCATTATCCTAGATAATGACTCAAACCAAGAAACCACCATTTTTTCAGAAAATGGATCTCAATATCGTCTCACAAAATTTCGCCATTTTCTCAGAAAATGGCTCATATCCAATATCTAAAATCAGTTCCAATTAATGCATGCACCATGATCTCCCATAGGGATCATCCGCACACTCTGGCTACTATGACACACCGCAGGTAACGACTAGGCATGTGACATCTAAACGAGCGATCCCAGTCTCGCGCCCTACGTGTACCTAGAGCAGGCATCCTTTAGTCCCTGCCAGCCGAGGGGCTATGGAGTCGACATGACAGCGTTACCGTATCGTGCGATCCGGTCATCGCTCAATGACAACTCAGGAGATGTCACTCAGTATTATCCACTCCCGAGGGACCAGAGGAGCTTCACCGGGATAATACACCATCCCGGCTTGGGGTCGTGATACACACACACCTGAAAATCTATTTACGCATGAAAACTCAATTTCTAGTATCAAACACATGTATATGCATGCACAATGCAATGCAAATGATATGACACATAATATCCAACAATTCTCAACATCAATAACAAACAAACAACTCCATCCTCAAATCCATTCAACCTCCGACTCCTCGGACTCAGTCCGGAATAACCAACCAGTCACAAATATTTATTGTAAAAATAATAATATATTTAAATCTAAAATGAAGTTTGAAAAATATTTACAGCACTGTATGATAATTTTCGAAGGATCAACGAGCTACAAATGGCGAAGAACAAGTAACGTAACAGTGTAAAAACACTGTGGCCGTGGGTTGTAAAATACCCACTTTTGAATGGGGACAAACCAAGACTTGAAATTGATAGGGAATAACTTAGAGGTGTTTATGAATCTAGTGAAAGAGAGGGTCGGCCGTGGGTGGCGGCGAAAACGGCGGTGGAAGGCCAAAATACCCAAAACGGAAAGTGAGGTCGTGGGAGCTGTTCCGGCAACGGATCAGAGCTGGAAATTGGTGGTTTAGGACGGCAAGAGGTCGGTGATGAAGTGGTGAAGAGATGATGGCTGGAGGTGAAACGACGATGGCGGAATGGCACAAAGACCGTGCGGCTTGGAGGAACTCGTGGTGGTTAATGGTGGCTCAGATGGAGATGAAACTTGGTGGGGATGATCACCGGCTAGAGGGGAAGAAATCTGGGTGGGAGTGCAAGTCACGGCGCCGGCAAGCGGCGGTTTTGGGAGGAGAGAGAAAACGTCGAAAATGAGAGGGGAAAGAGAGAGCTCGCGCGGGAGAGAACCGGGAGGAATAGAAAGAAAAAAGAAAGAAAAAGAAGAAAAGAAAAAGAAAGGAAAAAAGAAAAGAGAAAGAAAAGATGGGGGAAAATAAATGAGGTCCAATACTCTCTTCTGGAGTCCAAAAACTGATCTAACGAAAATAATTTTAAAAGCAATAAAACAAGGAAAATAATTTAAATACAATATAAAGCTAAAATATAACAAATAACTAGTAAAAACTAATAACTTAATTTTATAAATCCAAAGAAAAACTAAAATAAATTAAATAACAATTTAAACTCAAACAAGAAATAAAATCCAATTAAAATCCGATAATTTAAAATAAAAGAACCAATATTTTAATTAAATTAAAATACTCATTCAGTGAAAATACATGTAAAAACGGAATATCACATTCTGCGAATCATCTGATGTTTCGCCATCATTGCTGCCTTCTTTGGAATATTTATGCTTATGTGACTTAAGCATATCAGATTCGTTGAATGTAACATCTCTACTGATGATTACCTTTTTAGACTTTATGCACTAGAGTCTATACCCTTTTACACCAGTACTAAAACCTAAGAATTTTGCTTTCTTGGCTATAGGATCAAGCTTACTTTCTTTAGCATAATAGTAAGCAGGACATCCAAAAACATGTAAAGAGTTATAATCAGTAGCATATGTATCTCTCCACATTTCAGTGGGTGTCTTCCCGTCATTGGCAGCTGCGAGTAGTCGGTTGATGAGGTGGCAGACATATGTCACAGCTTTAGCCCAAAATTGTTTACTGAATCCAGAATCCAGTAACATACATTGCACTTTCTCTAGTAAAGTACGATTCATCCGTTCTGCCATACCGTTCTGCTGCAGTGTACCTCGTACTGTGAAGTGTCTGACAATTCCCTCTCTCCTGCATACTTCCATGAAGGGGTCTGAAGTGTACTCACCTCCATTATCAGATCTGAGCCGCTTAAGCTTTCTGCCAGTCTGAGTCTCAATCATTTTCTTCCAATTAAGGAAGATTTTCAACACTTCATCTTTATTCTTCATCGTATATACTCAAACACGACGAAAATAATCATCTACAAAAGTTACTAACCAATGCTTACCTCTCAAAGATGCATTTTGGGTAGGTCCCCAAACATCAGAGTGTACATAGTTAAGTATCCCCTGTGTATTGTGTATAGCGGTTCCGAACTTGATCCGCCTCTACTTCCCCAATACACAGTGCTCACAGAAAGATAGTTTTCCAGTCTTGGCACCTTTGAGTAAGCCTTGCTTCATCAGTGTTTGCAAACCTTTTTTTCTAGCGTGTCCCATACGTATATGCCAAAGACTGGTGGTGTCAGCATCAGTCTCATCTAACTTCTCACAGCATGTGAAAACTCTTTCATCAATAGTACTTCCTTGCAAGAAGTACAAGTTTCTTCGCCTCAAACCCTTCATTGCCACCTGAACTCTCATTAGTACTTTGAGAGTTCTGTCTTCAATTGTGATTCTAAATCCCTTTGAATCCAGAGATCCCAGTGAGATGAGATTCTTTCGCAAGTCTGGAACGTACCCAACTTCTCTCAGAGTTTTGATGCAGCCATCGTGCAGCTTTAACTGAATGCTACCTATTCCCTGAGTCTTACAGGCACTGTCATTGCCTATAAGTACTGCTCCACCATCAATTTTTGTGAAGTCAGTAAACAAATCCCAATTGGGACATATGTGATAGGTACATCTGGAATCCATAATCCATTCATCGGAATGACAAATTGGTGATGAACTTGTCAAGGGAAAATCTGACTCATCATCTCTGTCCACGACATTGGCTGTGGTGGGTTGATTCTGTTGTTGTCCCTTCAGCTTGGGACTATCCTTCTTCCAGTGTCCTTTGTTGCGACAAAAGGAACACTCGTTTCTAGCGAATTTTCTGCCGACTAATGAACCATGTGATGTGGTTTGAGATTTCGATTGAAAACCTTTCTTCTTTCCAGGATACCTTGACTGTAGTCTCCATTTTGCTGTTAGCGCTTCACTTGATGTATCTAGTTGTACCTGCTTATCCTTTCTGCGGTACTCATTGCTAATTAAAGAGCTAGATACATCGTCAAAACTAATCTTTTCCTTCACATACAGTAGAGTAGTAATTAAATGCTCATATGTATCAGGCAAGGAATTTAACAAAAGTAAAGCTTTATCTTCATTTTGGATTTCAACATCCAATTTTAATAAATCAGCAATAATTTGATTATAATTATTCAAATGTTCAGACATAGAAATACCTTCACGAAATTGGAATCTGAAGAGCTTTTTCTTCAAGTGCAAACGGCTCTCAATGCTCTTCTTCATGAACTTATCCTCCAATTTCTGTCAAAGTTTCCTAACATTTGTCTCTCTCATGAAAAAATACTTCTGTTCTTTGGTAAGGCATAACCGGATTATACTAAAAGTTTGGGTATTAAGTTTCCTCCAATCCTTTTCAGTCATATCATTTGGTCTCTCTTCCAACGCAATATCCAACTCTTGTTGGATCAAAACGTCCATGACTTCACACTGCCACATGCCAAAGTTGCTAGTTCCATCAAAATTTTCAACTTCAAACTTGGCATTTGACATTGTGGACCGACGCCCAAAGCTACTGGCATTTTCAGAGCTCCTATCTATTCCAAAACCTTCCATGTGAATTTAGAAAAATTTAGACTAAAAAATTCAAAATTCTAACCGTACGGATGAGTCCGGAATGATTCAAATAGTTGGAAAACACTATTTGATTTTGAAAACGGACTCCAAATGGTTTAGATCAAGTCCAAAATGGATATGGAAAAATGAACGGTCCGATCGTCTGGCGAGTGAGATGCACGCGCTCCGATCTTCTACCGGTATGTGCGGGCTCCTCTGACCTCCGTTTTTTATTCCGTTTGTTGCAACGGATTCGTCTTGACGCTAAGAACACCCTGGAGTTGTTAAAAGTTGATTTCGATCAACTTGATTTCTGGACAGCATAAACCAACGCTCTGATACCAATTGTTGCGCCTCTAGCCTGTCCAAAATCACACAAGACGATATTTAAGTGGTTCAGCAAATTGTCTACGTCTACTGGAGCCTCTTTTATTGAATTTGTACAAAATTACAACACTTTGCAAATTCTCTCTCTCACTTCCTCTCTTTCACTGGTTTTGCCCACACATTTACATATCAGAACTCTCCTATTTATAGGAGAGGTTCCCTTAAACAAGTTGCTAACAATTAGCCGTAAATGATGGCTAACTTCCAATTGCAGCAACTTTAGTTGATACGGTGCTGCCTAATACAATAAAGAAGGAAACGGTGTTGAGGTCCTGATCAAGTAGACTGGTTTCACGTTTCACACTTAGGGTGGTTTTCAACATATAGTTTAAAGCTTGTTGGTTTTGGTAGGGATATTGATAGTGATGGTGTTGACGAAGCTGGTGGCTTCAGATGATTATGGGGACGCGTTCTCGAAGAGCATATTGTTTTTTGAAGGGCAGAGATCAGGGAATTAGTTACTCTCTTTTCAGAGGATGGGTTGGAGGAAAGATTCTGCTCTTCGTGATGGTTCTGAGATTGGTGTAAGTCAAGAGTTTGGTTGCATTTTGTAATTATTACAATGTTAAAAAATTAAACTTCTATATATAATTGAATAAAAAGAAAGTTTGATGCACCTTTTTTTTCGTTTTGAAATCTGGCGAACATCTTGATCAAGGTATATATATGAGGTTGAGTAAATCTATGTAACTCCATATACGTACCTACCATCATCAGGTGGATTTGGTAGGTGGTTACTATGATGCCGGTGACAACGTTAAGTTCAGCTTTCCGATAGCATTTTCGACGACAATGCTTTCACGGGGTGTATTAGAGTTCAAAAAATGCATGGGCTCGGACCTTTCACATGTTCTCGACGCCATTCGATGGGCAACATACTACTTTCTTAAGGCCACAAGCATCCCTGGGTTTGTCTTTGCTCAAGTGGGTGACCCCTATGGCGACCACAATTGCTGGGAGAGGCCAGAAGACATGGACACCCCAAGAACACCCTATGCAGTGAGCAAAGAATTCCCGGGCTATGTTTTCAAAGAGGGTACACCATCGAGGATCTTCCTTGCCATCCATTGATGAACATCCAGAGCACATTGACTGTAATGGCAGAAGCTCGTATCTTAAAAGCGACAATGTTAATCCAAACTTGCTTGTAGGGGCTGTTGTTGGGGGACCTGACATCGACGATTCCTACACCGATTCTCGAGCTGAATATTTGCACTCGATCGAGCCTACTACCTACATTAACGCACCACTCGCGGGACTCCTGGCCTACTTTAAATCTGCATAATCCAAGTCGATCGTAGATCATAGAATTTTCTTAATTAATTAATTTCATTTTTTGCAGCTAGGGAATTATTAGATTAATTAAATACAGTAATGATCATGTACAAAAGGAATTAGAAAATATAATAAAGTAATTAATTCACAACTTATGCGAACAAAGTCATATAGTTTTATTCATGATCAGTCGACAAGATCACTGTGGCACCAAAAATATTATTATTTCAATACAAAAGACAAAATTAATGTTTCGAAGAGGTGCGTGCGTGCATGCATGCATGGTACTTGATGCTCCACACGTTATAGCTAGCATATGCACGTACGTACGGTATATAATCATGCATGCAGGATTTTCGATCTAATTAGAATATTAAATATATATCTAGCTAAAACCCAAATAATTACAAAGAGAAATAAGCTAGCAAAGAGCTACTAAGTGTTTAACTTGTTCAAATGTTCTCGAAAGTTTGATTTATATATTTATATAGGGTCTTAGCTCCCATTTTTTATAGAAGAAACAGACTTCATTCATTCATTAGAAAAAAGTTACATCCTCGATCGGATACATACAAAAAAATTTCCAGATCACAAGTCAACTATTGCGTTTGGAGCTTTACCAGTATACAAATTCTTTTGTGACTGGTATGATCTTAACTGCTACTATAACTCTCTACAAATAAACTATATATAGCTCCCGGCCAGTAGTAATACTATCATGTTATAATATTTTTGTTTTTATATTAGATCATGTAGTCGGATTATGAAAAGTACCGTACGTTTTGGCTAATTATTGGCTTTCAAATAGTAACATTAATTGAGAAATATTAATTTCTTTATTTTTCAAAAAATCATTGATAAACAGATCATCATCTCACGCAATTACCTACTAAACTTCATGAGCCTTAATTATAATTAGCGAGCTCAACTATATATTAATCACTTTGAAATTCAAATAATTCAATGTGTTAATTAAGTAACATCATGTCCAATAAGATCAAGACAACGGAAAAAAATTAATAATTACTGCTTAATTACTACCAGAGATATGCAACTGCTGGAAGCTGCCATATATGCATGGAGTCAATACACTGAAACGGGCACATGCTGCATGCACCTAATTAATTCGCATGGTTGGTATGTAATATATAATATATATATATATATAACACTAATTAATTAACTAATATATTATATTATATATATAATATATAGATCAAGAAATTAATTAAAGAAAAAACTTAATGTGAAAAATTGGTAAACCTGACAGGTTATGTATCATTATAAGAAGAATGACTTTTGCGTCATCTAAATTCGTCGCAAAAAATACAAAATGTGTCGCTAACAAATATATATAATTATAAGCCAACCATGTGTTGAGCTGGAAATTAATTGGGAAGTAAATAAATACAGAAAATAAATCTAGCTAGCTTCACATCCAGGTAGCTGAATATGACAAAATTGGCAAGTTCATCATGACTCATGAACAATATGCATGCAAGACAAGTGTAGACCAGATTTGAGATGATCAGATAATTACTTATATATATAAGGCAAAAACATTCGCCCCATGTCCCAAAAAGACAAGAAAAGCCACCAAAATCACAAAAACATGGAAAATAATAAGATAAATTAGTAATATATATATTTGGAAAGTATAATAGTAATTGAGATTTAATTGATTCTAGCTGTTCCATTATATATATAATTACTTCACATGTGAAGATCAATATGGAATTAGATATGTATATATATATTGACTTCCTTAATTGCTATATATATATAGGTACTATTATTTCCCAAATTATATGCCACAATATGTTTCCATGTATAGTTCATGTGCTTTCATAGTTTTTAACTTTTGACTTATTTCCTTAACACTATATATATACCTATTGCCAAACACACATGCACGTACGTTTCACATCATCAGTACTGCCTACCTGCCAGCCTGCCTGCGGAGTTGGTTTTGAGTGAGAGATCAGCTAGAATGGCTGGGAAATGCAATACCCTAATTCCTACGTTGTTGATAATATTGACG
This sequence comes from Carya cathayensis, assembly GCA_011037825.1. Classification (NCBI taxonomy): domain Eukaryota; kingdom Viridiplantae; phylum Streptophyta; class Magnoliopsida; order Fagales; family Juglandaceae; genus Carya; species Carya cathayensis. The sequence goes on along the minus strand of QGSO01000283.1, from coordinate 609,617 downwards.
GGAACGGTGATGATTATGATGAAAGCAGGGACAAGCTCGGCTTCCAATTCACCCGACTATGCGGACGCTTTATCAAAGTGCATACTGTTCTTTGAAGGCCAGAGGTCAGGAAAGTTACCTTCTACCCAGCGTATGACTTGGAGGAAGGATTCCGCTCTTCGTGATGGCTCTGACATTGGTGTAAGTCCTCTCTCTCTCTCTCTCTCTCTCTCTCTCTCTCTCATAGTTACTGTCAAAAGGAGACTAAAATAATAGAAGTCAATACAAGTTTGTTTGGATTCGAAAAACGTCTCACCTCATCTCATCTAATAATTATAATTTTTTTAAATTTCTATATAAAATATAATAAATAATTCAACTTTTTCAAATCTCAATTCAACTTTTTTAAATTCTAAAACAATATTAATAATAATATTTTATTCAACTTTCATTTTTCATCTAAAATTATCTCATTTTATATCTGAATCCAAATCACATCTCATCTCATTTCATCTCTAAATCCAAACCAGTTAATTATAATTGATATCAAAAGCAATGAATAGTAAAAAAAAGAAAGGGAAGAAGAAGAATCATGCATGTGTTTATATGGTATGTTTGGTTTTTGTGTAAAATCACCACTTGGGATATAGTTTATATGCATGGCTGGTCATTTTCTATTTTAAATCATTATTTATCCTAAAATTTTTAAACTGATGGAAAGAGATAATTTTAATTATTATTTTTTAGAACATATAATTTAATTATTTAGCTATTATATTAATGCTACCTCACATGTGGCTCATATTCCCCTTTTATAAGTCCCTCAAGATGTGAAATATTTAATTAAATAGATGAAATATAGAGTCAACATTCAAATTAGGATTTTTGATATCATGTTATACATTTCTTATATACACGTATATATGCATGATACATTTCTTTTAAATTGTCAAATTGAGATGGTTCCAATATTTACAGATCGATTTGGTTGGGGGATACTACGATGCGGGTGACAATGTCAAGTTCCACTTTCCTATGGCATTCACAGTAACGATGCTGGCTTGGAGTGTGATAGACTTTGGGAAGTATATGGGGTGGGAGAAAAAACATGCATTGGAGGCTGTTCGATGGGGAAGTGACTACTTGCTTAAAGCCACAAGCGTCAGACATGTTGTGGTTGGCCAAGTTGCCGACTCCAATGGCGATCACAATTGTTGGGAGAGGCCGGAGGACATGGACACTCCTCGAACCTCTTATGTAGTTAATGAAACAAATCCAGGAACCGAAGTCTCAGCTGAGATTGCAGCAGCACTTGCAGCCTCTTCAATTGCTTTTAAGGCTTCTGATGCTAAATATTCTGCATTGCTTCTACGAAGATCTAAACAGGTACTTGAGGTTTATTATAATATATCACCTTTTCCATTAGATTATACCCTTTTCTTTCCAATTATTTTTTTGATCATTTCGATTTCATTTTTTTTTTCACGTCTTGTGGAATATCAGGTCTTTGACTTTGCAGATGGGTATCAGGGATCTTACAACTTGAGTATTGGCGAAGTGGCATGCCCATTTTACTGTGATTACAGCGGCTACGCGGTATGCATTGGGATAGTTTTGTTATCAATTTCGGTGAATTTATGTGATATATGAGATAGAGCTTGAATAATCTTGATAAGTTGGTATGAATTGGCTGAACTGAATGCAAGCTGTCCGTGTGAGGATCAACTTTGGTCACTTTTTTCCTAAGCTGGATTTTAACTGCATGGTTACATTGAATTCAAATTTGAATGGAAAATAAAGAGTACAGTTTCACATTATATATCTTTGTAGGATGAATTGCTTTGGGCAGCAGCATGGTTATACAAGGCCACACAGAGGCCTTATTACTGGAAGTATCTCGGAGAAAACATTCACCATTTGGAATCCATCGTTGTAAGAAATATACATGGCAATCCATATGTAGGTGCTAGCTTTGCTGAATTTGGATGGGATGCAAAGCATGCTGGCATTAACGTACTTGTTTCCCAGGTTAATGATCAGTTATCCAACTCAGTCATTTCTCACCATTTTCGATCTTCCCATAACAAAAATTCTGGTTTCTTTGATCCTCCTCTGTTGGCAGTGGATGATGACGCACTACTCTAGTGATAATCCTTATATTCTCAATGCTGATAAGTTTGTATGCTCCATATTACCCGAATCACCTTCCAAATCAGTCACTTACACTCCAGGTTAGTTTTCTCCAACCTCATGAATAGATGCATGGGTTGATTTCACAAACCCTGAATACATCACATCTAATTTGATTCTTATATATATATATATATATATATATATTTATAGGTGGGCTTCTAATCAAGCCTGGAGGAAGTAACACACAACATGCAACAGCTTCTTCTTTCCTCCTAATTGTTTACTCTCGGTATATGTATGTTGCCCATAAACTGGTTCGTTGTGGTGATGTTGTTGTCACTCCAAGTAGGCTGATCGATATCGCCAGGAGCCAGGTATGCACCTCGAACAAATTAAGCAAGATCATCGTTTGGCAAAATGCTTCGCTGAGAAATTAATCATGTTCCATGCACACGTGATCTGGATAACAAGGATTTTGTATCGTTATAAATTGATGAAAGCAGGTGGATTATTTACTGGGAAATAACCCATTGGGCATGTCATACATGGTGGGATTTGGCCCAAAGTTCCCTCGGAAGATACATCACCGTGGAGCCACCATACCTTCGATTGACAAACACCCACAGAAGATAGGTTGCCGTGACGGAGACCAGTACCTTCAGAGCCAGAATCCCGACATGAACCAGCTGACGGGGGCAATTATCGGAGGCCCTGCCGGGGACGATTCTTTCAGTGATTCTCGGATGAATGTTGGGCAGACGGAGCCAACCACGTACATAAATGCACCTTTTGTTGGCGTCTTGGCTTACTTCAAAGCAACTGCTCTGAAAAATACAACATTTGACATTTGATCAAATACATTGATTATTTATGCTCAATTTATGCTACAGAAATGCTTGGTTTACCCTCCAGAGATTTAGGCTTAGGGTGATCTATATGTTTTTGACAAAACTTTTTGAATAATTGAATAAAAATGTTGGTTTTTTAATTAATTTCACCAAATACTCAAGATTTCCCGATAATTGGGTCAATTGTGTTTATCTACTCCTACGTGTAATACGACATATTGGCCAATTTGGACGGTAGAGTATTCTCAGCATACTCCACTACTATTTATTATTTTATTATTATTTTTTATCTATTTTTTATTATTTAATACTACTATTCAATATTTTATCATTAATTTTTTATTAATTTTTTCTTTACTATTTCCAAAATATCTGATATCAACTCAATACCCAAACACAAACTAGTGATGTTTTCATTAGAAGTAATCCAAATCCATATATATTTTATAAATTGTATACAAAGACTATATATGACTAAGTTTTTGTTTAATAAAAATTGAGTAATGTTAAATATAAATTTTAAAAAAATTATTTTTTTAATAATAAATTTTAACTTTAAAAAAAAAGGAAAAAAAAAAAAGTGGAGGACGAGACGTGTAAGGTTTAAAATTATGTTTAATGTTAGACAAGAATAATCATCTACACATCAATTATACTGATAAGGCCCAAGCTGAAGGCCCATGATTTTCGGCCTAATGTTTAATAATCTATAGAGATCACTCACTCTTATCTTTCAGAGGTTAAAAGGTGAATTCCTGGAAATATAGGGTCGAAGTTTCATTTACAACTATCCGACGGTCCCGTTTAATAAAATCGATTCTTTGCTCCCATCTTACAAACAATTCTACTCTGACCCCACTCGTTTCAAAAGTTTCATAACGGAACCAACTGAAAGTTTGAAACCCTAGATAGAAAATCGAAGTAGACGATGCAGCAGAGAAAATCAGCATCTGGGAGACCTTCTGGGACGGATGGCTCCGATTTTTCCTATCGGATGGTCGTCGATTCAAGTAAATCCCGCTCAAACTCTTTCTTTAGGCTTCTAACCAGGAGCATTAGTGTTCTTAGCTATAGCTTTTCTATGTAAATAAAGAATAAAAGAGATTTAATCTTATTTGGATCGCAGGGTATCAGAAGGTAGCTTCAGGAAAGTCTCGTCTCTCCTCTCTAATTTTCACCCAGGTATAGTACCTCTCAGTGTTTGTTTTCTACATCCCATTACCAATTGTAATAATGAATTGCTCTGTTTTTCTATTCGTTTTGTCGATCAAAAAATAATGAATTATTCTGATGTATGCATTAATAGTCGATGCATGTCGATAGAAAATTTGAACATTTTTTTTCCTGTAATTGCGTGGCTGCTTTTTAAAGTGGTCGATACACAAAATTTGCTGCGATTTTCTTTTTCTATTGATAGACTTTAATTCTATGAACGTGATTTTTTTTGTAATTAGAACTAGTAATTTAGTCCCTGGAAACTCGAATGGTGTTACCCAAGACACGCGAATTTATTGCTACTTGCTAGTGCCCTCATAAAATTGACTTAGAATTGTTCTGACTTGTGGAAGGTTGAGTATAGACTACTATGTTTTAAACCTTAGTTGAGATTTTGGCTATTCAATTGAGGTGTTATGGTTCTTTCATTTAATTCTATGATATTGCAAACTTTAGTAGTGGTGTAACATTCATATATGCAAGTGATTAATCAAATCATTTATGTCAAGTAGCTACCTTTGTATTTCCTATTGATTGGATTTGCACTGTTTATTGCAGGTTGTCATTCAATTATTTGGAACTGTGTGCACAGTTCTGTCAACCTCAAAGGAGGATCCTGATAGACTCGCTATTTTGGCTATTGCTGTTGGGTTTGTTTCTCTGATACTAGGGGAATTAGGTAGCTGACCAAATCCTAATGTCTTTATCAAGCTCTACCATATGCATATGCATCCGTTTCCAATAGTTAGATATTTATTCCTGTTTTGTTGAAGGTCGAAGACGTAGTCGAGTGGGGTTGTTAAAAGTCTACATGGTTGCATCTTCTACCACAATACTTCTCTGGATTGCTTGTGTTTCCAAGAGCAGTTTTATGTTAGAGGTAAGGACGATTCCCGCACCACCCCCCCCCCCCCCCCCCCCCCCCCCCAAAAAAAAAATTAAAAATAAAATCCCAACCCCAATGTTGTTTATTATCAAAAACTTTTAAAAAAGATGTTGGACGTTGAAAGAATCAAGCAAAAAAAGCTAGAGCAACAAGATAGAGTGATCTTTAAGAATTGCTAAGTTTTTTCTTTTATATGAACGGATGAAGTTATTTTGTCAGAACCTTGATTGATATAAAAAATAGTTAGATGTCCAATCATTTGCATACATGTCCAAGTTCATTCTTAATATTCCATCTCGTAAACATTGCCCTAATTTTACCTGTTAGTAATGCACTAATGCTGTGTAGGTCTCCTACTCTTTTACTAGGAAGATTTAGTCCGAAAAATAATGGCATAATAACTATACTGCTTTGACTTTGAGATGAAGTCTTGTCACATGTTTGCTATTCCAAATATACTTATTGTGAGTATTAGAAAACCGTTTCATTATCTGAATTTGAGGGTAAGTAGTTGAAGATCACCAGTCATTGGATGCCATGTAAACCCACAATTTTATACTTTTGCCTTGTCAACTTAAGCACAATGTTCACTAAAAAAAACAACTTACCCTCAATGTTCTAGTTTGTTAAGCCATTAAATGGAAGTAGTTAAACTGAAATAAGTTATTGTACACACTTTAATGCTTTGGTTTTCTGCTATTGTACTAAATGGGGACAACGTTCATGATTTCCTCTCTTTAATTTATTGCTCTTAGAATGTATTTAGGTGTGCTATGTATACTTCCTGTGTACACGGGCTATGCCTTTTTCTTTCTGATCAATAATATTTTTTCTCTTACTTATCAAAAAAAAAAAAAAACAGTTATTGTGTAATTATCCATATCAGTTCATGCAAACGCCCTAACATGAGCAAGCCAAGTCTCCCTTAGCTTAACAGATTTCTTTGGCTCTTGATCTTCTCCCAAAGTTTCACATTCTTAATACAAGAAACTAAAAACTGCTGCAACTCATTTAACTGTTTCCAAGTCAGTAGTCAAAGAGAGTTTCTGAGCAGCAGGGTTTCATTGGTGTACCTGTCAATGCATTGGAGTAGAAACTTAAGGAAGCATGAATTAGTTTGGTTCCATTAGACCATTAGACATACAGTTTTAGAAAATAATTATAGAATAAAATAAAATGAAACAAAACCTTCCATACTCTCCTTAGTGTTGTTATATTACCATGGAATCTTGTCACAGTTATCTTTCAAATACATATTTCAGTAGATCTTCCTACTTCGAGTCATGTCTTGATAGAAATATCTTTGATCAATGGTAAAATAAGATCCATATTGCATCATATCTAAGAGATTACTGCTTCGGAATAAAGAAGCAATGGCACTCGATCATTATCAAAGTTATTGCAATCTTTTTTCTTCCATGAGGATCCCTTCAGGGCACCTTCTGTTTCTACTAGGCAATCAAGTACTAGGGCAGAATCATTTTCCACAAGTCAACATTTTTCACGGGGGTCCAAGTAGAGAACCGAAAGTCTTGAGCAAATAATGCAGCTGAACTATAGTTCAAGAGATCATTTCATCATAATGCCTTGAATTTTGTAACTCCAGAACATCTGTTGCTCAACAAGCATTTGAGAAAATTGCTGATGGGTCGGGTTTTTTATGTTATCGAATATCTATTTCAAATGTGCACGTTGTAGCTTTGTTATGTCATTCTGATAATATGTATAAATGACATTAGTTATACCTTGATTAAGTATCGACCATAATATGCATGTGTGTATATATAAAAGAGATTTGCTGCAAGCTGTTAAGTTGCTAAGATGATTGCAATTAGTAATGGTAAATAATATAATCAAACTTTTGATTTATCAATTCTATCCTGTGGTAAGATCTTCTCATCTGTCCAGGCATCTATAAGGTCGCTCATAGGCAGTTGCAGAGCATAATCTCCAAAAATGAATATATATTTATGCTTGGTGGAAATAGTTAGTTACTGTTGAACTTCAATTGTTAATCCTATTGATATGCCCTGATTTTGTATATAATTTCTGAGTAGGTTATCCAAGATCCAAGTAATTGGGAAACAAAGAAGTTGGAACTTCTGGAGACTGCTCTTGTTCTATTTGGTGAGTTCTAATCTTTAATGCTGATTATATAATTATAACTAATGGTTATTTTACATCTGAACTGGAAGTTTAAATCTCCTATGTTGAACTTTTCCAGGGCTTCTGATACAAGTATTTACAATTGGCACAACAACATCTCTTATCAGTAACATGTCTCCTCCCAAAAGGGCCTCTTAACTGATGCTTGTAACTCTAAGTGACTCTCCATGTCAACGGCTGAAGTTTTTTGGGTGCGGCATAATCCATACAAATCACAAAAGATTTTATTCTTTAGTTTTAGTTCATTGATTATATGGGTGCGATCCATCCTTGAGAAAGAATGTTGTATTTCGACACTAGCTGTCTGTAAAACAGGGTATCAATATAGCGAGTTGATCCGTATTCATTTGACAGATAACAGATGATAAACCTTTTCGAGTGATGATGTTAAGGTTCTGTTTGTTTGGACGGAAAGTATTTCTCCGCCATATCCTTGTGCATTTGTGTATGAGACTTTGAGTCCGAACTAACCCAAAACCTAAAAATGATCGGAAATGATCAAAACGGCTCAAATATGCAAAATGGACGTCCGGTCTTTCTCACACCTCAAACCACTATACAGTCTATACTCCCAAAACAACTGCCACTTCTCATCCACAGCTCTGCTCAGCTCTCATGGTTGCTCTCACCCCACTAAAGATCAAATCCCATCATCCGCCTCACAACGACCCCTCTCAATCTCAATCCCTTTCTCATTTATATAGTTTTCACTTTTCATTAAATGCTTGATAAAATAGGTGTACGCATATTCAAGTACTGTATAGAGAAAGAAGCCTTTCATCTATTCAAAATTACACCTTGTTTCACTCTCAATCTCTCTCTGAATTGGGAGGAGTGTATACGTATATCCACGTGACCCTACACATGTAGAGATTATGTGCCTTGTGCATGTTCTAAGGTCCAAATTTGAGGAATGGGACCTAGAATTCTAAGGTACCTAAGGACCCGGGCCAAGCGTAGCCCTCAAATCTCAGTCTTTTGATAGATTCGTCGGTCCTAGCATCTTTAAAGCTTGTCCAGGCCCCCACTCCCTCCCCCAAAACCCAACTTCCAAAATCGATTAAAACAGAATCTTATGGTTAAGATGGGATTAAAGAAATAAAAATATTTTAATCATAAAATATTACAATAAAATAATTTTATAAATTTGCATAATGATAAGATTTATCAAATTATAAATTTATAAATTTAATAAATTAATTAAAATTACACAATTATTTTTATATAATTAATTTATCGCAATAAATCTGTCTTCCAATATTTATGATTAATGATGGATTGATTCTAGGCTACCGCAATGACTGTTGGGTATGCTTCTAGTACAAATTTTGCTCTTTTTTTTTCTCCTCTTTCTTTTTATATTTTTTAACATATTTAAATATTTTTAAAAAATAAAAAAATATATCAATATATTAAAAGTCTATTATTTAATTATTAAATAAAAAAATTTAAATATATAAAAATCAAAATAAAGAGACACAATAAAGCAGTACTATACTGACATTTTCTTTATGTTTTAGTGTTGTGGGGCTAAGTGTAGTAGTTATGTGTGCTCGTGACTTAATTCCGTGCGTACGAGCAACACAAACGGTGGTAGTAGATGGTAGGCGTGGCTAACTACTATTATTTTGTCGACTTGTTTTATTTATTTATCTATATACCTTCATTTTAATCTTATATATATATATAATTATATGTTAAAACCGTGTACCTATTGTTTGTCCCAATAGAAATAAAACTCCTTTCTAATCAAATAAATCTTAAATATATAATTTACATTGATGTTGAATTTTCAAAATTTAAAGCTCTACTTCTTCAATAAATTCCCACTATCACCAACTAATATATATGGCCTTGCAGTTCATTTTCTCTGTAACTACTAGAGATTCTCCTAATAATCATTTTATTGAAAAAATAAACATAATATTTAATATTTGTACTGTAAATTCACGCGGCTTAAAAATCTTATTTATCTGACCCTAAATCGAAACATATATCCCATTAATTTAGATACGAGAATTGCTACATACATAATATATAAAAGTAAATCTACAAACTAACGTGATTTAATATGATCTGTTATATCTGCTATACACTAAAAATAATTTTATAATCTGACGTACTACATCAAGTCACGTCAGTTTATAAATTTTCTTTTATATATGTAATTCATTTGTGACTTAAATATTTATCTTTAGATATAAAATCAAAGAGAACATAAATTAATTAAGACAGTAGTAGTAGATCAACAGCATCGATCACGGCTAGCAATGACCTTCAATGCATCTTTGAAATGGAAGACTACATAAATATATAATATAAAATCATCATTTATCTCAAAAGTTTAAACTGATGAAAAAATATAGTTTTAGTTTTATTTTATATTTTAACAATTTTCCTCACATATAGACCAGACTTTCTCTTAATTAGTAGCTCAACATGTAAAATATTTAATTAAATACAATAAAGTATAAAAGTCAGAATTCGAATTCAGAATCTCTATTCCGATATAATATAAAATCATGACTAATTATTACAAAAATTTAAACTAATAAAAAAAATTATTAATTATTTTATATCTTTAACATTTTTGCACTCTCTAGCTAACTGTATAGGTAAAATGTCACGATCGAAAAAGTTTATCGATCCGGCCAACATGAGAAAGTTACAAAATGAAATGAATACTCGCGCGGGCTAACATGATGATAATGCCTTTCAACGGATGTCTCCCATTCATCTTTTTCTTTTTTTTTGTCTTTTTACTTCTATCGAAAGATAATTCCATGAATTGAAACCTAGAGTACTGCCACATCATCCACTTTCCTTAACATGTGACTCTCTCTCTCCACAAATAATTTAAACAGTATATGATCAATTTTTCGAATAAGAACTTTACAAGAACTGGTGCTTAATTATTTGATTAGTTATTATAACTTATTTTTTATTGGAAATAAGTGTTCATAAATATTGCTGATATATATTTCTTCGGTGAGACTCAGGTGGTTGAACTTTGAATTGTAATGAACAAGGCAAAATTGAGATTACACTATTAGAAAATTGGACAATTATTATTACTTATTTCTTGTAAAAATGACTATTTTCTACTAAAACAGACTCAATTTGGAACTTTGTGCAAGACATACACGAGCTAATTACCAACACTCCTGCAAGACTGCAACTCATTGCATGCGACACAAATAACCTCAAGAGCTTAGCCTCCATGCATCCTAATTAAAGAGCCACACAATGCAGCAGCTAGCACGGATCGATCACAAGCAAGCAAGCTTTTGACGCTAGCTAGCTATATATACATCAACCGATTCCATACATAAAGAGTACAACAACATGAGATATATATATATATGATGTCGCAGAAGCATGCATCCACACATGCACACACAGACATACTATTGTTTCTTCAGAATGAATGCGGCGCTCGCGCATATATTCTCGCTAATTTAAGCAAATTAATCATGAAAAGCGGCATATCGATTGATCAAAGCCAAGGCATTGCTAGTCAATTGTGCTACCTTCACGATCTTTCCCCTCACAGTGGTCTTCACCTTCCCATTCATGGAATTCCCTTGAAACCCATCGGTGCAGGTACTCTCGTCCGTCAAAGCGGCACTGACCCAAGTTTGTATGTCGTTTATCATGAGCTTAAAGTTCGAGCCCTTTAAGTTGCCCATCTCAGCTATAGACTGACGAAGCTCGTCCACGGAATCGCTCAATTCCTCAACGCAGTCCATCATGGCGACAGCCACTCTAGGACTCATTCCCCGGGTTTTGGAGAGTCTCACCATCAAACTAGAGGTTGACTGAGCCGAAGACAGAGTCACATTGAGAGCAGTGCTGGCCAGAAGTTGAGGGCTTGTTTGGATGGCGCTTGCATGGGCTGAGAGAGAGCTGAAACAAAGGTTTGGGTAGATTGTCGATTTGCAAGATGTCCTGATAAACTCAGTGCTTAATCGGTTGGCCTTGCCGGCCTTGCTGGCCATGCCTGAGTTTATGCAGGAGCTAATGGCAACTAGAATGAGAAGGAATGTTATCAAATATTTAGAAGATGAGCCCTCCATATCTCTCTCTCTCTCTAAAGCACACAAGTATGGAGGCCGGTAGTTGGGGTGATGAAATTAGGTGGAAGGGTCACTGGCCTATATATAGAATTAGTACTGAAAAAACCCACATGATTGGTTAGAGTTTAGAGGGAGGGGCTCTGAGATTTGAGCTAGCTGCTCAACTTGGGTTGGAAATAATTAGTGGGGCCTGCTCAAGGTCATATCACAATATATAGCTCCAAAACAGTTCTTATATATGAGTAACTCATGAGTTAGGTTAAGGTTTCACGGGTCGACCTTGCTATAGCAGCTTGGAGCGTTTCCCATGTACGTATAATAAGGTGTCTGGATTCTATGTCTAATTACTGCAGCTGCAGCTTACTATCATCCACATTCAATTTGGCCAATATGTACCGCGTGCCCAACTTGCAAGGCAAGCACTCATAAGATGATCAGATTGATCGTCTAGCTGCTAGTCTTATATATATATATGTAATGCCGTCCAAAGGAAATTACGTGCTCTCCAACTCATGTTCATTAGAGAATATATTTTCCATGATTCAGGGACCCATATGCATGCATATAATATTATTAAATATTGTGTGCCACGTATCTATATTCTATATATATATAGATCATATATAGATATCTTTCGATAAGACAAAAAAAGAAAATAGAGGAGTGTGGGGCTTTTTTAATTTTTATAATCGTCTATATAAGTCTTTTTTATTCTTTATAGCAGTACAACTAGTTTTGGGTTACTACTCTTGAAGCCGGAATACAAAAGCATTTGGCCACACTACTGCATGTAAGATGTTTGCAGTTTGCATACGCAGCAATCCCTTTGCGACTTCTGGTCGTCGCGATTCATAAGTTGAACCAAATCCTTTTTTCATCATAACTTAAATCAGAAATTAGAGAGATGTTTTTAGTTATAAAAATGTTTCACAAAATAAAATTTATATATTGATGATTTGATGTGTTATCTTAAATTATAAAATTATTTTTACAATAAATTAATAAATAATTAAACGTAAAATATAAAGTTATATTAATTTAAGAATTATTTTTATAAAACCTCTATCTACTAAGAGCATTTTTTCTACCCATTTTGGCCGCCACTCATTTATATTCATCATACATACATATACTTACATATATATACGCTGTTGATTCAAAGGCCAGTACTGATTTTTTTGTTATCGATATTAATATTGATTACATCTCTATAATAGGCTTCTCTCTCTCTCTGCGCTCAGTACTGAAGATCTTCTAGGCAGATTTCTCCGCAGCCAAGTTGAGCTCTTAAGTAGGCTTCGCATATACGAACAAAGAAGCTTTAATTGACATAGAATATATAGGGCCGGCGGCCTAGATTTTCGTACTCAACTGCTTATACTTGACATCTCTAATGGTAGAATACTTTAACTCGCATGCAGGCTTTAGGGAAAAAAAGAAACAAATAACAAACAAACGAAAAGGGTGCAGAGTAGTACTCTGCAGCCTGCAGCCTGCACTGTGTCGGTACGATATTGTGTTCGATCTAGCAGCTTTAAAACGATCCACGCGACGCGTCTTTTTGTGGTCATGAGTTTTGCCTTCCACATCAGGGGACCGGGCCGTCTAGTACGTACTCATCAGAACGTCATTCAAACTAATTCACACATGCATGACCTCGACAATTAATGATTTTCGAATTAATAGTTGTGTAGCAGATTAGGACTCTACATAAACCATTGTGTCTGCCTCCATGGTCGGCACCACATGCACATGATGTTTGTCTCCAGCTTATTTCAAACAACCGGCCGGGGGCCCAAATGTCTTAATTTTGGCAATTCGTCTTGCAAGCAGATCAGACCCTGCCAATTGTTTCCAACCAATCCAAACTAATCTCACAACTGTTGATTGCATGACTACTTTTGAAGGATTTACCTACATACAGATTTACATCATTTTTAATTTCTTGTTCGAATTAACATGATGATAACATCAAATGTCCATGTCAATCCACATTATTCAATCCACCATGCATCATGACATTGGATTCCAAAGTCCCCTAAAACTTATTTTAATTGTTGTTATAGTTTTATTATTATAATAGGGGGCTAATTTGAAGATCACTGCTTAAAAGAAATAGGAGAGACATGCATGTAGAAGCACTAGGACCATTATATATGACTAATTTTAGATAAAGTTTTAAGATCTAAAAGTCCCGCCTATTCTCTTTAAGAAAATTTGAAAAATCTAGATTAATCCCCGTAAAAATTCAAAATTTTAAAAGAGTAATGTTACATACAGTCACTTTTGCGTACTCTCTGCACACTCTATTAATATGATTGGCTGGATTAATTTTTTTTTAATACACAACCAATCATATCACTGGAGTGCACAAAAAAATTCACAAAAATAACTACACATAAAATTTTTGATTTTAAAATGGGGTCCATTATTGTTAAAAAAACTGTATGGATAGAGCGAGCTAGCTAGCTTAGAGCAATCTGAACAAGCCCAATGAGAGTGAATAAGTGGGCTGTTTCATGGTTAGCCTAGAAATCCTCAATCAATTCACTTCTAAGTTCAAATATTGAATCGGCACGCTTAAAGGCCGTGGGCTTTGGCCGAATAGCATCCGCTCCTCGTTTTATCTGGGAACCAGATTTACGAGTTTGGATACAAGAATGCAAAGCAAGGAAACGATGGGCATGGGACCATGCCAGAATTAAGTGATAGTTCATGCTAGAAAAATTATAAATAATCTATAAAAAAAAATGATGTTACCAAGGTAGACAAAACATGTCCAGATAGCTGATCATGGGGCCACTCAGGATTCTTAGAGATACTCATGATGCCACGTGTTGATCTGACCTTAATAATAGTTTGTGAATAATACTAGGTATAAACCTTAATTATAATATATTGTTATTATAAGAGTGATACATGCAGGCAGGGCGAACGATCGAATTAATTAATGTATTCTCATGATCATTAATCTGATATATATATATATATATATATATATATATATGTTTGCCGATAGACGGCCTGCAACAATATAATTAATAATAATGCATATCATGTGATCAGATGATCTTCCTGCAGCTTTGGCCAAGATTTTTAGCTTTCCGCCCTTAATTTTATTAATTATTTACATGTTAAATATTCTATAGTATCATGATTTTTGTTTATTATCTTTAAGATGATGCTATATCTACATAGATCAAAAAGGGTAGTGTTAAGCATTTATTTTTTATTTTTTAAGTATTTTTTTGTATATATATATTTTTTTAAATATTAAAATATAAACACTATATATATACCAAACAATAAATACGCAGAAATACTTTAAAAAAATTAATCGGCACACTTTGTTGGTGAAAGTATCATTTTCTTATCTTTATGGATAATGCTAATCTTTTATATCTATATATATAAGCTACCGATGGTGGTCACTATTTTTTTTTTTTTACTTAGTACTTAAAAAAATGTTTTTAAATGATGTTGTGAATTTTCTTTTAAAAATATTAAAAACTATATGGAAAAAATTTTTTAAAAAAAATGAATAGTCTATTCGATGGCCATCATCTATGACTTTTATAAATAGAAAAATCTAGTTGTAAGAACAATTGTACACTAATCTGTGTATTAATTTAATGTGATTGGTTAAAAAGTAGATTTTATTGAAAACAGTGTTAATTTAAATTTTAAGTATGAAGAAATCAATATTGATACACAGATTAGTACGCGACTTTACTTGTATGTAGTAAAATTCTTTATAAATACGTGGTTGGAGCATGATCCTATCTTTATACAGTACTATCATCACTTTTTTCGGCGTTACGTGGCTGAGAGTTTCAAATCGGTGCACAATACAATTAGATCATAAATATAAATATAAATATAAATATATATATATCTTGGGCTCTTCCACAAACAATACATGATCAATATAATATGAAAGAAATATTAGAGGAAAAAAGAGAGATGGCTGCAGCAAATTAACCCTCTTACGTACATGAAATCCACTCTCATACCATGTTTTCATCATGAGGCTTTTAATTTCTCTTCTATTTATAGTCTCAACGCGGCTTCACAGTACAGCCTTAATTAGCCACCACTTCTCCAAGTCATAATTGTATTCACACCTACGAAAACTATATAAAAACATCTTGCAATTCAACCACATATCCATTATTGTTGGAAATTTAGACATCCCAAATTCACCTTCCAAGATCTACCATTTGCAGGAATAACAAGAAAAATAGAGAAATAATAACAATACAAGATATTTACATGGAAACTCCTAAACAGGAAAAAAACCACCAGACTCAGAGAAGAAAATCCACTATGTGAAAAATTATTACAATCACACAATTTTTCTCTTAACCCCAAACACACCCACAAAGCTTTCTCTACTAGCAAAACTTTAACTTACACATCTTCCCATTTTACAAAAATGAATAACAGAGGAATTTAATTAGAGTCAAAAGTTACTAGCTAAGCATTTGACTGGTATACTTAAACTAAGAGGCGAAGCTATGACGCCCCCAAATTCCGCTTGGGATTGAACGGACATTTGAAGCGTCGAGACATGCAACACAAGGTTACATGCCCCCGTTCATGACATATAAGATGCAATGTTCCTAACATTCATCTAGTATTATGCAATATTCGCAGCGGATAATTTTTTTTTTCTTTAGCAATACTATGCACCAAACTAAAAATATCTCAAATACTTGAAACATATTTCATACATAAAGGCATACTAAAAAGTCGTAATCACCACACTAATCTAAAATGATTGTGATCAAAAGAATATTTGAGATACAAATCCAAAAGTACAAGTATTAACCTAAGTTAAATACTATACCATCATCAACATCGCACCGTGGCTTAGTCGACCGTATTCAGTTGGTCAGATTCCAATTCTCCTTTGGGTCCTGTAACAAGATCTACCATTCGGGGGGAATGGTAGTTGGGACTACCACAGTGAGATTTGATTACAAATCTCAGTAAGTTAACATAAAACTCACACACAGGTTAAAAATGCATGCATGGCAGTAAAAGCATAAATGCATAATTATAGTCATACATAAACATAGTATAACTTGACATATAGCATGACTTAACCAGAACTTAAGCGTGAACTGAACTTGACTTAAC